>JASVER010000016.1:11152544-11310513 GCA_030449065.1 Oceanodroma leucorhoa | reverse complement strand
TCCCTCCCCTTCCCTTCGCTCCCCTTCCCTCTCACTACACACAGAGTGGTCTTTGGGAGTTTAGGGATCTGTGTTGAAGTAGGACGCATCAGAGCGCTCTGATCTATTAATCGTTGTTATTCCTGTGTTTCCCATCACCAAAGTAATAGTCTTTCCAGGCCACCTGTGTCGTTACCAGGCTGTAAAGAAAACCATTATTGTTTTGGCCACTGTGATTAAAGCACCTACGTGAGGAAAGGCACACGCTTTCGCCAGCCTTGCCAGTCCTGCATGGGGTAGTCCTGGTGCACATCTGTTGGACTTCTGCGAACTCTCCATTTTAGATGCTGTCTTTAACTTACCTCCCCCTTCATCGACATGGGGCAAGCAGGTCCAATTTGTAACCAGTATTTCCACTCAGGGTCAGAAATTTATCATACTAAGATTACTTTTCAACTGAGAGTTGATTTCTTCTTTTTAGGGGGAAGGGGAGTGAGGAGTGAGGAAAAAGAGAAGATGCCAAAGTGACAGAGAATGACGGGCAGCTGGTAGATAAGGGAAGCAGTGAAGTGGAAATGAAAGCTTCCATATCATTGCAAACGGATAAATTCATGCACTGCACTAGGATGTCACAGGCTGTAATCCTAAAAAGAATCAACGATACATAATAGCAACATTACTGGAAAATATGAGAAAGACTTGAAAGATAAGGTATCATCAAAACTCTCTTACACTGAATATTTTGCCTGTGTTTTGTGCAAAAATAGGCAAGGAAATTGTTCTTTCTGCCCCCTATTATAAGGCAGTTATTGCCCTTTCTCTACATGTCCTCCGGTTTGAAGCACAAACAAAGGCAGTACCTAAGATAAAACTATATGACAAATGAAGTCATAAAACACTATACCAGAAGTCCAATATTAGAAGAACATTTAGGTTTTCAAGGCTGCTAAGCCAGCTGCAGGGAAATGCCTGTGATAAAGTTGCCCTTGGAGTTTTCACACCAGTAACCCTGTGTGTGTGTGTGTGTGTGTACCCATTACAATACAGACTTTCACTGCACCCTCACGTAATTGTTTTGTCAGGACCTTTACCTCTTCCTTTGGAAGGACAGACACTGTGCAGCTGTGCAGCAAACAGTGTACCTGTTCTGGTTTTCTTTCTAGCCTTATCAGAAAATGCATAGCCCGGTGTTATATGCAGAGCCTGATGAAAAGCCCATATCAGTCATCAGGAACTTCCTATGCAACCTTGAACATGCCCCAAGTTGTGTCCTCTATTTTTATCTTGGGGGTTTACATCCTTCTCCTTCCAGGACCTAAGAAACCTTGAAAAGCTGCATATGTGGGTCTGTTTTCCCCATTTTCCAACCTCAGAGCTTTAGCAGAGAGATGAAGGAACTTGCTTAGATCTGCCACAATTCAGGTAGAAAGTTCAATGACTGGGAAAGTTTTCAGCAATTAATATGATTTTTTTTTCAAATGGAAATGCCTCGGCAGCACTTTCTGCAATGTAGAAAACTGTACATGTAGGTACACATATATATATGTGCAGCTCTGCATGTGTGGGTGTCTCTCTGTAATTACACATATGCTACAGATTCCACCTAAAAGGTGTCAGGAGATGAGATTTTAGAATAGAGGATAGTTAATGAACAATATAAACCAGCAGCAAAAGTAGGAGATTATCTGTGTCCATGATCCTCCCACATTTGGAAAAATATGTGCTTGCACTGAGTGGATTTACTTTTCCACAGCAATAAAGCTTTTCTGTATTGACAGATTAGTGAATTTGGCTTTAGCTGAGAGTTATTAAAACATCTCTGACAGATTTACTAAGTCCTGGGCTTCTTGTGGACAGACATAAATGCTGAACAGGAATCTGCAGTATGAATCTCTCACTTTTGCTTCATGCCTTTCCAAAATCCAGATTTTTAAAGTAACCTAGGTCTCTGGATAAAAGTAATCTCTCCGATGGGCTGATTTGTAACCCTCAGCAAAGATTTGCGATATTCTTGGGGTCACAAGAAGCTGAAATCAGAAATGCTGGGCCAGTAGCTCCTTCCTCTCCACACCAGTGATCCAGGGTCGCTTCCTGACTTTAAAGACTCCTCTGTGAAACAGCGCTAGCAACCTGGTGGAGAAGCCAGATGGCTGGCTGGGTCCTTCCAGCATTTCCCCGTTAAGGTAAGGATGAACCATGTCCTTGAATCTTCTTGCAGCTTGAGGTCTGCTATTTGTCCCTGAAGGGATGGAGCCAAGAAGGGAGAGAAGCAGGACGGCTCCCACAGACCATCTGCAGTCAAGTCCTCGGGGCAGCAGCTCCGGCAGAGCTGCCTGCCCATCCTGCCCCAGCGCTGGCGATGCGTGGTGTGGAGTTGGAGGTCAACGGCTTATGCAGCAGACGGGGTTATAACCCCTAGGCACAGGGAAGGGCACTTCCATCCGGGCTTTCACCGCTCCATGGCTTTCCAGAGATACAAAACCAACTGACACTGCAGGCATCGCCTGCGATCCAGACATACCTTCAAGGCTCCGCTTTGGTTTCTGTGAAATGCTAGTGCAAAAGATTAATGTTTTCCCACAGCAAAAATGCTGTAATGGATAAATAGCGAGGAAACAGTTAACAGTGAAGAAAACAAAAGCCAGTGTTTTTGAAACTGAAGGCTAAATGGCAGGTAAGGAGGATGCTTAATTTCTACTTTCTAGATTACAAACAGCAGAATAAGAGGCCCACAGCCCACATCATGAAAAATAGTATGGGTTTGGCAGTGGATAGTTATAATTTAAGAAAGCTCGGCTTTCTATTCAGACCCAAAGATTTCCTACAAGAATAAGGCCTGGAACAATGCATGGCAAATCATTCGGATGAAAGTCCCTTGTGTGGCATTAAAGGGAATATGTTTAATACCATGTGCCATGCACTGCTATGGGTCGGGTGCATTTTCTTCATTACGCTTTTCATGAGAGCGCTTCACAAACAAGCAGGTACCAGTGGAAAATGATCATGATGATTCATGCTGAAATACTAAACCAATAAGCCCAGTGGGAAATAGGGATCCCTGTGTGGCTGGTGTTGCCGTTTGTCAGCGGAACTGCAGAGCAGTGGTGTGGGAACGGTCATTAGCGATACTCTGCCACACATTACAGCAGTGTAACCCTTTGTCATGGAGACCCAATTAGACTTTCCAAAGATCTCACTTCAAAATGATGTAAGATTGCTTCTGTGTCCCTGTCATCCATCTCGCTTTCCTTCCCCTCTCCCTGCCTTGAGGGCTGTAGAAAGGAGCTTAGCCAAATTCATATTGGAGGACTGCTGCAGATTATCAGTGAGGTGACATTAAACTACTCAAAGATACCCCTAAGAAAAGAGCATGAGAAGTGCCAACTGTTGTTATTTCAGTGTCTTTGAAGGCACCCAAAGGTGCCTTATTTGTGCTAACCTGAACCGTCCTGCCCTAATACTGAGGCCATAGTATGAAACTCTGTAAATCCACGTCCTCATTCACTCTTCTGTTTCTCCCTGGGTTTGATCTTTGGGATGAAATCCTTAGCTGGAATTTTTCCACTGACCAAAGAAAGAGTAGACAGGACTTCCTCCCGTGTCTGCTATAATAACCTGTCATGCGACATGATGCATAGGGACTGTACAGCCCAAATGAACGAGACTGCATTACTGCAGTGCACTGCGTCCTCCATAGTGATGTAGCATATAGGAAAACCTGTACCATGCTGGAAACACAGGAGCTGCTTCATCTATGCTTCCTCTCTCCTCCTCAATGCAGGAATCCACCGCTTTTATGGTCCTTCCCATTATATTCAGTAATTTGGGCTTTGCTGTATAACTATATATAACTATACCCTCTTCAGAGCTTCTCACTCACTTCAGAAGAAATTTTGTCTGGAAAAAAGAGCTAAAGAGGGCTTGGTCAGAGAGATCATGGATTCCAAATACACATGCCCCTAACTGCAACCTGCCCATGATAAAATGGAAAGTGGTGCCATTGAAAACAAATTGCTTTCAATTTTTTTTAGCACTTCTCAGACTAAAAGACCTTGCATGCATTGTAAGAACTCCCAGCATCACTGCACTGAAGGTTGTGTCAGCAACACTTGTGTTACAAAGCCTCCTTTTCCCCAGGAGCCTACAGCTGAGCTGTGAAATTTCYTCCAGGCTCAAGCTTCCTTTCGAAGTGCTAGCTAGGAAGTGATTTTATTTTCATTAGTTTTGACTATTTTTACAATATAAACAGGAAGGTGAGTATATGTAAATTATACTGGAAGGCAAAAAAGAAACGCACATGTTCTTATTTTAATCCACTTTGGTTTTTCTCACTTTCTCACACCTTGAAAGACTTACATTTAAAATAGTATGCCACAGCAGCTGATCATATGGAATGAGGTCTTGTCTTTAATCACTGGATGAAAGAAAAGATAAAAATCTGAAAGGCTAGGCCCAGTTCTGATCTCATGGATCTGAATTCAAATATTTGACTTAGTGGGGCTCTCAGTAAATGAAATCAGAACCAGACCTATTGTCTTGCAGAAAACAGTGGTTCTCTTTTACGTAGCATATTTAACCTGCAGCCCCTAATTGGTCTAATGATTAACTAGCACATTATTTTTCAGACACCCAAGCTCTTACAGATAAATCTCAAAGAGACATTATTTGATTTAAAATCAGTATTAGTGATTTGATGGCTAATGACTGGCTATTAAGTTCCACTGGCACGGAGACAATACAACCTACCCCGGTAACAAAGCATCGTATATGAGTGTTTCATAGACTTTTAATTACGATTATCAATCTTCTTTTCTGTCTCATTCTCCCTCTCTCTCGAGTCCATGTGTTAATCTGTATGTTGCTCTCTAAATAATTGGGCTAAGTCAGATCCTGTCCTAAGGAAGCTGCTGCTGTGATTTTCCACGAGGCTAAGGATCCGTAGGGCCCAGCTCGCTTTTGAACAGGAGGGGATGGGTGCTCCTTTGGATGTGTTGCCAAGGCTGCGTGGCATCTCAGCCATGCTGTAGGAAGCAGGGCACAAAGATGGAAGTATAGGCAGGCCCCATTTCCCTCTAACCCTTCATTGCTGCGCTCTGACTCCGAGTCCCTGCAGCTGGTGTCCGTCTGTGCGAGCGGGCAGCCCCGCGCCCCCTCACCGCCTCCTGCGGGGTGCGTGGCAATGTCGCGACTCCAGCTGACGAACCAGCCTTGCAAACACACCCATCCTTTGCAGATGCTGCTTTACCACCCCCCTCAAACTCAGGAGAGATCCTCATTCAACGATACTCTGGTTTACCAGCACAGCGTTGATGAAGCTTAGTCATCTTTTGGGTGCTCCTGAAGTATCTCAGCAATCCTGCAAAGCAAAACATCTTCTGGTGAGGCCTGGTGGTTAAAAGACAAGACAGGTGAAGCAGGACTTTTCCTGTGTGTTTTGCAGGATTCTTGTGTGTCTCTTTACCCCTCCTTCTTTTCTGCTGGCCRATCGCTTTCTCTCCCAGTTGCACTCACAGGTAGCTTTCGCAGAGAGAGAACAACAGATGTTTAAAGACTCAGTTGTAAAACATATGTGCATTAGAATAGCATTAATTTGCAGTGAATCTCTAGATGTTGCAAATTAGGAAGTGACTAAATGCAATATAAGAGCAAGAATCATGCATTATAAAACATACTCTTTTCATTTATTTGGACAGTTGTAGTTCAGTTTTTAATTATTGATGGTAATACTCCTTAATGTGCTAGTAAATGTGCTGTTTTATATTTAGTAAAAAATGAAGTCTTAGTAAAACATGAAGTCATTACAGCACTCAGCTGTTAATTATTGCTTAGGGATAGAGGGAAGACTACAAATTTTGTGCAGGTTAATGAAGCATGAATCAGCTGGCTCCTACTGCAAGGAACAGCTGAATATCTTACATACTACTGCAGATACACAGATTCCGCAGTCTTTGGTTTTGCACTGGTTTGAACATCAGCACCTGAAAACAGGCCTTAAGAGACGCGTTTCAGAACCACGAAAGGCTGCCGATAACAGGGAAAAATCTGACTTGATCCAACTCCCACTGTATTCAATGGGACTTTGATGGAGAGTTTGTGATGTCCATGTTGGGCCACTAAAAGAGTTAGTGATATTTCACTGGTGCTGTTTGGAGAAGTAAGAAGTATGGATCATCCATGCTGAATTCAGTTTTACCAGGTGGACTGATGATGCAGTATGCAACCGGCTCCTCCAAGTTTGTGTGCATGCATGGGGGTGTGTATGCCCAATCATCAAGAGCACTAGGAGGTGAAGCAATGAAGTCTGGATCTCTTCTGCTGACCCATGGTAGGGGACAGAAAGGCCGGAGGGACACTCATTTTACAATGCTATCTAAAGCTACCACATAAGATTTTGAGTATGCTGCTAACTTTGCCGTCTGCTTGGATGAGTTTTTCATACAGCCTCTGTGATAGCATTTCCTCTGCCTTACRACTTGCCACCTTTTGTTTAGTTGGCAAGAGAGACCCTTTAGTTAATACAACAAATGAGTATTCACAAATGCCTGTAAAAATAAAAGCTGCTGACTCACATCCCTGGTGTCTCTAGTCCCTTTTATTGCCTTTTACAGGCATGAATGGGTTCTGACTTGCAGAATTACTTGTAGAAACCAAAACATCATAAATACCAGCAGTCAAAATAGGACTCCTCTGTCTGGTTTTAAAAAACCTCCAAAAATCATGTTAGATTTACTCAGCAATTGAAAATGGGAGAGAGTGCAAATCCTGGTTGCAATTCTTTGGTTGTCCCAACCAAAGAAGAAATTGGATGGCAGCTTTGGTCACAGGTTGTACAGCAAATGACTGCTGATGCTCAGAGCTATTAGCTCTAAAACAAGCCATGAACTAATGCAAACTCTTGTAAAGAAAGAACATGCTTGTAAAAGGCATTTCCTCTTTGCAGAGGCTTCATGAATGGGAACAAAAAGTTGCATTCATTATATAAATTAGTAACAGTAAATAATTCAAGGCACTCTAGTCCTAAGCATTCACGCTAGAGGGAATGAATTCTGACCCTGCAGGAAGCTACCGAGGGACCTTAACCCGCAGCCCGGGTCTGGAGGCAAAAAGGGGGTGTGCTCTCTCTCCTCCCCCTGGCACAAAGAGATGGGCATGGGTTAGGGTGGGTAGAAGGACCACCACCTTTCAGCTCCTTGTTACCATAGCAAACCAGGCTGTTCATTGAAGGTAAAAGGTTTCTTTGTGTGCTTACCTAGCAGGCACAGAAGTTACCTGCCACAGGAAAGTTCTGCCACAAGAAGGTTTGTCCCTCGTTATTTCTTAGTGTCTCTAATGAAAGGAGCTGGTCTCAACACCCAAGCTACTGGTAGTGAGGTTTATGCAGAAAGACAAACTGCTTTTCATTATTGGCGACATTAGCTGGCAATATCACCACATAGTCTTTGGTCTGAATAGAAATCAAAGAATTTTTTTTGCAAATTTTCTGCAATTTTTTTTTCCATGTAGATTTTAAGCAATTTGGGAGGGGCAGTACCTCAGAAGCGAGGGTGTAATGTGTGAAATCAAGCAGCAATTGTTAAATATGTTAATTATTCATATCAGCTGGTGTTTTCCTAATATTTTCCTGCTCTGTGAATGTGTTGTGAATGACATTTCCTGTACACAGAGGGATGCTATGAAGAAACCTGAACTGCGACAGCTGAAGCCCCTCAGACCAGCCTGAACACATCTTGCATGGGGCCCTCATGAGCTGGCAGTGCCCCTGCCACACCATCTGAACATCCCTTGACCGTCGAGGAGTGATTCAGCCCTGGAGGGCTGCATCTGCCCCAGCAGCGGTTCTCACTGTGATTCCTGTAAAGGGTTTTGTCAGCGTTTGTGTGCCACAAAGACTCAGCTCCCATCAGGATGGGAAGAGCCTGGCTTCCCTCTTCTCCCTGCTTTTCTGCTTTTGAGTGTGCAGATGACCAGCCCTCAGGATCCTGAGAGAAAGGTTAGAAAGTGCCGATGGTGCAAGTCAAAAGGAGACGTTCCTGAGGTTCTGTATTTAATCTGGCATCTCCAGGGACACTGCCTCTTGCATACCATGTGTGTACCTTCTCCTGAGGATCAAGGGGTCACATTAGACAAAAACATGTTAAAATGGTACCTGTTTCTGCCCTCTCCAGAGCCACCATCTGGCAGCCATCAGTCATGGAGATGCGACACATCTCTTACGCTCTTGAGTAATCATCTGGGGTCACATTGCAAAGCTTTCCTCATGTTTGACAGAATCTGTCATCAGATAAAAGTGCCATCACTCTCCAAATGAAAGGCAAAGTAAAACCTGAGTAAGAGCATCTGTGTTGGACATGGCCATGACTATTAACCAAACTACACCTTTTTTAATTGTTTGTGCCACACTAAAGAGATGCTTAACTCATAAACGAGACAGACTATGAGAAAAAAGACATGGGTCTGGTCTTATGCTATTTACATACCTGAAGTAAGACACTTTAGCAGAGCCCAGTTAGGCCTTGTAGGATCCTAAAGACAGGATTCACAGAAGAACGATCGCATGGAAGCTGGCATCCCTAGCAGTGAATTTGCTGTGGGAGTCGTCACGGGGGCTGCCCTCACAAATGAGAAGAGGTAGGGAAACATTTGGCTGGAATGTGTTCAGGAAGAGACACAATGACAAAACAAGGTTTCTTCCCCCATCATTACCTCTGCATCAGCTGAGTAGGCAGGGTGTTGTCTGTGCCGCCTGCCATTGGCGTGCAGAATCTAATTCATCAGCCTCACTGCAGATGGTGTCATCCCCAGGGACCTCAGTGGGCTCGTGATCGGTGCCAGCATCCTCACGGGGAGAGGGGAGGGGAGTGGGGAGGCTGGGAGAAAGCATGCAAATGCTTCTGACTTGGGATGCCACATCCTGCTGCCATCCCTCTGCCTTTCCTCCACACAGCTGAAAAGGGCAAAGCCAGTGCTGCCATTCCCAAAGACTGTGGGGGCAGCTGGACTTTAAAATTAAAGTGAACTTTTAGATTGCTGCTGCTGTGCTTTCCTCAGAGCAAGGGGGTGCTCCAGGGACTAAGCATCAAGCCTGGGTGTTGCATYCGCTTCTCGTTTGCTAAAGCCTTGGTCCTCTCTGGCAGCCCAGGCAGCGGCTGTAACGGCACCTGGCTATAGGAGGGCGAAGAGCCCCGTGCCCGTGAGCCCTGGGCTGTGGAGGCTAGGGCAGCAGTGGTGGTGCTGCCTGCTGATGGTCTGGGCACTGCCTGGCAAGGCAGGGGTTTCCCCTTCACGCTCACTCTGTATGGGGGAAAGGCTTATCTTTTATATGCCCTTACAAGCAGGACTGGGAGTCAATGGATGTATTAGAAATAAATATGGAAACAAACAGCAAAAGTGAACAGTGGAGACTGTTAGGCAGATTTTCATGGGTCTAATGCAGCCGGCACATTTCTGGGTGTTGCAGAAGGCTGGGGGTGCTGCAGGGGATCAGCTCCTACCAGGGCTCTGCGGTCCTGTCAGGGGACCACTCATCCTCAGATACACACCATTCATACTGCTTGTAAAATCGATATATGCACAAGCAAAGAAGTAGCGCCAAGTTTGCTTTCCTTATAAACTCCCATGGGGAAAAAGCACTGTGAAAAGAAAAGGAAGAAAGTTTCAACTAAGTTATTATATTTATTAAAAAAAAAAAAAGCGCCTCATCCTTGTAAAGAAATATTTCCTCCGCCCCTTCCTTGCCTTCAAAAGGAATTAAATAGCTATTAAAAAGTACCTTCCTTTTAAAAAGGACAATGAACATTTTGATTAAAAGGAGCTTTTAAGTATTTATATGATTACCTCTTTTGTCCCCCTGGCAGCATCTGTCTTGTTGACTGCTCAGCATCTGGCGTGTGCTGCCTCATGTCAAGAAGGCCCTGATTTCTCATTCAGACAGGGGGTGGGTGAGGGAACAGACGTATGTATACATGGAGAGGCTTTTGCCAAAAGAATAAGGCCATTTCCCCGGCTGCCACTGCTGCTGGTTGTTTGGCCACAGTGCTGTTGGAAACAACATCCCTTTCTCCCCGCTGCAGCACGCTGCGTGTACCAGATGGCCGGCTCGTCAGGGTCAGCTCTCCATCAGCGCGCTTCTGTGCGCAGCTTGGCCAGGCGGGGCATCTTAGGTCGGTATTCCTGAAATTTCTTCTGCTTGTGGATGAGGTACCTTTTTCCTCTTACTTCCAGGCTTTCTTGTTTTTCCATGGATCATGAGGAGGCATGGTGGGACACCCAAAGCACACAGCCTTGGCTCGGCAGTCAGCGCTTTCCCTCCCAGGGCAGCAGAAGCAGGCTGAAGCAGGCTGTCACAGGGCTCTTGGGAAAATCCCACATCCACCGCACACACAGCAGGAGATCTTTGGGTTTTGCAGGATCAGCCTTATTTTGCGCATATTCGTTTCTCTAAAACTGTCTTTGGTAACACGGTCGATGACTCACACAAATATTAGTCATACTTTGCACTGTGTGTAATTCCTTGCCTTGCAGAATTTCATAGTGTTTCAAAGATGGTTTAAAATATCCACTCTCCGTGAAAGACCAAGTGGAAAAGGTCCATTTCAAGAGTAGCTACTTAATGAAGGCTGAGAGAGCAGCGACTTGCCCAAGTAAGACAGAAGTCAACTGTCAAGACATGAGTCCTGAATCTCCAACTGCTGGGCGATATGCACACTCCTTCTGCATCGAGTCTCTTCCTAATTTCATTTTAAGATATGATATGTACCAGCAACCCTACTTAGAAGTCAGCAAAATAGTAAGAGAAACCTTTTTGACTCCTACTACATAACCTCCATGCTTATGAAGTTTTGCCTCCAAACTGAGAATTGCACTTCTACATCCTTTCCCTCTGCCAAGTCCCTGAGTGAAGAAAGCTGCTTGTTGTGAGGATGGTTGTGCCTTCTTGAATCATCCTTCAATATCTAAAGTACACTGTTTCATTAATTCTCATTATTAAAGCCTTACTTCTACCAGCTTCCTCAAGATTTGGACAGAACCCTAAGTCACATGCTGAAATACAACAGAAGATCTTCTTGTTTTGGGAGGGAGAAAGGCTTTGACCTGCAGTTGATTATAGGAGCCTTGTGGCTTGAAGGAATGGATAACTAATGAGGTAACAAGTCAAAGTAAGACTGTTTTGTCTGGCCCACTGCTGTGACTCTTGCATGTGACTGGGGACCCATGTAACCTTGGTTGCATCTGTTGCAGCACAGGGAAACACAAGAGGCTAAGGAACCTTTTTGAACCCTCTTCTATTTTCACACAACAGCCCAATTAACAAGCAATAGCCAGAGACGGTCTCTGAGCTTTGCATGTGGCTCCTGGTGTGAAAGAAAATAGAAGGAAAATCCTGGAGGGTCCAGCTCATGAAGGAACAGGTGGCAAAGCTAATGTTTTTAGTGCCATTCATTGGCCATGCTGTAATGGATACTACAGCTCGAGGCCTTTTTTTAACTATAAGTTTGCAAGAAACCTTAGGGTTCATTCTGCTCCTTCATAGAGCAAAATTACTGAAAGCAAAAGGAAGAAAATCTTGGGTCAGACCTCAAAACCAGGTTAAAATGAAGGAGAGATGTTCTTTTTCAGAACATCCTGGGTTCTTTTTRTTTGCGTTTGACTTTTTTTTGCTTGTATAGCACACTCAGATCATGCTTTTTCACACTTGTTTTCCGGATGACTAGAAGCATAAACTTCTGGTTTATATTAAAAAAGGAAGGTGGTATTCTCATTTGTTTTCAATGCCCAAGGCTTCAAGAAACAGAACATATTGTGAGAAACCAGCAATAAGATACAAACAATTGGTGATATTGCATCAGTGATTTAGATGTCTCCTTTCATTTTACCTGCTGTAATAGAGAGCAGCGATCCACCCATCAGAACAAATAACACAGCTGGAAAACAAATAACAAAGTGATTTTATTTTACTGAGGTGAGAAACAGTCTCTCCCTTCAAATAATGTGCAATCATTAGCCTTCCCCATTACAGTGCAACACAGAGAGGGATTAATTTAATGTAATTTTACTCACTTAGAAGTGAAGCATCTGACCGAAGTTAGTTGCCTAATTCTTTCTACAGTCAATGGAGGCAGTGCCAGACAGTGATTCATCCCACCTACCTGTATACCTGGCTTAAAAGGGGATGAATCAGCCAGAGCTGCCTCCCTCCTGGCTACAGAGGCAGTGCAGACACTAGTTTGGATGAGATACCTCACTTCTGGCCAACTACATTTGGGCGAGGTGAAGCCCTTTGTGCGCTGTCTGAGGGGCCAGACTCCCCCCGGCTTACAGGAACCTCCCTGGGGCCATTGAGCCTGGGTGTCTCCTCTGACTAAAGAAGAAGTAGGGGGAGCTGAGCCAGCCCATTTGGCCACCTAATGCGTAGGCTGACGTGTCCCTGTGACACACTGTGCCAATTCCCTATGTGTCTGGGAAGCAGAGCTGGATCCTGAAATGAAAAGCAAAATAGGCTTAAGAGCATTTCCCAGAGGAAGCATAAGCTACATGGGAGCAGAAGCCATAATAGGCTGCAGGCAGAGAAGTACTGCATTGCTGGTTAATACAGGCAAGCAGTTCCCAAACCATCAAAGCTTGGAGGTCCTCGATGGTGAAGGATACCATCATACTTACACTCTTGGTTTCAAGCACAATGTCATCAGTACTTGTGCTCTGTGATTGAACTGGAGCACTCAGAAGTATTTCAACCTACCTGTGCTGTTAATTACCTTACCCACAGAAGCATGAAGCTGTGTATCCCTGCCTAAAAAACTCCAAACTTATCTAATGTAACTGTGAGTGGGTTTATTGTCCATATACACATCCAGACTCTTCTTCTTTACTCTAAAAATCAAGGTCTCAGTGATACCGTGTGACTAGGTCTCTATCACCTTATTATGCACACTGCAAAACTAATGCTTTGTTCAGCAGCTTCAGATGACCTATTCATCCCATATCCTGGAAAGTTAAAGAGAAACACCTAGTTTGCCTTTTGGTTATCCTTAATTATTACCTGTATTGTATTTTTATCAAATCTGTACCCTGAGGATGAGATTTACCACAGTTGACTCACATTTTACCACTCTGAGAAACTGAAATGGGATATTTATGAAAACAAGTACTCTTCTGGAGCAAGGACATGTAACAGAATTGGTACAAAACTCTCTGTGCTCCTCTTTGTAGGAATCTGTGCCCCAATTGTACATTCTGGCTGTCGATGGACCTCATTGTCTTCTCCATTCCTGTTAAAGTGGGGAACGTAGGATTACAGAGTGGTTCGAATTAACAGTAGTTGACTCCATTTTACTAATGCAGCTGCTAACTGCACCTCTGGAGACTTCGTAGACAAATATAAGGGAGACTTTTTTTTCCATTTCCATCACTCTTTGGATTGGAAGCAATTTACTGAATTAAGAGAACAGCAGCAAGTAGGAAACAGAAAATAACATAGATCTTCGAAAGATGTAGAGGAAATAATGGAGAAGTCAAACAAGGTGGTTGCAGAGGTCAAGAGATGTGAATCCAAGGACTGGGATTAGATTACTGGAAGGGAGATGCTGCAGAAGACACCCAGATGAGTGGATGCATGGAAACCTTGCAATATAAGGAACGTCCAGGGAAAAGCTGAATTGACATATGGGCTTTATTTGCAGATATATAAGAAGCTCAGCTTATGAAGAAAAAAGTTGTAAATAGAAATGGAAGGTAATACCGCCATGCTCCCTGGTCTGTGAGAATGCTCTGGGATGAAGAAAAGAGGAGGAACCTCTCCTGTTGGTGTCAAACCTCACTCTAGGCAGTGCTATTTGTAATTAGGTCTCAGAAGGAATTTTATTACCAGCAATTAATAAGAAACTGTAAGGATAGCCAGAAGAGGCCAAGCCAAAGTGTGTTTTGGAAGGGGGTTATTAGTTTACAAGGAAACAGTTATGGTGTCTACCCAGTTTGACCCTTACTGAGTGGAATACAAATAAGTAACTGACTCGCTTTTGGGACAGCATCTCCTCCAGAGAGGCATTAGCTAACTGACTGGATCCTTTGGGGTGTAGCATCGGATTCCCTTTGGTGACCATTACCCTGTTGCTGACATTCGGCTAATGAAGAAGAGCTTTTTAATATGTTTTCATGGGCTATTTTAATTCACACTCACAATAATTTCCAGTGTGATTCATGTACTGGCGCAGGAAGTTGGAATCCCAGAGCAGCAAGTTTTGCCTGTCTCGAGTCGGGGCAACCCTTGTGAAGAGACCGGAGCT
The DNA here is from genome assembly GCA_030449065.1 of Oceanodroma leucorhoa. Lineage (NCBI taxonomy): Eukaryota > Metazoa > Chordata > Aves > Procellariiformes > Oceanodroma > Oceanodroma leucorhoa. The sequence continues at coordinate 11,296,255 of JASVER010000016.1, read as the reverse complement.
CGGACAGCAGGGAACAGGACGCCTTTCACTTGCGTAATGCCAGCATGGGGATGGGGCGGAGGAGTGGGTGACTCTATTTGGAATGAATTTCTATTTAAAAGGATAAATTGGTATTATGGAAGATGACTTTTTGGAGGGTAAGCAACATAAAGCATACTTACGGCTCAGAAGCTTTCCATGCGCCGAAGGGAAAGAACAGCAGAGAAAAGAGCAAAGCTCCCCTCCCCGGCACCCACCCACAGCCGCTGGCTGCCGCCCCGGCGGAGTGACCGCATCCTTGGAGCGAGCACAAGGCGGCTTAAGTGGTAATAAAGGCAAACGCAAGCAGTGGGCTCTAACAAGCTAATTCACTTTGTGGCTTGATTATCCGCAAATACAAGTGCAACTTAGAAATTGTGAATTGCATACAATCCCTTTTCAAGAYGATCTGACCAGTATGAGTAGTGTATGTTCCCTTTAGGAATTCGCCAAAATTTTAACTTAACCTGTAACAACTTCAGGCTTTCTAAAAAGAGGGTTTTTTTCCTATTTTTTTTTCAATTWTGTTTTGTTGTAATCTTCTGGTTTCCAATCCTGTGATAATTGAAATGTAAATACTTGCAAAGGCTACGAGTTTCAAAGCTCCTAATTCTGCTCTCACTAGAGGCTGGTACACATGACAACAARTTTGCCAACTCATTAGCTCCGTCAGCCAGGGGTGTTACTCTCCCGTCTCTCCTCACCATCCTGCCAAAAGCTAATGCAGACACAACTCCTCCAGCAAAAACATTTTTGACAACATGTTAAGACTAAATTCTGGGAACTGATTTAAGCTCTACCTGAAAAGGACTGTTTGTACCTCTGTGTGTGTATGTCCGTGTGTGTGGGTGCATGCAGGAGGGGGGCCTGAATTAGGTTTTCTGCTGACTTTGTCAGTTCATCAAGACATGCTGTTCCATAACAGAGAGCTGGTCCAGGCCTGTGCCCAGATGCTCTTCACCTTCATGGAGTTTGGAGACTAAATACGGACCTATCTTTTGGGACTGTCTGTAATCTGTATTCACACCTGCTATTGCTAAAACAGAACCCAATTCTGCAGTCCCCCTGTGGGAAGTAAAACTGTGTCCAAGGAGGCGAGTGGAGCTAGCACGGATATTTTATGGCAGCGTGAGTAAAGGGGGCAGAAATGGCTTGTAATGACAGCTCAGCCACCTGCCTCCTTTACCCATTAACACATAACATTAAACACTGAGGTCCTGATGTTGAGTCTGGAGTAAAAATGGGTTATGCACAGGCATACAGTCACGAGCTACAGCTTTAGACTATGAAAAATGTCTTCCACACTTTTTAAATCTTGGTTTATCTCTTCAGGAAACACTGAATATGGCAGTGGGAAAGTGGTATTAAAAAAGTAAAATGGGAATCATTCTGTATTGTCCTGGTAACCACACAAGGTTTGAAAAAAACATCATGAGAATAAGTGACTTTCTGTCACTCCTTAGCCAGAAGTTAAATCTGGAAAATAACAGGGCATCCCGCAAGGATGGGGTAGCAGGCAGGGAAGGCTTTCTGCATTCTGCCTTGGTTTCATCCTTTCTTCACCCTTTCTCCTTTGTGTTTACGTGAAGAGGATATTGATTCCAGAAGTGACAAAGACAAGATAAGTCAAAGCTCTTCTTTGTTTTTCTGTAGGGAGGAGGTTACCCTTGTTTCAAATCTAATGCTCCTGGCACGCTCTCCTCCTCCTTGTGCTGCCTGGGAAGTCACAGAGTTAGCTGCAGGTTGCATTTACACTAATGATTGTTTTTCTCCCCCTCCACCCCACTCCAAGCTTACTAAGCTTTTTCTTTCAGCATGACCAATAAAGCATGAATGCAAATAGACCTGACGTTTTTTTTCCCCTTTCATTTTTATTTTGCCACTTTTAGAAGTTACTGAAGAAAATAGTGTCATTCTGTTTCAGAAGAGCTTTTATACCAAGCTGACACTGTACATTTAAATATGTATTGCTTCCTCTATCATTTGCATTTTAATGTCCCAAACCAATAATCATGAAGCCTTTGTGAAAATGTAAAACAATAAGGATGGGGAGAAACTTGGATCTGATTCTAAACCTCGCTGAATTACACCTAGAGGTGGCAGCTCAGTGAGAGACTCCTCTAAGAAATTTATTTAGATAAATGTACATCTTCTGAGAGAGGCTGTGCTGAATCGCCCTGGGTGTTTGTACTCTTCCCTTTAGATACTGAGTCGGCACAGCCTAGCAGGCTTTTTCCTATGCAGCTGGTGCCCTAGCCATGTGTCTTAACGCTGCTTGGGAAGAGTCACCCTCCAGGCGTGCTGAGAGTACAGACTCTGCAATCATTCATTATTTGGCCACTTAGTACCACTAGCATTAGTCTGGTGACATTTCATATGCATGTAGCCATCTACCTGAAGTTGGTCTGAAAACAGCGCATGTGGTTAACGTTGCAAAAACAAGTGTCGTCCGAAGTTACAATATTTTCATGTTCTGCTGCGTTATTGTCATCATTTAGCTCCACAGTGTAGAAAAAAAGAGCAGAATATCCAAATCAGAATTTACTCTGTGGACTTCAGAATTTTGTCTTACGTGCAGAGTCACTCACTTGCAAGAAATTGGTCTATTGGAGGTATTGTGCAGTGTAAGAAAAGGTTCTTTCTGGTTTTCTGTTGAATAGTCTCTGTAGTTGAAGGCTTAGTTTGGAAGAAATAACTACTGGTGGCCCAGTTCTGGCAAAACATTTTTATCTGCATTTTATTCTACTTTTTTTTGCTTTCAGGAGAAAAAGAAACCCAGCTACAAAAGCAAAATATATTTCTTGTATCACAGCTGTCATGAATTTAAATTCCCTCCTGGATCCTTACCACACAGTGTATCTTCACTGCAACATTTTGCTCCTTTTATAAGTATCAAGTGCTGAAGAACAAGATATTGAATATTTGAGGTGTAAATCTGACAGGAGAGATTTGTTCTCAGTCTTAGGATGGAACCAGAAACAAATGCAGAAGGGTGAACGCCTCAGCATAATAACTGATATGGATGTTTGCTTAGCACTGGAATGAAGCTCAAGATATTTCAAAGCTTAGAAAATGGCCACATATATACATGGGTCTTCACATATGACTGCTTGCTTGTGGCTCCAGCTATGAAAATGATCTGGAAATACTGTCAGAAGATTATTTTCTGCAAATCTCCTGTTTGACTGAAGCCAAGAAGCCTTGAAAAACATAGAAAAGCATCTGTTTACATCAGCTTTCCATCCATAACATGGCTAGATAAATCATTAAAAACAGTGATAAATGTTTGAACAATTTGAGATCCATCCATTCCTCATGCACTCTCAATTAAACTATTTTAATGGTTCTTTGCTTGCTTTAGCCTGTTTTCCTTCCAGGCTTTCCTCCAGCTCACAGATCAACACTTTCACCAAGACCAACTGTAATATGAAGCTAAACAGACCTTGCCCTGATAGTATACAGTTATGAGTGATCTGTCTCTTCTTCAACTTTTTCCCTCTCTCTCTCCCTTTCATCTCAGTAATGATGCAATCAGTTTCAGGAGAAGATGGAAGGAAGAGGAGAACAAGTAAGGGGAAGCATGAACAGAGTTAGAATAAAAGAATGGATACCTGAAATTTCCCCTGCTTTATACCTACAGATTTACTTTTCCTATCCTTTGTATCGTATTTCATCTCCAGTAAGGTTTCTCAGACATTTTGAAAAGCTGCTATATTATAATTAATTAAATTAAGTCTCTGTATTTGCTGCTAACAAGATGTTATCTTCATCATTCTTGGAAGCTTGTCTTTGGTTGTGGGTTGATGTGGCTTTGCCACCGGCACAGAAACATTTCCTGCATGAACACAAATTGCTCAAGCTCCCCGTTTCCTGGCTCAGTGTGACAGGCTGCTCAGCTCCTTTCGTTCAGATAATAGGATTAAGTGCACGGCTCCATCAGACGGGCTGAGCGTTGGCTGATAGCGATCTCGGCAGAAAGGAAGGTTTAGCTCGAGCGGTCGGTTGGGCTTGGCGCTGTAACCTCAGGTGCCCTGCTGGAATTCACCCCTGGGATGCACGGACCTGGCAAGGCTCGGGCACCGCGCACAAGCCCCACTCGGCAGCCTCCCACCTCCTCCACCCTCGCAGCTCTATCTGGGGTTACATCTCACCCCACCTGCAGCACAGTGCTGTGGCCTGTCTCCTGCCCCATGCCCACGGCACAGCCTCTCACACTGGAAGAGAAGCTCAGTGAGAGGTCTGAGCTCGTGGGGTGAGGCGGGCACTTGCAAATGGGATTTGCAAAAGCCGGCACACCGATGAGGCACTGCCTAAAATAGGTGGTAGGAAATGAAACGCTAAGGAAAGGAGGTGGATCTGGCACGAAACTTACTAATGAGCTAAAACAGCCCTTTCTTGCAGAAAGCAGTGGGTTTTGTCTCCCCTTGAAGTACTCTCTCCAGGAATGAATATGTGCTTCCAAACCCCCCAGCACCGTGGGTCTCACTTTTCCCAGGTAATCCTCATCTGACCTCACCACTCACAAGGATGGGATTTTTTTTCAGTATCTCCCTTTGAAGCTGTACTACACTGGGTTTCATACACCCATGGGACCCGGCACTGACCCTCACGTGTCACTGATGGATCCCCTCCCTCATCAGGTGCCTAGGGGGAAAATTGGCAGTGCTACTTCATGGGGACTTCAGTGCCCTGTAACTTGGGGAGCCATGCAGAGCTGTGGACAGGCACTGCTCTGGAAGTGAGGATGCACTTGTCCAAAGCCCTGATCTCACATGGCCAAAGAGGGTGACCATGTAAAAGGGATTTCTCATCACTCCATGAGGGCTTTGGCCTCCTGAGGGTGTGCTTATTAGCCTTGTCTGTGCCAAAACAATTGGGAGAGGATATTAGCATGCAAAACTGTCCAGGACTGAGACATTGGCCAGGCTTTGAGACTCTGGCTTTGGGATGCAGGTGCTGGAAACATCAATGAGACACCTGAATCCAACCTGGGAGCCTGGTTGCAAGAGTACACCTGAATGTTGCACAGTCACATAATCTTTTTGTTGGAGACAGAGAGTCCCTGCCTTGCTTTCTGCTTCCTTTCAGGGGCTGGAAGGACATTCCCTGGCTTTCCACAGTTTCTGGGAAATGCTTTGAGATGTTTGGTATTTATGGAGTCTTTCTGTCCCACAGGTTGATCTACAATGAACTTAAACCTCTCCATAGAAAATGGAAACTACAGCATATTCTTAAGCTGGAAAGCTAAGTGCTTCTGAAAGGCTTATTAAAAGAGCTACCTTTGTCAATTCTGTGCCTGACTCAAAGCTATCAAGAATCAGTGGAGAGTTTGCGGCTGCTGTTCTCAGGTTTTCGATCTGGCCTTTCAAGAGAGCTGATAGAAAGTTGCACACCTAAAGATGCACCTGCAGGAGCAAACCCAGCAGTTAGACACACACATGCACGCATCTGTATCTGTCATGAGCAGGCAGTTATTCCGTGTACCCAGGAATATGAACTTCTTTATCCACATGCCTGTGAATGCTTCTCTCTGCATGGTATTAGACCATAGTCAGTGTAAGACTGAAATGATTCAATGTGTTTGGAGAATAAAAGGATCTGCTAAAAAGAGAAGGCCTAGGACAAACCACAAATGTCTGGGGCTCAGCTGTGAACCAAGAACAGTCTGAGCAGTCATACAGAAATAGGAAGTCTTGCCCCATTTGCAATATAGACGAGAGGAAAGGAGGGGAACAAAAAGGGTAGTGAATAAGGGAAGTATTTTTAGGCTTTAAGGATGTCGCCTTATTGCGGAGGGTTGAAGTATGTGAACATTGAGTCTGCACAGGACGGAAGTCTTCTCTGCAGTTTATAATTGCCTGTGCTGTTAGCTACTATAAGAAAAATTAGACTTGTGCAATACTATTCCGCATGCTCCTTATGACTGTTGTGCTTGTTCCTGGTTTTCTTGTATATGCAAGGGATAGGAAACCAAAAAACCTGGTGTTATTTATATGCTCCTCAGGCTGCTGGCTATAAACTAGTTTGGTTGTTTCCTTCCATGCCATTTCCACTGAATTTGAAGATGGTTCAAGCAGCATTACTCTGTTTCGCCACTGTGGCTATCCCCAAGCAGGACCCCTGGGATGGTTTCTGATCCCCCAGGTCATGGTCATTGCCCTGCTTGTCTTGGAGAGGGAGAAAATACGTGAACAAATGTATTGTATGCTGTTGCTGTCTGATGGATAGAGTTTCAGGGATAAAATATGAAGGAATTATTAAGTTAGCAAGTTATGGATTTGATTCCAACACCCTTCCCTGCATAAAGCAGTACAAGAAATCTCAGGGAGGATTTCTGTGCAATAAGGTGCTTCTCAGTATGAGCCAAGACTGCAGATCTTCCTATGCAAATTACATTTATCTTATTTGAGGGTACACATACAGGATCAAAATCTGGTCCTCGGGGAAATCCATCTGGTAAAAGAACACATGTCACTCCGTAGTGATGCAATTGTAAAGTTACAGTGGAGGCCTAAACAGACCCAAACAGAGTAATTTAGAAAACTTCTCTTCCAATTTTAGCCTTTTTATCTCCAGCTTTCCTTCAAATGCTGTTTACTTTTTTTTTTTTTTCAGGTAGGAGTCAGTTTGAATTGGAAACAAAACAGAATCTTTTATTTAAAAATGAAACAGTGCCATATCTCATATTCCAGTATTTTGAAGTCTCCCCACCCCCCAATTATTTTATCATGTGTTAGTAGACATAGTACAACAGACCCTCAGTAACAAGTTGGGGATTCAAGGAATCAGCCTTTTCAGTGAATAGTATTTCGTGCTTAGCTAAATTTATTTTAAACCATCATTAAAAAATACAGTAATTAATAAGCCAGAAGATTTCAAGCAAGTACTTAAGTATGATGTTGAGAACATCAGTTCTTTTGTCCATTGCAATTCCTACGTGATGTGTCTAAACATTTATAGGATATAGAACTTGGATAGTCTTTTTCTGTGGTTAATGCAGAAGTCTAGCTATTCTGTAATTATTATAATATACAATAATGAAACAATAATTTCATTCCCGCTACGTAACGCACTCTACCAGCTTTAATTAAACCTAACAACCTCATTAGTGAATATCATTATCTTGGCTTTAGGGAGGCAATACTATCTAGTGAATAAAGGATTATTACATGACTTTGGAGATCTGGCATACCAGATGTGCCACTGGGCTGCTGTTTGACCTTGGGCAATTTGTTTACAGTCTCTAGGCCTCTTTTTGCCCACTGGCCAAGTGAGAACCATGGTGTTTGTTTAGTGTTCTTTGTAAAACACTCTGCATTACATGGATTACAAATGTCCTGTATGAACACTGTGTGTTTTCAAATTAACTAAGAGAGACACAGAGAAGTGCTGCCCAAAATAGCAAAATAAGACATTGTCAGTTCCTGGAATAGGGGTCCCCAGATGCTCAGTAACCTCAGTAAAAATTATTTTTCCATAGATTAAAACAACATTTATTCTGCACCATCTTTCTTACTTTGTGCTGGTTGGGAGCGGGCTGCACACCCTGCGCAGACACCCAGAGCACTCCCGGCGCTTGGGTGCCCGTGCGGGCATCGAGCCACCAGCAGGTGCAAAGGCCTGAAGGAGGGCAGCAGGTGGATACATCAGCAGGGATCGATAATGCTTCAGCTACTGGAACTCACTTTTCCCTCAAATGTCACATATTTGGTACTGTTACCAGCAGTGGGGAGCCTGTTTTAACAGAACTGATTTTTCTAGTTGCCTCTTTATTTCACCTCCCTCCTTGCAGACTGCAGAGGTTACAGCTGGAGAGCCCAGTTTTGAGGCGCTCTTTCTGAGACAGAAGACGCTTCAAATCCACGTTCATGGGGCACAAAATATTCAGCTCCACTGAGCATGGTTCCTGGCAAAGCAGGCTGTGGAAGCAGGCAGGAGAGTGCTTCTGCAGTTCAAACCACTGATTGTGGTGCAGTATGTTCAAAGAAGACACTTACACATACTGCCATTTCTGGAAGCTTTAAAGTTAGAAGAAGAACTATCTGAGGTATAAAGATCATCAACGAAATCCATGGTGCGTGCAAGGAGGAGGCTACCTGGTTAGTGGTTGCAGCAAACTGGTCATTCATTGCTACTAACTGGTTGTAATGGCAGGAGAGCAGCACGGAAATGTAGATTTGTCAGAAATGCACAGCTATAAACTTCAGGTTATGAAAAAATGCCTGTCACATGTGAAATGGTTCATGGAAAACTTAACATAAAATGTTTGTATATTAGTATGTGTAAGATGGCATGTGTCTGACTTTCTCCTCTTATTTACAGTAGCTTAAATCTCAAATATCCATTAAAGTTAAACTCATACCATCTGTGTGAAAGTGCAGTGAATTTAAGGTTTGTGCCTCCAGTCTCAGGGGGGTTAGCAGTGGAAAAGTGTGGATGATTGCAAGTTGCAACATGAAGTTGCAATCTTTTCAGATTTACCCTCTAGTGATTTGAAGTGATTCATTCATCATGTTGGCTCAGTCCCTGGTTTCTTCTGAAGGAAGAACATGCCAAAACAGAGGGTCACGTGAATGTCTGTCTACTTTCAAACACTGAGTACCATGTTTTTCCAGTAAGTTGGAACCCAAGCAAGCTTTATCCAGTTCTGACTTCGATACCCAAGCTGGCTATCCGTACTCCCAACTGAACCTATGAAATGCAGCTAGTAACATCATTGTTGTTATTATTAAATATTAATATTTATATTTTGCATAAATTAGCTGTGATCAGTCAGGGCTTCCCAAAGATACTGAGCTGAGATAAATTTCCACTAGGGAATCCCAGTGCCCAACCCTCCAGTTTTTCTCCCTTGCTGGACTTCATCCAAATAGGTTTGTACCACAAGATGTACAACCAGCAGACTAAATGGCAGGATACGCTTTCCATGGAGCAACATGTCTAAGCCTCAGCCTTGCTTTTGCGGGTGGATTTCCATGACTGATGGTGTAGCTCTTGCCTTGGTGTCCATGGCAGTCTGTGCCCTCACATGGGCCATGAGCCTGCTTTTGGACACGAGACCTGTGTCCTGGACGCATACTTTGTGTGGCACGGGCTGCAGGTGCTCCGAGTGCAGGAAGCAGCAGTTCCACGCTGTAGACCAACGAGGGAATAACCTAAGCTTCCTTCTGCTCCCCTATGTCCACAGGCTGAGCTGGCAACACAGGCACGTATCTGTGACAATTATGTGTGGCAACTGCTGATATGCTAATGGGGAATCCGAGGGAGCTAACTCAGGGAAAACCACAAGAATTCGTGGCTCACCTAACATCTCCCTGCATCTGCATGCAGATACAGCAGCATATCTCCATACAACACTGCCTTCCACCTCCTGTGACAAGTCACCAGCTCGTTGCCCCCACATCCATCACAGGTCTCTGCCAGCCTGTGCAGAGTTCAGCTTCACAGTGAAGGTTTTTGAAGCTCCTGCTCAGAAGTAAGTATTCCTTTGCTGACATGTGCGTATTTGAGTAATGTTTATGAATGGCTCTATCTCAACATTAGCTTGGTTTCCTAAGAAAACAGATAAATGAGTTCGCAGCATTCATCCACCTACCTGTGTGTCCACCTGCCTGTCCATCTGTACAGCTGCATATTATTTACCCTCCCCAAAAAATTTTAATCTTGTTAGATTTTTTTCAGCTACTTTTGATGAAGCATTAGAGAGAGCTCTGAGACATTAAATTCCCAACTGTATTGTGAAAATCAGTAGGACAGTGCAAAAGCAAGGTGAATAAAGGCCCACTGGCATCACGCAGCTGAAACTGGGGCTCCCATCCCTCCAGAGGAGCAGCCGTCACCTGGCCCAGCAGCACACATGTTGGCCCCACAGCAATGGCATCAACAGCACCATTGCCACCACTGTGTACTGGCCTTCACCCAGCCAAGAGCCCTAGCTGGGAGGAGGGAAACACTGGGAATAGTGGAGGAACTGGGGAATATAAGAAAGGGGTGGGATTCAAGGAAAAGTAGGACAAAACTCTAGGAACTAGGGAAAAAGCCTACTCTTGATCCTCTGTACAGAAGGCAGTCTGACAGTTGTTAATTTTACCACATATTTCACTTCAAAGTAATAGAATGAATTGAATTAACCCATTAGATAGTGAGCTGTATTTGACTAATGGCTCCTATATAGCACTGAAATAGAGATGGCTTTTCCTGGTAATACTTTCATTGCCAGTACAAAGATTGCAGTTGCATGTGTATGTACAAGATGCCCAGGTACATCATATATAATTAAATGTGAACTCCATTATTTGTCTTCCTCAAATGTAAGCTTTGTTTGTCCCTGAGATATATGGTTGATCCACAGATGCCTCATATATCCATACAGTTCCAGCAAATGCAAATACATTCACAGACAGTCCAGTCTGGGCAATGTCATGAACAGGTCATCAGCAAATTATACAACAGGCATTTTCATTTAATGGATGCTGGTTCTGGAGATAGTGTGTAGGTGTTGAGAGAGCCCTCCAGTCGCCAGTGTGTCCCAAAGCATTGGAAACATTAATGAAATCATGCTCACAGCACATCTGCATTATTATCTCTCTTTTTTTCGGGAGAAAACTGAGGCACAAGAAAAAGGAGCCTTGTGCAAGACAACATTTAGCAAAATTGGGCATCAAAATTTACTTGTGAAGATCCTACTGTTTACCTTTAACTCTGAGATCCTCCTTCCATGATTCAAGAACAGTTTCATCAGAAATATGCAGGGGATGAGAGAGAAACAGTCCAATACTGAGATTTCAGCTGTGACTGCAGTCTGAATTGGCCACAGTTTCTCGTGCTAGAGGTCATGATTTTGACAGGTTCCTGCTGTACAAATCCCACAGCAGTACAGAAGCAAAAACCAGATGATTTCCATCAACTTCTTATAATTGTAAACAAAAGACAATGAGAAACATCAGGGAGTCACATTTCACTAGAGCATAGAGACAGTGGGGGGCATAATTAGCATTGGAATCACATCTGCATCAAATTGAAAATTAGTAAAAATAAAGAAAACTCTTCACTTTGCCACTTCTCAGATGAAAAGCAGCAATTCTTCTATGCATAGCATTTTTTATTAAAATTGCTTTCTTACTACTTGCAAGATTTAAATAAAAGATCCATAAAAATAGACAAACCATTTTTCCAGCCATCTGAGGGTGTGTTCCCCACATGTGCTATTCATGCTTTTAACAAAGAAGGGTGGATAGATACCTAATTGTTTCTGGATTATCGTCTTTCAGCAGCAGTCAGATCAGCTTTTTTGCTCCTTTCTATTAGATTATGATCCCTTTAAGAAAGCTGACGCAGGCACAAGTCACACCTCAGAGAAACATGATGGAAAGCAGGAATTTGCAGGTTCTCTGTTTGTCTTCTGCGCTTTGCAACTGAGACAGATTGAGCAGGGCTTGGATGTCTGCATCAAATTGGTTTGGGGGGGGAGATGTGCTCTCCTGCCCAGAGCACTGCCCTGAGATTCAGGGGACCAGGAGCTCTTCTGCCTCTGCCACTGGCTCGTGGGTGACCTTGGGGAAAAACTTGCTTCAGTTCTCAAACCTTGGTTACCCTCAACTGTAAAATGAGGCCAATGATGCCAAATTCCCATATGAGAATTATGGATGAAAAGGTGTCATAAGAGCTACCTATGCATTACTGCTCCCTGGGATGATGGGTGGCAGAAGGGAGTGAAGCCCAAATAGATGCTCCAGCCTCCTTCATCAAAGGCCTCTTGAGACCTGGGTGAGGTGCAGAGTGCCTGGTTAGAAGCATCCCTTTTAGACACAGGAATACCTAAATTGTAAGCCCCTGTCCCTGTCAGAGGCTCCCAGGGTAGCTAGCTGGGAGAATGAGATGTCCCAGTAGGACAACACAAAGCTCTGCGCCCTGGCAGGGCTCTGCCTAGAGCCACCCAGCAGGGACATAAGGCTCAGGGACATCCCTGGGCGCCTCTGCCATGTACACCCTGGACACCTGACTCAAGGCAGCATGTTTGTTCCCCCAATCCATAGACGATGGGGAGCAGAAAGCACCCCCCTAAGCCAGGGACTGAGTGAAGTGGGGTTCGGATGTGAACTGTAACTTAAAGCTTTTACCCAAGCACTCTTTGCTAGCATAGATCAAACGGTGGAAGCTGAGCTGACAGGTTAATCCCATTGTCAGGAGATTTCAGTATTTCCAAAGCAGGTTCTGTCTGGATTTGGAGTGAAACCCCCGAGGCTGCTGTTCATCCTGGGAGGGAGCAAAGTCCCCGTGGGCAGAGGAGCTGTTTTTAAAGTAGCCACTTATGGAACATTTTGACCTTGTCAGCTGGCATTTCCAGCAATAAAAATCCTTAGTCATTTTTTTTCTCTTTCCTGAGCAGCTCTATTCTGACAATATGCAATATGCATTTGTCCAAAAAGATATCTACAAACCACTAGGCTTGCAAGTTTGCCTCTAAAGACGCAAAAGCTTCACGACCTCTTTGAATATATAGGCCCTTTTATTCTGCTCTTCTGACAATGTAGGGAGAGGCCCAGATGAGAATAGCTGTTCTAAAACACTTCTCAACACAGATGAGATGATCTTAATGCTGCAGTTGAGCATCCGTCCTGCATACGTCCCTCTGATTCTAGGTCTGATCTGTACCCACACACGCGTGAGGCCAACATCCGGCTAAGGTTTGAATGTCACTGAAAACCCACAAGAAATAATTGGTCTTCCTGCAAACAACTTGCCCCAATGAATGGAAATCATTTCATAATGGCTTGTAAGATTATAATTCTTCACTATCCGAGCCCCAGTCATACAATAAGATAATAAATCTCACTGAAGAATGATGTGTGCTGTAACTGACGGGAATATGTGGACAGAATGTAAATCTCAAAGTACATCTGGAGTCTCTGAATAGGTGATATGTGCACAGTGAAGATGACAGAACTGGGCATATTGCACTTGGCATCATTAAAAATTGTTTGTCAAACTTAATTATAAACATAAACTCTAATCTCAGTTTTGTGTCCTTCATTTGAATGTAGTCTGATAATTTCAGCAGTGCTGATTATGATTTATGTGGCTGAAAATTAACATTAGGTCACAATCCTGCTTTCTCAATTTGGTGCAAACATGAACAGTGTCTCTAGATCATCACTGTATCACTCCAGAAATCACTGTATATGTGACACTGCAGAAAGGCTGTGTTGTCTCCCTGCACATATACAAGCACACCCCGACTTGGAGATCATTTCACCGATTTCCACATGGTCAGCTGAAAAAAAGCTGCAGTGAGGTTTTTTTTTAAAAAGGTTTTAAAGTGGGTTGAACAAAGTAACAAAACTTTGCTTATAATCGGCAGTGAATAGTTGTTAACAAATGAAAAGAAGCACTTGAAGAGATTAGCACATAAATAAATCATTACAAAAAATAGTTAGGCTTTCCATTGCAAAAAATGTTCTGAATCTCCCGGGTACTGAAAAATAATGTGCATTTTAGCATATTTTCTTGTTTCAGAGCATATTATTAATTATTTCTTACCAAAGTATTACGTAAAAAACCCATCATTTGTATCTGTAAATGAATGGCAAATCACAACTTAAATGAGACGGAAAAACAATCTGCTGTCTTTGTGAGTCTTTCCCTCAATATTACTTTTTAATTTTATAAAAGGAAATCTTTTGCACCCAATAAAAGCATGTTTTGCAGCTAGTTAGATTGATTTGCATATTGTAGCGTGACAAAAAGAAAGCAATCTCATTTCCCTGGTGGAGGGAATGACTGGAGTTTGAATTCCTTAGCCACCCCAATCCTTCCCTGCTTTTGCTTTCTGTCTTCAGGTCCTTTCTCTTTTTTTGATGTTTCCACCCAGCCATGCAAAAATTGTCTCTTGTGTTACTTACAATCTTCTGCTTGTCCTTCAGTCTCATCCTCCCCTGAGCTGGAGGTTGAATTTAATACAGATGGAAAGAAGGACTGTGATTTGCGATAATGTCTAAGAGACTGAGGCACATGGGCCCACAGAAGTGTCACTGATTTGCGCTTTTTTCCTTCCCTAGGCAATTTAGAAAACTCTTGATCAGCCATGCATAGTCTTACCAGCACTGAACAACTCATGTGGTAGACCTTCAAAACACTGTACTTCACCTCCCAGTCGTCTTAGTAGGAGGAGTTGAAAATGTATCCACAGATGTCTCACGATTTGAAAAAGTAAGGATTAAGACCTTTGAGCCTTTGGCTTAATTATCTCCTTTGATGTCGCTTCTATAACAGGTTCTGGGGGGATTAATGATTTTTCTTACTGTAGTTGCATGCTGCTTTTCCTTACTTGAAGCTGTGTACTGGACAAACACATCATCAGCTGCAGTGTTAGCAGCTCCAGATTCAGCCTGCAGTTTAACATCTAGACCTGAAAATAATAAATCATGTTAAGATAAAATAATTACTTAATTCATTTAAGATGAAAAAAAAAAAAAGCTTTACATATAACATGCTGTGTTTGCAAGAGGAAAAGCCTTATAATCAATCATGGCATATAGACTGGTTTAGATACACTATTTAGGTGCTCTTTGAAGGTGAACATGCTATTATGCTTTCAAGACACTAAAAGAGTTTATAGTCTATCAGAAATGTTCAAATCAGGTTTCTATGCATGTATCCTTTGGTTTCACAGTTTACTTTTCACTTTAAACTTATCCACATTCAAAGAGTCCATACTGCAACATCAAGCTTTGGGAAATGAGTTTACAAATTAGAAGTTGGTTTTCAAGGAGTGCTTCCATGCTTAGTATTTGTGTTGATGTTTTTCATAGATTTTTTTAACGTATAAAGAGGTCATACGATTGGGATAGAATAACACATAATCAGATATTCTGAGAGTGTTTCAGTTCCTGGAGAGGGGGAATCCTGGCAGAACATTTGATCTTGCTTTGAAAGCCACAGAGGACTTCATGCAGGGGAGAAAGGGAAGTTACTGTACATAAACAAGCATGAGCACTCAGTTCCTGGGCTCCAATGGCACCATAATGCTCAGCCCTGCTGCCTGTAGCACTGATAGCTGACTTCTGTGGGATGCGGTGACTTATGGAGGGAAAGTTCCTATAAACAAGCAAGCAGGCTTATTTACTGATTTATGACTTAACTTGGAAGAAAGAAAAGAAGTGGAAAGAACAAAAGTTAGGTCTCAATGAGAGAGCACAGCACATCTCCACTGTATGAAGTCTTCAGCAGCTCCAAGGACAAAACTGTCCAAAAAAAGGATCTGTGTGCGGCCCAGTGACAATCTCAGCAATACAGCAATGCTAGTACACAGGAAACAAAAGGCGTCACAGTTTGAAGCTACGATGCACCCCCGAAACACAGGAAAGGTTTCTCACCTGGTATACGTCTGATTGCAGGCATAACGCTGCATCTAATTAGATGTGTCAAAAAAGTAAAGCTTGCAAAAATCATTTCACAGCTGTTCTATTCTTTGCTGGGAAGAAATTCTTCCTTCAAATGTACTACAGTCCTTCTAAGGATATGCAAACAAACACATACAAAATGCCGTGCCTGGGGATTTTGAAGATTCAGTGTTGTGATTTCTCCTTTACATTATTCTTCTGTGAGTGCAGCTGAATGGAGGGCAGTAAAGGCAAACTCTAACACTGGAAAGTCAAGAAAAACGGAACTGTTGACCCTCTAGCCAGTTAATAAATAGAAACCCCCCTGGGCATAGCAGGGAAGTGCATCCTCCACCCAGACTTTGGTTCTTCAAGGACATTGATGTGGGCTGATTTTCATGCAGTAACAGTTTGCTCTTGCCAGTGCATGTCTAACAGCTCACCCTGTGGCTCTGTTCTATTAGCAGTGATGAATTCCCATCAAGGGAAGCAAGTTAAGCTGCAGTATCTCTTGAACTTTAGAACAAGACAGAGCATTAATGAGGAACATCACTGACTTATCTCCATAGAGTGGTGCCTGATACTTGCTTTGTTTTCATGCCCCCTACCAGTAGTGATTTGCAAGAGTTTCTCTAGAAATCAAACCCTCCTTTTCCCAGTGTTGCCCACTGGTCACAACAGACGTTGCATATTTCTGGGAATGACTTTATATTGGCTGCACCTGTACTAGTAGCCACCAAGAGAAGGAGAGCGTAGAGCAAGGAGAGGGAAGCCTAAAAGCCTAACAGGACTGGCCATTAATTCGATAACACGTGCTGGTTTAAACGCTCAGGGCTGCACTCTCCGTGCTGCCACAGCAGTGGGCTGTAGTGACCCGCTTGCTTTCTGCTTTGAGTGCTTTATCTTCTGTTTCTGTTCCTAATCCTTCAGTATATGGGGGTGCGTGTGTGTGTCTGTGTGTGTGTATAGAACTGGCAAGCAACAAAGACGTGCTGAAAACTCATTAGACTAAAAAAACCCCTAACATACTCAACATAAAAGCTAGCAGCAGAGGTTTAAACACACCACAAAGGCTGCGAAACTGCATGTTAAGGCAGAGCACCCTATGCTTAACCCACATCATCCTGCCTCGGGRCTGTGCTGCGCAGTGCACCGGAGAGCCACAGCATGCCTGTGGGAATGAACCAGTGCTGGTAACATGATCTCCAGGTCCCGTTTGGTGGGCAGCTGGAGGGTTCAGGTTTTCTCCCCTGCTTCCTCTCCCACTGGAGAAGCTCCCTGTAAATACCAGCAAAGTTACCTCATTTCTCCTCTTTCCAATCTGCCTTCAYGCCCCTCCTCAGGCATAAGAGCAGCGGGGCCGGAGGTGAGCCCGGCAGCCCACCCAGCAGGCTGATGTGCAACGAGGCAGCCTTTCCTCACTGGACTGACGTAGCTGTTGCTTCTTGCCTGGCAGCTTGTTTGCCTGTTGGGGCTGTCTTTTGTTCTGTTTGTGCAGTAGCTGGCACAACGGGGTCCAGGCGCAGCATTTTTAAATACTGTCATCACGCAAATGGGAAGACACATCCCCATTTGCCTTCCAACAGAGCAGCTGGTTTGAAGCCGCCTCCACAGTAAAATGGAATGAATCTTCACATTTTTCATATTGAGGCATATGCTATTCGCTAAGCAACTGGGCACTCCTGTGCAACTGTCACATCTTCAGGAAGGTTGCACCACCTTTGCCCAGGGCAGAAAAACTCACACCGAGTTGGCGGATTGTGCTATTGCTCTGCTCCTCTTACTTATGCCCAGGGAAGCGGGTATGCAACACCAGACTTATCCAAGGTGGATGAACCAGTGCAATGAGTGACAGCAAGGCCATTGCTCAGAGCTTAACTGTTGCTCTCTGGAGCATTACAAGCATTTGGCTACCCTTTAACTTTTTACTGATTTTGCAGTCCCTTGGGAGCTAGAATTCTTAAAGCCAAGATAAATGTGATTTCCAGGTGATCCAGGAAAGGTCTGTTTCCTGGCCTCATCTAGTAGAAGGGATCCTGACTGTGCTGTGGACTTATGGTGTTGATAAGAGTAACAGTGAATGAACTCCTTATTCCAAATGGCTCTGCCTTTTGCTGCAATACCAACGTTTGCATGCTTTTCATTGCTGCTGCCCCTAAGACCTGAAGAAATCTATGAGGAGGAAGATATCACTCAGAGTCACTTGTGCCCTTTGCTGCAGTTGCTTTTCTTCTAACATTGGCTGTCTTCCCCCATGTTGGGCTTGATTCAGAAACCATGGGAATTAGCACGATTTCAATGAGCTTCGCATTCCTTTCTGGGGAACTGGAACATGAGAGGGGAAGAGAATGAATTTCATCTAATGTTAGCTATTTAAAAGTGAGACAAGGCATCTCTTCTGAATCAGTCATTCAGGCCCTGCAGTCGCCAGTGGAAAGCCACCTCTGGAGAGTGGTTTAGATGAATACCACAGCAGACATCCAAATCTCATGGACATGTCCTCTGCTTGTCTCCCTCTGTGCACTGTGGAGGGAGTCTGGCTAATCTGATTGTATTAAATGCCTCACTTTTAGGTCACTGAAGTCACTCTTTGGGTCTCTGAATCCCACTCCCAGTGCCTATGGCGGAGCCAGAGAGGGCTGTTGGATCAGTTGACTGTTGTTGGTTGCCTCTTCCAAGGATGTCTGGAAAAGAAGCTGTGTATCAGGGTTTCTAGCAATGCTTACTCAATGCACACTGTGCCAGTTAGATCCCTCAGAGTCTATGCACAGGGCCTGGGCTCCCCCAGTCCCTCCAGACTTACAGGGTCAGGACTCTACTGTATTCCCACAAACTGAAGCTCTCTGTTTAGCTCCTGTTGTCTGTTTTGCAGCAAACAATAATGATCTGAACTGGGGAAATGCTTGCTACTAGTATCTGACCAGCTCCTGTGGAGATACTTGGCTCACTGGAGTGTATACACAGATTATAGGATATACTTGCCGTGTCCATGGGGCAGCAGTAGGACAGGGGGCTTTTGTGGTGAGTCTGATGCAAAGGTAGGTTTAGTGGGAAGACTGTGCTCTCAGCCCTCACCAGCACTGCTGATGGAGTCTCCTGGAGGAAGAGCAAACTTCTGCTGGGCAGCCCTTTCGCCCCCAAGGCAGCCACAAACCACTCAAAAAATCCCACATTTTAATCRGAACTCAGGTTGTATTGCCATGGATGGAAAATAGCCTTGTGCCTTGCTCGTATTGTTACCGCCTTTGACAGCGCAAGGGCATCAGGCTCGCTAAGCACTTGTGCTGACTGATCCTTCTCCCAGCTGCCTTGTTCCATACACAGCAGAAGTCAGCAGTGCAAAAAATTGGATGTCCTCCTCCTCATGACACAGGGGCAGGATTATTCCTCCCTGTAATATATGCATTTGGCCCCTCAAAGACCAAAGATTCAAGTAACGTTGCTTTTGCAGCTCCCTGAGCAAGCATTCAACAATTTAATAGATCTCACCATTACTACATTTTCACTGATGTCTCCCCTGCATTCTTTTCATGCCAGTGGATTATTTGTTTTTCTATGCCTAGGTTTTAGTATAATCGTTTGACAATAACTGTTTATAATGGGCATCACGAGAGATGTGGAGCTCTGAAAATCTTTGCAGTGGAAGGAATGCAGTAGCAGATTCCTCTACCCAGGCCAAAGCCTCAATTGGCATAACTCAACATGGTTTCATCTCCAAGCATGAAGTTTGCGCTCATGTACATGAGCAAAGGATACCTCCCTGAGAACTTCAATTCACTGTATAACAAGGTTAAATTTTTCTCTCCTCTTGTTTCTGAAACCACACTGAATTTTAAGCTTTCTGAAATCCAGCCCAGTAATTCTCATTTCTTTGAGTCAGAATTATTGACAATCAAATTAATCTGTAATGAACAAGAAGGGAGCTTGAAGAGAGGTTTTCTGTTTCAGATATTTTTTGGTGTCCTTTTCAGTGTCCTTCCTCAGTCCTAACTCCCTCTCTCCCTCCCTTCCCTGAAATCCTTCATGCTGATGCCTCTGAAAAAATGGGAGAACAGAGTATGTTCTTTTGCTTGGTTATTTTTTTCCCCAACCTTATTAGCTAGCACTGTATACATCATCATAACTGTGGTAAGATGCTGTCAGCATCACTGGCTAGTTGTACAGATTGCTCTGACTGCTTTCCAAGCATCACTAAGAATAGCTCAAGACAGTGATGTATGATGCTGAGTAGAAACCTGTCACTACAATGGCTCCTCTCTCCCCATGGACCTCTATCAGGAATCACAAAAATGTTAGACTGGAGAATCTCCCTTGAAAGTTCGGGGTGGAAGAGGTGGGCAAGAAGAAGCTGAGGTGCATATTCTGTGACTCGAAGCAACAGTGACTACAGATATCAGCTAAAGCTGGTTATCAGTGCACTGTTTGTTCATCCTGATCAGGCAGCTTATTTGTAATTGTTAATCTGTATTGTTGTACTACCTGAAAATCAAAGCAGARGGCATTTGCTGGAGTAATGACCTTGTGAAGAAAAGCAGCACATTGAAGCTTCTGTTTATTGTGAAGGGTTCAAAAATGGATATTCTATAAAATATTTTTGTCTTGCACTTCTTACAGAGAAAGATGCAGCAGTAAGTGCTGCATGGCTAGAAACCACACATACATATGTGCACACTCTTAAAGGTCTGCTGTCAACCAATTCAAGTTTTAGAGTCATGGACAGCTCTTGAAAAGTGTGCAAAGGCTTGCTCTTTGTTCCCTTTCTTTGTCTTTTATGCCTATTAGTAAGGACACAGCTAATTAACTGCAGACTAGCTGTCCCACTGATGAAATCTGCAAACCTGCCACATAGCTATAGTGAAAGATAGTGCTTTTGGGGACAAGAAACGTATAGATTTTTTTTCCCACAGACCTCTTCTGTAAAAGCAAGCAGACAAAGACCATCCTTCTACCATTATTTGTAAGCCCTTACCGATCTGTCCAAAACTTGTCTTTATGACAACAGGCTGAAGCATTCATGACAGCATTCAGATGACTTTTTTTTTCTCGGTCTTTCTCTTCCCTTTTGTTTCCTCTGTCAGAAAGGTACCCAGTAACTGCCCTGCTCCTTCTTGGCCCTGGCTGGGTGGAGCAGAATGGCAGGCGCAGGCTGGGACTGGCACACCAGGGGGGTGCCTCCATGTCCCTGCCTGATGGGGTCTGTCCCTGGTACAAGCTAGTGTCCGTGGAGGTCCATGCCTTGAACAGCTACAGGGGAAGGCGACTGAGTGACATCTGATCCTAGGCAAAGACAGTCTGGGCTCTGTTCCCAGTTCTGCCATGCTGTCCTTCTGGCACACATTTCTCTGTGCATCATTTTCCTCAGAAACAGTGAATAAGGAAGGGTTCAGCTAAAGAGGTGGGCTGACCACAGGGGTGGTGCCTGCAGTGTTTAGCCCCACCAGCTGGTGCAGGGCACAAGAGACAGACCCCGGAGTGGCAGAGTCAGTGTCCAGAAGCCGATGTCCTCTCTGCAGCAGTGGTTGACTCTGGAGGAGGCTGAGCTCCCCTTAGCAACCAGGATGTTTCTTCTGGTTTTGTTTCATCCCAAAGGACCCCAGCCTGTGCACTCAGAGGCTTCTCCGCCATGTGAACACAAGCACAGAGAGAGCAAGTGCCTGGGAGATCTGGTCTAAGACAGGAGCATGTAGGCACTGCCCTGGCCTGTCCAAAGCAGCTCTAGCTATCACTTCTCTTCTTGTCATCTGGCTCTGAGAGAGCTTTTCCTTAGCCAGACACCATGCTTTGATTCCCGGTAGAATCTCCTCCTTGCAGAGAAAGCAGATGCAGTTGATTGCTATAGCCCTGACGTTGCCGGAGTCGGGCTGGGAGTCCCATCAAACAGGGAGGATGGGGATGTTTACCTGCTGCTAACTAGACTCGTGTCTGCAATGCTGTTTGTGACCCCTGTGTCAAACTGCCCCCTGCCACGCGGAAGCCCGTGGAAGGGGCTCAGGAAGGCAGGGACGCCTCTGGAGGTTCCTGCACGCTGCCTCCAATCAGGAGCCGAGGCACAGCCTGCTGTGAGTTTTGGGAGGGGAGAAGGCTCCTAGCTCACACATCTTGCAATAAGGAGGGTTCACCTCCACCAGGCCCCTGGAGGCAGCCACAGTCTGTTGCTTCTCTGGAACAAAACTTGCAATTTTCCCATGTAAGTGCTGCCAGTTGTAGCAGCAATTCTTAAGTCACATCATGTTTTACTAACTTTGCATGCCTTTTATACCGAGTCGTCATCAAAGGCATGCATATGTCTTGATTCAAAGTTATTCAAGATGTGAAGCCTCCGGATTTTATCAATGGAAAGGGATATGTTCACCTACAGAACTTTTTAAAAAAATGCATCTCATTTAAAATTTATTTACAAAGGCACAGAGATGCTCAGATGTGCTTCTATCTAATGCTTGGTTTAAATGACTGCAKCTTTAAAAATGCTGAACTCCACTCTCTTCAAAACTAGCTTTTGCTCTCTATGAAATCTACAAGCAAAAACAAATCCAATCAAGCTTGAAATGTCTGGCCCCAGCCATTGCCAATTCACGTGCCCACGATTTTAGGTTTGAACCTGTGTGAGGGTAGAGTGCTTCCTCCTCCACCCCAGACTGGCAGGGCTCAAGGGCAGTCTGAGCTGGTTTGACTTAGAGTCTCTAAACTGAAATGCATTTACAAGGAAAAGGTCCCTCTTAAAATAGTTTCTTTGATAAAACCGTGTTTGCCTGAAAAGGGGAAAGGGCCAGAGGGAGCGCATGGGCCTTTGCTAATGCTGTCAAAAAGGGTGCAAAACCACCTCCTTCACATGCAGGTCTCATTAGGCAGCATCGGACTGTGGCTTCAAGGAGGCATTGCTGGAGGGAGTGTGAGGAAATGTAGCTGACCCAGCCAGTGTCTTCCTGGGGTGCCCAGGGCAGGAGCTGCCGGGGGTCAGGGCTGCCGTGTCTGGAAGGGTGCCCTCCGCGGGGGGCCAGTGATGGTGGGTGGCACGGCTGTGGTTGTGACTTCAAGGAGGCTGCAGCAATGCAGCTCAGTCCAGCGTAGCCATTGATGTGGCTCTTGGCACCACATCTGAGGAGACCGCTGCACGGCAATTATTTCACCTCAGGCATTTTGCACTTGAAACAGCCAAAATTTCAGCTGGTGTTGAACTAAAAATACCCAGTTTCCGTGAAACTGTAGCCCCTCCCTGAGATCCGTTTACCCCACAGCAGCAATGGTAAAGCACCCAGAGGAAAGTATTACTTGGAGTCTAGGAGCATGCAGCAGATGAACTTGCAGCCTGAGAACGTCCTTCATTTCTCTAACTTATCTAAGATCCACCCTGTAAATCTGATGGAAGAACACAGCCCTAAGAAATGAAGCCAAGTGAATATATGTGAAATGAAGCATTAGCTTCATTTGATACTGTATAACAGCAGACCTGTGTGCAAAAATGTACTTTTGAGATAATAATTTTTTCCGCCCTATCCTATTTCTACTTTGGAAAATGTCTTATGTCCTGTCCAAGCTTATGGTATTTTTAAAGAGATAAGCATGTCATCATCCAATGTGCAGTAAAGGGTATGGAATGGAGAACAGTCAATATGTTTAATACAGTCTCACTAAAATGGATCCAATTTATTCTTGATGGTAACAATGTGTTTAATATCCTTACACAGTGAGGCATTTTGTATACGACCATCAGAAGCATAGTTAATGTGAAACAGAAGCTTATACCCAGGGCTGTAACTGTGTAAAACAATCTTTCTCCCACCCAGCTCCTCAATCACACACTGAAAGCTTGCCCCAAACTTCACCCTGCAGCTTACCCTAGACTTCCACCACTTTTATTATTCCATGGACAAATACGACACTGGGCACCAGCTGTCAGGGGCATTGGGGTGCCAAGAAGCCCATGCAACCTCCACACATGCTAGAAGAAAAGCAAGGACTGTGGTCCTGCCGACCCTCCCACTGCCATCTGGGCAGGCAGGGAGTCTTCAGAGATAAGGTAGGTGGGCTCATTCCCCACTCCTAGGTTTTGACCTTTGTAAAGATACGTGGAGGTCAATTGCAAATACCAACCCTTAGATCAGAGGAAGGCAGCAGACCACTGCAGAGCTACACACTCCTCCCTGCACGCAGCTAGCTGCAATTGCATGCACCCAGCCTGATTTGGCTGTTCACAGTGCCCTTGAGTACACAAGGCACCCTCTGAGGTGTCAGACTTGCACAGATCCATATTGCAAGAAGCTGAGAAGGTGGCTTTGGATGGAGCATAATAAAATGGCAGAAATAACAGGAAAGAGTAAAAACTGGGATGTCTTAAATTATTCCACTCTAATAAGTGTGCAATTGGTGAACTGCATAGAAAAAAATACCGTACTTGCTTTTGCTAAGCAACTGTTCTCTAAAGGCTTCCAAATCAGTAGGCTTGTGCTCTTTAATCCCATACATAGTCCTGAAAATGTCTAGGTGGAAATATCACTCATTCAAAGAAACAATGGAAAATGCACAAAACAGCGTATCTAGCTATTGTGAGCGAGTCCTGCTCCGTATGCACCCCATCTAATATGGACCCAAGTTCTCAGATGCCCTTCATTTTTCAGATTTCAGGGAAAGGATGTGAGTCTCTGAAAGACTGCCTAAAGCTCTGGGGCATAGGCAGTGATCTACACTCCGCTCCTCCAGCCCCGTGGAACTTGCTGCAACTAAAACCCAGTCTTGTGGGGGAGACAGCTTTCTCAGGGGTCAGCCCAAAACACTGGTAAGAAGCTTCCCTGGAACATAAAGACATTCCCAGCCCTCATTCCCTGCTGTGTTTACAGGCAAGGCACATTTCCGTGCTGTTTCCTTCTTTCATATAAATGCAAGGCAAAGTGTGTTTATGTTTATATATGTATACATACATACATATTTACATATAGAAGTATGCACACACACACGTATATATATACATATATATACATATATACCTACGTAGAGTTAAAAATGTCAAAAGCAAACAGTGCGCTGTGCACACAACTTCCTATGGGGAAAGGATGAGAGCAAGCACACGACAGATGTTGGTTGCAGTGCTTAATGAACCGCCATGAAGCATTACGCTGCTTAGTGTGGTATAACCAGCAGAGAATAAACTAGAATCGAATAGGCAGGACTGGGTGCTGAGGAGGGAGAGGAGAGGAGCCTGGGGAGAGAGGCAGCTGCGGGAGAGCGGCTGTTGGCTGGGGGAGGCAAACAGCTGTGCAAAACGGTGTGTTGCAGCAGCTGGAGCGGGGTTTGGGAATGCTTAGGGCGGGTAGTAGGTTGGGTAGGAAGAGAGAGGGTAGTAGGGAAGTGGGACGCAGTATTCAAAAGAGATAATGTGAAGGTGGAATATTTAGGGAGGTGATTGGAAATGGGTAATTCAATCAAAAAGACTTACGTGTAAAGGAGGTAAGGTGGAGGAAGGAAAGTTTTGTGTGTACTGTGGAATTTATGTCAGAACAATATTGATAACCATCCCCCTTGCATCAGTAGTCCATAATCTCATAGCAGGGTTGTCCAACTGTCTTGGAGACCCTGAGATGGAGTCTCTATTAGAGGTAAGCAGCAGCCTGTGTTACTGCACTGAGAGGAGACCACCAGAACCTCAAAAAAGGCTGTCATTCTCCACCACTACATCCTCCACCCTTACTCTTGCTCCAGGCTCAGTTATGAAACTGGAGAAAATGTTTCCTGCAAACTATTTAGGACGGAAGCAAAGGAACTGCTGGTTATAAATGGAACAGCATGTCTTTTTTCATCTGCGTATTCACAACGCCGCAAACAAGCAAGAGCTGAAGATGTAGTTATTGAAGCACATGAACAGACATCATCCTCTTTCTAGTTCTGCACGTGAATATGGAGGAGGAATTAAACCGTGGGCAGTGATATTTTAACCCAAAACTACAATTTGTCCAGAATATTTTCTTACAAGTTTGTGCTCAAGGAGGTTCCTAAACCACCATCCATCAGAATATTTGGATTTCTGCTTCAAGAAAGCCAGAATAACAACATGAACTTGACAAATCAGATCAGAATGACCTTCTTAAAGTTTGTTCTCAGTCACACCATGGCCTGCTGCATAATCTGAATTTCATTTTAGTGGCAGTCTGTTTTACTATCCATCATTGGGCATGATGGATTTACTTCCTAAAAGGAATCCTGGTCTTTTTATAACGTCACACACAGTAATCAACTGTCTCCTGTAAGAAGTATCTGTTATTGGTAGCAGCCTACTTTTATTTCTAAGCAACAAGATTTACAGGCATGAACAGCAACATGAGGATGGAGCACTTAAGGGTTTTGTTTCCAGCTTCATACATGGCTAGGCAAATGTCAATGTCCCACAAAGACAATATACAGAGTGGCCACAGACTAATCAGGCCAGGTTTTGAGATGGCACTATTGGGGTGATAAAATACACTCAGTATGACTTGTTGTGTGTGACATTAATTATATCAAAAACCAGACAGAGATAAAAACTGGCTGTAGAAAAATGATGCTATGGTGCTCCACAGTGCTGCACTCACTCTGACTGACTTTTTTATTTCATTCCTCACTGGTAGTCCTGCAAGCTAAAAKAGGGATCTGTAACCCACCAGTTCCCAGGGAGTTTTGTCACTGGCTTCAGTAGAACCAGAATTTCCCCAAAGC
This sequence comes from Oceanodroma leucorhoa, assembly GCA_030449065.1. Lineage (NCBI taxonomy): Eukaryota > Metazoa > Chordata > Aves > Procellariiformes > Oceanodroma > Oceanodroma leucorhoa. The sequence goes on along the minus strand of JASVER010000016.1, from coordinate 11,270,174 downwards.
TTTCTGGAAATGTATACATTTGGCAAAATAGTGTGTCAATATGAAAGAGAAACTCAACCTCAGCCGTCTCTGACCACCTCACCTGAAGCAGAAGTATATGCCCTACTGATCAGGGCTGGCAATAGATTACGCCCGCCAGCAAGTTCGCACCCAGTTGGTGTTACTGTTTGTTATCACCATAGGATCTAGGGGACGTAGTTAAAACCAAAGCCCCTTGTTTTAGGAACTAAACACATAAACATGCTTGAAATTCAACATAGGCAAGCCAATACCACCAGTGTGGTAGCGAGGAAGGGAGATGAAGTGGCCCGAGGTCAGCCTGTAGCAGAGCTGGGGTTCACGCCACAGAGCCTGAACACAGGCGTCAGGCTGCCTGTCTCCCCGGAAAGGGGCCGCGGTCCACAGAGAGATGACAGAGCTCACCGGCGCAGCGCGTCCCCAGGCATTTTCTGAGTATAACTATAATTCAAACTGATGGGATTTTTGAAAAATGTTTTACCACCCCATCTATCTAGGTCTGATTTGATTCCATCAACGAAGTTGCTGAGTTTTCTTTTTTTCCCCCAAACACAAATGCGAACTCTGTAAGTTGCAGGTGCCAGGAAATCTGAACATAATGTAGCAATGGGATGGGAAGGAAAATACATAGTTCTTCAGTTCCTACACATTTAATAATAATAAAAAGATAGCACAAGGCAGGGCAGATAATACTGATTTACTGCAACCCCATCTGCATGTGTACGTGAATATAAATATTTATACTTTTATTTGGACTTTATGATTTATTCATTATATACATAAAGAGATAATGAACAACACATCTGCATGCTATGAATCCAGGTTTCATTGAGGGTTTTTTATTGACAAAGTAGAGACAAAACCCCTGAGGATGAACCTTCTGCTCTCTTCCTCGTTTACTGTATTTGGGATGTCAGAAGTTTTTTTAAGTTAGTCTTTTATTTAAAATAAATACACAGACATCATGAGAGCAAGCATACTACCACACAGAGAGACAGACAGATAGACTATATCTTCAAGTTAAGAAAACACATTTTTTGACATGAATTATACACCTGCTTTGTGTTTTCCTGTTACTGAGAAAATCAGATAAAACAGGAATTCACTCATTAAAAGTGACTCATTAAAAGTTTTGCAAACGCCTCTGCACGACAATGGCTTAGCGCAGTGGAATAAAATTCAGCAGTACAACTGCTCAAAATCTTCTCACAGGAAGTAGTGATGATATATAGCTGTTGGACATGATAATTTTCACATCAAGTTTTAGTTGTAATTGTTTTTAGTTCTTTTGTAGTGCAAATAAAATATTATGGGTTTTCCAACAATCAAAAACTGGAAAGTCTGTTGGGTTTGGGCGAGAAAAACCCAACAAAGCCAAAAAATCCTTCCCCGCAATGTATTGGCTTTCTAAAATGTGAATTGTAAAAACCAGTTACCTTAATTTCTTTTCAGTAAGAACTTACAATATCAAATCCAGGTGTAGAAGCAGTTCTCCTGGAGAAATATACACAAGCCACTCTAGTATAACCCAGGTGTGTGAAAAATTTTTTCCGTCTCATGAAAATTTAAAACTATTCCAGAGATTTCAGCACAGCTTTAAACTCCAGTGACTGTAACATCTGATTGCCCAACACTTTCAGCTACAAAGCTCCGGTACGTTATTAACTCTGATGCCTATACCAGTGGATGCTATAATTTCCATGAACCCCCTGAGTGTGCCTGCAGAAGGTGTAGCTCTCAAAAGTATGCTTTCTCAGGTTGTAACACACACTAAATGCAAAAGTGAGCAAGAGCTCCTATGATTTCAATGAATCTGTTTGTCCTATCCCCTTTCTCTGTAATTTGATAAGTAAAAAATCATATATTCCCTGTTAATTTTTGTAATTTAGCAATGGGTTCTACATCMAAAATTTGTAAATGTGCAGTGTATTCTGTATATTTGTTTGGAAACATGAACACAGTGCCTGGAACCTTGCAGTCCTCACAGCTGAAGAAGCCTGTGCCCCATCTTTTGTGGAAGGATGGACAAGATGTCCTCCAGGGGTCCTTTCCAACCTCAGCCATTCTGTTTCCAGTTTATTTATGCAAAATAAGCTCTCAGTGTATTAAACTTAGTCCCGTTGGCGATGTTCCAGCTTGCAGTAAAACAAGCCTGCTGCAGTCTGCTCAAAGGGGCGCAGATTAAGCCGGTGGAGTGCAGAAAAGGTACCTCTGGTATCCCAGCAGGTCTGCGTCAGCCCCTGTGATTTTATTGTGGCCCTGGATACTCAGAAAACAAGATGTGAAGGGCACATAGTTCAGGAGAAACATTAGAAACTTCAAACTATATATTATATATATATACAGTTCTTCATCAAATTTGCCTAGGACTAAAAAAGACCCAGTTCATTAGAAAGGATGCATTATCTCTCTGTCTTGGCTGGTGGTGTAAACTCAGCAGCTGGTCAGACTCAACATGTCCTGCAGGTGGATGAGAAATCTGATTCAGGAAAGCCTTTGCCAGTGCAGACATAAAGGGACAGGAACCATGGAAAAACTTGGGATACTTGGGCTATCGCTGCTGCCTCCATCTGTTTCTCTCTAAACACCTCCCTTCAGCTTCCCTGTGCCCAGGAGCTTTCATAGATTTGGCTGTCTGAACTGGCTCCACTCATTATCTATATTGTTTCTTTTACATAAGGCCCTTTAATCATCAACAGACAGTTTAGGCTCTCAGAAGAATAGATCAGCCCCCGAAAACATGCCCAGACAGCCGAGGGAGAGCACAGGCCCTTGTAAGGTGTTTCTTTTCATCTCCTGGCCCCTCCTGCTCCTTCAGGGACAGCAATCGCATAGATTTCAGGAGGAAAATAAAAAAGCTCTAAGACATCTTGAGCCTCTCATCTGGTTTCTCTTCTTGCAACCTTTTCCTTTTCCAGTGCTATGGTAATGTTCATGCAAGGGGACCCGGGGTGAAGGAACAGATGCTGCCCCTGTTTCCTCCCTGTTATCATCCCACTCCCAGTGATGCTCCCTGTAATCGCTCCATTGTACGGCTGCGTTTCCTATAAAGCTCAACAATGAATAATGGATGCAAAAACTAAGTGGCGTTTCAGGTTCATTAGTATGCATATTGTTATAAATTCGTTTCAGTAGGTGCCGTGAAGCCACTCTCCTCTCTTTTGTATTTTGAGGTGTCGCTGCTTCAGGCTGTGCTAATGCTCATTTTGTATTCATTCATTTGTGTCTGTAGTTTTACCTGGATTGTAGGCTATTGTTCTTATTTGCAAAGCTTGGGTTTAATTTCCTGTAGGAAGCTTTTCTTTTGTCTCTAGGGCTCATTCTCCTATTATCATCCACCTTGAGAGTACTAAAGCTACTACTACTGTCCTGCTGGTAAAATATGATTTGTTTTGTAGTGTTCTAATGAAAATTTTACCACTTTTGTCCTCAAAAAAATAAAGATCAAGATTTTCCCACTTTTTAATTCTAGCTGTTGGTACCCAGGGCTTCCTTTCTTTTCATTCGTATTCCCAAATGCTAAATAGCCCCTGAGCTCCCCAGCCACGGTCCTGCAAATCCTTGTTACCTTTGACCCATGTCCAGCTGCCAGCAGAGGCTTTGCTGGTAATACTGGGCTCCTGAAAAGAATTCCTGTCAGCGATGCAGAAAGCAAGTCATGTAACAGCATTTTCTTATAAAGTCAAACAGAAGCTACTTCCTGCTCCATTTCAGACCCACAGTCCCTGTTAGTACATCTTTTGCAGTTATTGCCTTTATTTATATGACATACATATTTTATCCATTCTCATTAGGCTGTTCAATAACAACCCATTATCTTTCAACGGATTCATAGCAGATAAAACATTCATATTATTGCCCCTATTTTTATTTCTGTTTTATGATATTCTCCCTCACACATTCAGACTCATGCTTCCTAACAACAGCATATCATTAGGCCTTGCCTTCAGCTATTGTTAACAACGAACTGATAAAATGCAGTAGGATGCTACAAAAAGTAGAGCTGATCCCAAGTCTTTTTTCCTCTCTGCCCTATCAGTATTGGACCAATAGTGGTACAGAGCTATCAGCTTAAGAAAGTACAAAATGAACTCCGGTGACAATGGAAGAAAGAGACAATAGTGAGCTATAGCTGTGCTCTCCCAGGACACTTTGCACAAAAGAACAATCGCCCACAGCAGTCTCACTGAAATGGAATTTGCAGTGGATAATATTTCGTGTATGCACAGTGCATATAAAGTAACACAGTAGTCGCTGATAGCAGTTTTTCTGTGTGTGAAGAGCATCTCTTTCTGAAACTGTTTCTCGTCTTTGATGTAAAGCCTTCTTAACATTATAAGCAGCACTGAGTGTTAAGGATAAACTATTCAGACCAGGCTGCCAAAGATAGGTGTTGAAACCCAAGAACTGAAATGAGTTGTCCTACATTCAGTGTCAGGAACCAGTAGCCCCATTTTGAAAATGCTGGTGTAAGTAACTTTCTGAAGATGAAAAGGAGAGCCTGTGGCAGAGAAAAGAGTAAGTCCTCTCTGCCTGGATCATCATCACCTTTGTTCTCATTTTTGATTCCCACAGCAATAAAAAACTCCAGCTCTCCAGTTCTTTGCTCGTATGAAGCCAAAGATGAAAATAGATCTACTAACACTAGTAAAGGCTACTAAACCAGGTGAGTCAGGCTCTTCAGACACTTCATTAGGAAGCTCGTAATCTCCACTATGCCCAGGATGCCTGTTCTACTCATGGTGACAGCAGATGTACATCCACTAGAGCCTGCTGGCTAAGAGATACGAACCGCACATCCCTGAGCAGAGCATGAGTGCCCACAGATAAGCAGATAGCATGGACAACTGGCAGATCTAATAGGTACAAGAGTGTGACACGCAGACATTGCATGAGGAGACAGAGATCAGTCTTAAGCAGCTCATTTCCATTTTTATTATGGTAAATTGCCAGTTTGTGGTAAATTGAACAGATGCTATCTCTGAAGTCTGAAATATGAAAAACTTAAATCTTACAAAAATATCCTCTGTGTGCCATTCCACTACAGAAATTATCATGACCACAGGAACAGGCATAAGTATCACAGTCTCACACATTGTGTGTGTGTGTGTGTTTATATATGGATATATACAAATACACTTAAGGAAATCCACACATATACACTGTAATATTATTCATACATAAATACATATTCACATATCTCTCTATATATAAACATGCTAGTTTCCCCACACGTATGTATAGACAAGTACAAAAACATATGTATGTAGATACTCTAACAGATAGGCATATTTATCATAGGCTTTCTTAAACAGGTTTGCTCTTATTTATATAAATATCCTCTCTCAGTGCATTTATATTTAAGGCACTGCACTCAGCAACGTTTTTGTTGGGAAGGGATATCTCCAAAGACACTTGCTGTTAGCCTGTTCCCTTTAACTTTTCTAAATAAGGTTTTACTGTGTATTTCTTTGGGAACTTGACTGTGTGCAATAGGAAATAATCAGCTCTCATATAAACTACATAACCTCTGTTGAAGTAAGAAGTGGCATGGGGACGGATTAAAATCAGGGCTAGGTTTCTCCATTTGGGTCAAACTATGCCAGCATTCAGCCACCCCAGAACCTCAGCAGAGGCAAAACTGAGTGACCAAGAACATAATTTGTCCTGAACGCTAGAATGATCTTCCCTCTAATCACAATTAGCATGTCTTGTAGACCACAAACCCACAAATTCCTGACCTGATAGTACCTATTTCTCCCTTCCTTGTAGCCTGGTGCTGTACTCCCCACACGATGCCCTCTTCTCCCAATTGGTTTATATTGTTCCACCGCACTGGCGGGGGTCTGGGGCTGAACACCTACAGGAGACACCCACAACAAGTGAGCAAAAGCTGTCTGTTTTGCTGATAGAATTGCCTGGAGTCTGTGTTACAGCTGCAGCCTGCTGAGGTGAGGGTCCCGCTGTGGGGGCACCCGATGCAACGGGAGCCGCTGCCTCCAACCGTACCGGGGGAAGTTTGGAGGGAGAAAGGCCCCTGGGGATGGTGTGGCTCCTGGAGGCGAGGGCAGAGGCCCAGCTGTAGAGGCAGGAAGAGGGTGCAGCTCACTTCAGGCACAGCCTGTCTCTGTCTGCCACGAACAGCTAGTGAAGGAGAACAACAGCAGAGAGAAATTGAAATCTCTGCAGGATTGACAGCTTGTTTTCATGTTCTGCTCCCAAAATGGCAGTGCCTGCAAATGGTCAGTGTGTTGTGCCGAGGGGACAGGAGGGGGCCAGCAGGACTGGGCTCCATCCCATCCCTTCCCACACCTTCCCACCTGACCCCGTGCACGCTGGCTCCCGCTCAGCCCAGTGGGGATGAAGTACCTGGACACACTTGTGTCTCCGAGCTGTCGTTTCTGGGCCCGTGAAAGGTGGTAAGAGAGCTTCCCTGGCCTCACAAAGGTGCTGTGGGGACAAACATGTTTCACATTGCATATACGCAGTTATTACTGCAACAGAGGCCAGAGAACAGATGACACATACTCAGCTTTCAGGTGTACTGCTCCAGTTTGCAAAGCTGGAAATGAGCATGGTAGTTAATGTGTTCCCTTTTCTTTCTTTTCTCTCTTGGCAACTTGTTCTTTGTTCTTGTAGTCTACTTGATTCTAGGGATTTTTTGTTCCACTGAAACATTTAATTTTTCTTTTTAATACATGCCCTGGCACCGAGCACCTGCTGCAATTAAAGCGCTGGTATTTGGCTCCTGTGAGGTCTATTCTATTATGAAGTCTTATCCATTGATTGTAGACTAATGAACCCATCAATTCATCACAGCACTTCTATTACCCTACTGCTGTTGTGGGATATTGTATTGCTGAGCTTGGCTAAGAGGACTGACTCTCTTGCTACTGCCCCAACTGTTGTTAAGGATGTAAAAAAGGTAAAGTAATCAGAATTTCAATGCAGTTCAACTTTGTGGCCCTTCTGTGGCATGTCAGTTCCTCCTATAGTAGGACTTTCTAATTTAAAGCAAATCAATTTCAGCAATACTTGCTGTTCAGAAACAGTGGGTCGAGTGGGATGGAAGAGGGGAAGAGACTTGATATTTTGCTGGGAAACAGTGGGGAACGTAAAAACTAGTTGGATTTTTTTCACTAATAGAAATTGTCTGGAGTGGGGCATCAGCAAAACCTAGATAAACTCAAGTTAAGGTAAGTAAAACAGCAAGAAATGGTTCCAACAGCAGTAGCAACAGCAGCAATATGCCTTTCTCCCTCTGTGTCAGATGCTGGTAATGCTTTTTTTTAAAGCCCAGTCTCAGATTATATGTGGCAGACATATTTACCATTCCGTAGATTGTTTTCTGTTTTTTTCAGATTGTCTGGAATTATATTGATTCAGGACAGAAATGCAGAAATGCAGAAAAGGAAGAAAATAAAACCCAGGACCACAAGAGGAATTGCTTTTAAGGTATCACTGTAAAGTTTGAGCAGTCAAGAATGAAATATAATAATTCTGGCAGTCTTCATATCTTTCTTGAGAAAACATTTTGGTGTTGAATTTAGAGGGTGAACACTAATAAAGAAACATACTGAAAAATAAAAGAAACCACACTGTTCTTTGTAATTGTGTCAGAGAAATCACAATGTCTATATAAGAAGTATGTAAACAGAGGGTCTGCAAACACAAATGAGAGGAATGGAGATGTCTGAAAAAACAAGATGCCTATAGAGAAACATAGCTGACAGATAGGAATGAATACAACCTTTTCAAATTGTATTCCTTGCTAAAAACAGTTTAAAATTCCCAWTACTAGCCAGTCAACTGAAGTCAAAAAAAATGGTTTAAATTTAGGCAATACAAGCCCATGGAAAAAAAGGTTTATAAATTCCAAAAAGCTAAACCCCTTTCCATCCAGCACAACCCCCATCTGAATTTAGCCACCAACTCATTCACTTGTTTTTTAAGCCAGCTGTTACAACACATATAGTACTCTGATTATCCAAGCATCTCAGTTCTAGGACTAGATTGTTTTTCTAAAGCACGTAATCTGATGCCACAGCACAGACAAGGGATATGGGCAGCGTGGGCATTTTAATACCATGTCCATCTGCTGCACATGTCTTGACACAGGTTCTTCTGGATGTGAGAGATGGAGCATCCAGAGCGGGCAGAAACTAATCTTCTTTAAAAAGAAGGCCACAATTAGCTAGTAAATAGTGGTGCTGCAAGACTAATTAATTAATGTTTGCAAAATGTTCTGAGATTCCCCAGATAGAACRTGTTACAGAAGTGAAAAATATTACAAGTAATCTTTACCGATGTATTAATAACACAGAAGGTAGGAATGCAGCCTTGTTATAAAAAAAGGCTCATAATGGGTTTCTCTTGGAGCAGGTTTGCTAACAGAAGCAACTGACTGCAAAGCAACTACAAAGCTCTCCTCCAAGCTGTGGTGCCTCAGGAAGGCAGCAAAGCTTGTGCACATCAGCAATTTTTGTTGCCAATAGCCCACAAGGGAGTCAGGTGTTCCGTCCACCTTCAGACTGGTCCCTGGAGGTCTGTGAGCCTTTGGCTTCATTCAGCCTCTCTCCTCGGTGTCCAGAGTGAGGTCTCATCACTGCTCTGCTACTGCAACCCATAAACCAAGCAAGTGGCTTAATAAATAAGAGAAATGTGAAAATTTTGGATTGGAGTGTGACTTTTTCATTGCAGAGGGTACAGGAAGGGCAGCAGCAGATCATCAGCCCCATGAAACCTACTCCACCATGAACGTGGATGACAGGATCACCATTACCCCTCTGGTCTCTTTTGGGGTCATGTTCTGGCCTCTTCCATCTGTGAATACAGTGATCCAGCATGAAAGATTTGTGCCCTCTCTGGAAGCTTGCAGACTACCCGTCGCAGGGAACTTTGCAGTACCATCCAGGTACTTTCCCTCTCACCTAGTTCAGCCCTGAACAGCGGGACTGGGGCAACGGTGGTGAAAAGGTTCACAGATCCTTTCTCCAGCTGGGAGTCCAAGGCATGCTGGAGGAGATGTTGAGGGCTGACAGGGTCCCAACATGGTGGAAAGCTGGTGCTTTCGGGGATGTGTTGCAGAGCACGGGAGGAAGGCGGCGCCTCTGCAGAATGACTTCTTGGCCACTGCATACCAGATACACTGAGAAAGCAAATAAACTGACAGTGGCTGGGAAATGACTGATCCATGCCAAAGCTGTGAACAGCTGCCCTCGCTCCTGTGTCCTCACCTCTCCAAAAGCCTGCTCAGGCTTTTGAAGTGTTGAGGTCCTCCTCTCTTCCTTGTTTGTTCCCACACAGTCAAATCGTGGGGATCGTTTTGCCATGCTGATTAGGAAACAGCTGATACCCGCCTGGCTGAGCAGAGGGACCACATATAGGGAATCCCCAGCCAAGCAAAGCCTCAGCAAGGCTATCCCTCCTTACACTGACATTCACTCCTCGTTATGCAGAAATCACCAGCTGTTTTGATAGTAAAATAAACCAGCAGTGACAAACAAAGCTGACTCAGAAAGGCCATGCAGAAAGGGGGCAGGAGCCCTAGCTCAGAGCAGGGGCATGGGTAGAGATGTGGGTAATCTCAGCACAGAACAGGGGAAGGGATGTACACAGTATAGGAAGACTCCTTTCATGCTGATATTACAAAGCAGAGCTTTGGTAATAGAATCAGTGACAGGGTCTCATGTAGAAACCCACTCACAGGACCTGTGGGTGCACCAGTGTGGAAAGGTTGGATTATTTCTCCAGGCTGCTTTCCTTGGAATGACGTGCTGTGAAGCGACAGCTTTGCACAACAGAGTCCTGGGTGGCTGCAGCACAGCCTGTATGTTCACATCTAACAGTGCACCTGCAAACAGGCACTGTTGCATACTGCACGTCGTGTTTGATTGCTTCATTATTGTGGTTGCCACTGGTATGAATGAATAGACACACCCCCTTTCTTTCTGAGATCTTCTGATAAGATACACTCATGCAAGCTTAATGAAGGTTTGTGGGAAAGTCTGCAGGCATCCATGAATGGCATTTATTCACACTGAATGCAGGACGTGCAGGTCTTTACACCTGCTCTTTGCCTGTGTCTACAGTAGTTGGATTTTTCCAGCAAGTCTCTTGCAACCTCCAGAGAGACCAGTGGGGCTGAGCAGCTGCAGAAGCAGCATGGAAGGTCAATGCACAAACTCCTTTCTCTCCCAGCGTGAGGCAATAGGGTGTTAGTGATTTATAAACTGGAGTCTGAGGTGGTTGCAGTACTCAGGACTAATTGCACAATTCCATTACCCTGTCATGTGTTCAACATTTGCCACAGATCTGGCAAAATAAACGATGGGCTCTCAAAAAAAAACATAACCGCACTCACTGCCATGGAGGATGGGAATTAAAATCTTTGATTAGAATTCTACAAGCTGCAAAGTTAGGGACACTGACTGTAAAATGAGCAGCAGAGAGCGAGTGAGAAATACTCTTCCTTGGTTGATCTCTGAAGCTTGTGGAACAGCTTATAGGAAAGCTTGTGTTGTGCTTACATAACAGCCCAGCTTGGCTCCTGAAGCCATCATCTAGCTACACATCCCATACCTCTCTCCCAGGGCTTTATACTACCTCAGAACTTCACATCCTTCCTCCTCAGCTTTTATTGTCACAGATGAAGAAATACCATTCTGAGGGACTTAATTATTCCATTCCTTTATTCCACCCTTCATGTTTGCTGCAGAAGCATAGCCCAAAAGGCCTGTCTTCTCCCCTCATGCAGCTCCCTTTTGGTCATCTCTGCCTTTTAGGAAATGAGACTTCAGAGTGGCATCTACCCTTGCCCTACCTCTTACCTTTCCTCAGCTTCGGTAGGGCTACCACTGCCTTACAAAAGCATAACAACAAATCCCCATCTGTTTCCAGTTTCCCGTTACGAGTCTGTTACCCAAAAAAATCCCAGAGTAATTTTGATTTTTTTCTCCCCACGCTTGCGCACAAGGGCTTCCCTGCCATCTCTCCAAAGCATCACTCTTCCACTGCGTTTCCAAGAGCAGTCAAATCCATCATCACCACCATGGTGAGATGCTCTACCCCTGGACTGAGCTCATCCACTCCCACACAGCATTTCCTTTCCCTYGCCCTCACTCCCCGTCCGTGTTTTACACAGACAGCTCAGAAACAGCGAGCTGCTTTCGGGCTTTGCAGCCAGTTTTTGGGTGGAGCATCTGATGAGCTCACTGGGGCTGCACTGGCCCCCATGGGGTATGGTGTTCCCGATCGTTCGGAGAGAACAGCTGAGACACTTTAACCTTTGTGCGCATTTAGAGCCAGATGAGTGCTCAGCCGCTTTGGAAACAATGTGTAATTAAACTAATTGTTCTGTTCAAAAATAGTAAGTGCTGTAAGATCTACAGAAGTAATTAGAATTGCCACGCCATTACTATTAAGAAGCAATAACATATCCCTTATGTAGACATTAATCTGATAATTACCTCCTTTAACAGAGATCGAATATCAGTGTGTTTGGGTGGGTTTTTTTAATCTCCCCAAAGCATGAAGGGTCCAGAAGCAGGGCTACAAATCCAGGAGGTTCTTTTTGTAAGGCTTTTGAAGGGCATGACTCTTTTGGAAGGGTGAAGTTCCCCTTCCTCTCCCTGCACCAAAATCTCTCTCTCTCGCTCTCTCTCTCAAACGTAGATATACATACATACCTATACATATATATATGTGCATATGTGTGTGCGTGCGTGTGTAATCAGCGCTCTCGGGGAAGCTGCTAGGCTCCCAAGGGCAGAGAACTTGTGTTGCGTTCCCTGCTCACTCTTAGCTGCTCCCCTGTAATGGACAGTAAATGGTAGGTTTGCAGAGTTCACACTTCCACCTCCCAGCTAATTCCTCCAGGTCAGGCATTAAAACACTCTGGGCCTATAGTTTCTAAAAGATTCTTAATTTGTATTATAACTCTTGAAAAGTGACCAACTTTTCTTACACGTAAGGACCAAAGACCAACCCAATATCCTAAAGCTTGGATAAACTGCACAAGAAAATGAGGATGGGAATAAATATGCTCAAAATGGAGGTGGGTGGAGTGTTAATAGCTAGTTAGCTTTCTTCAGATGAAATCAGCAAATGCAGGTGTGCCTTAATTTTGAAATGCTATACCCAGATGACTGATTATATTGGTCTTGGAAAACTCTCAGATGAGTGAGTTTCCATAAAATGAAACTAACAACTGCTGTTCAAGATTAACTCATGGCTCTGTGTGTGAGGTGTATCATAGTGGAGAATGGATGCAGAAAAGAGAGATTGTATGCTGAATGTTGACAAAAATATTTTCTTAGCATAACCTTGTTGTCCACACCGTATTTGCATCTCCATACAAAATAAAAAAACCCCAGACTTCAGGTATCTTGATTTTGGAGGCAGTGTTGTGTCTTTTTGACCAATGAACTTTCTTGCTCCTTTGGAAATAGAGGCTTAGGAAAATGCTGACAGATACCTTCCTGGAGCAGACACTTTGTGTTTAAGAAAATTTATCTTTTCTTCTTTACTTTTCTGATAAAGCCAGCTGTGGTATGCTTTTGTGTAGCTGTGCACCTTTATGTAAACATGCACTTATCGGAAACAAAGGAGCTTTATTTTATGAGGACTGAGCTTTATGATCTTTGCACAGAAAATTTTTCATCAGAGGTACTTTTTCTACCTCAGCAAATACCACTCCTGTTTTTTGTTTTTTCTCCCTCTGTAGTCATCCCCTCACAGCCTTGCTGAAGTGAGGTTCCCACAGTGCCCAGTAGTGCAACTCCAGAGTCTGCAGCACTAAAATGTTCTGCAGAAAAATGATCAAAAAATCCCCAAGATCTGCACTGCCTCTTCTGCTCTCTCCAGCCAAGATCTTGCATTGAGAACATGCGTACCCCCAAAATGAGAGTTAGCTTTCTAGATTGACACTATTAATGAACATTAGCCAAAATCTGATCCTTGAAACTGAAAACTTTTCAAAAATTTTTTCCATAGTTTGGTTATGACCATGTAAAGCTGAACCCACCCCCATAGCTGTGGTCCTCTATTGGATCCAGAAGTGGTGGAGAGGGTGAGGCTAGCAAAGGGATGGGCCTTGGGGAGTAGGTCATGTTGTTTTTCTRTGTAGAGCTGGATGCAGCTGCAGCTTAAGAAAAACAGATCAGAAAAGCCCCAGTGGTTTGCACAAGACTTCCACCCAAGGTGAGGGAATCCTCATGAGACCGTCTGGGTTTTCTGTTGTTTGGTACATTTTTTTTTAACCATGAATTCTTGACTCTTCAGTTGCCCATTTTGATGTGACCTAAAAATCTGACTGATGTTGTTTACTAGAGACAAACAGCTTGATAATTCACATCTAGCCAAAGCCATTAGTAACTGAAAATCATTTTTCTGGAGTCTTCTCGATACAGCCTGTGTGAAATGAGTTTGTCATCTTCATCCAGCCCTTAAACTCTGGCATAAATGAATTCAGTCTAATTTGGAAAACATTCCAGTCAAGAATATAGTATTGCTTACCCCAGGGAAAGGTCTTTACTGGACGAAAGGGCAGAGAAGGATAATTCATGTTATCCAGAGAAAAAGACAAAGGCTTCAAGAGCCTGCCTGGGTTAGCCCAGTAAAGTGAAAGCTGAAAGGGGAAGACTGCTTCCTATGCTGGGCTGGGAAACAGCAGCAAGGGAAGTCCATGTGAGAAAAGAATAGGTCAGCACCTGCTGCTGGTCATAAATTTGGGAAGGAAATAAGAGAGAAGTTGATGACAACTGTAGCAGTGGAGCAGCCTTATAGGAATGAAAAATCCTAAGTAGTTTTAAGACAGTGTTAGGTCTATTTCTGAAGGAGAGTCTGTGATGTGTCTGTCTCTAGCGCATGCTGCATTCCCAGTGGAGCAGGTATGATTAGTTGGAAGTCACTCTCATCCTTAATTTGGAAGTAGTCACGGATGAGCACCTCTCATCTGCTATAAAGTAGATAAATCCCAGACCCCAGTGTTTTGCCTAGAGGAAATGGATCTCCTCACAGCCAGTACTTTTTTCCACTCTCATCATAAAGACTGAATAGTGGTGGATTACGAGGGCAACAGACCATAGAAAGTGGCCAGCTTCACATGATCTTCCAAATTAACATCTCCCAGTGCCACTGTCATAAACAGCATGCTGGGCAAGAGGGGCCATTGCTCTGACCCTCCTCAGCATTTCTTAATTTCTTTTATGTTCTTAATTGCTTTCTCATCTGTAAAAGTAAATCCTCAAAACTAGTTTTGCAATCGTGTTTGAGGAGAAGTATCAGGAAGTCTGATGTCAGATTCTTGGGGTTGGGTGCATTGTACCCTGCAGCTTTTCCAAACTACTTGCCACATTTCAGCAGGAGAACCCAGGTCTGGGTTCATCATCAGAATGAGGCTGAGGAGTCCCAAAAATTTAGTGGCAAATAAGCAATGAAGACAGAGGGAAACATGAACTAAGTCACAGGAGCACACAATTATGTGCAAGGTAAGAGAGATTTTTCAGGATAATGAGGCCCCTGCACYGGCAAACAGATGCAAGCCTGTTTTCGACAGGGTTATTCAAGGAACAAGGAATAGTCTAGGGATGTCTGGAGGCCCTCCCAGCTCTATTTTTTACGACTCAGTGATTTTTGTGACTGTGGTTTGAAAGGGTAGCTGATGTCAGACAAGTCAGACTGCAGGGGAGCAGAGGATTTGGATACGATTCATACTGTTCCCAAGAATAGAAGACAAAGCACGATCACACTCAGACACTGGGATCTGTGGCTGCCGAGGTGCATGTGCAGATGCGGGCAAACAGATTGAATTAGGTTTGTCTGGAACAAAGAGAAGCAGCACAAGGGGTGGAAAGAGAAAGAAATGTCAAGGATAGAAGTGCTAGTAGAAGACTACTAGAAATCACCGTTGTCTCTGAACAAAGGTGTGACGTGACTAGTTATAGCAAACTACAATATACAGACTGGAGCACTCTGCATCCAACGAGCACAGTAACTCATCCAGCTATTCCCATGACCCATAAACACTGAGCTGGTGAATATGATAGACAGGAACAACGGGGAGATACTGCAGTGACTGCTGTGTCTCAATTCAGGCAGAAACATGTCTGCAAAGGGTGCAGTCCAGTCACGAACTCAGAAGCATGTTTGCACCCGCGCTCATTTATTCATCATCAACAGCGTGTTGCAAACAATCATAAGAATGCCAGTTACTTGCCAAGGCACAGAGATTTCTCACGTCTGTCACTTGAGCCGGGCACAGCAATAACAGTACCAGATTCCAGCTGTGTGCTACATACAGCTCAGTATTTACGAGTTTCACATCATGGAGGCATTTGTTGTGGTTCCATTCATCTGGGTACGGCTAATACAGCAGCAGCATGCCAAGCCCTGGGACGGCTCGCACTTGCGTGGTATCAGACTGACTGGTGGCAAACAGAGCCTTGCTGCCTGCATCACAACGTGACACCTAAAGATGAGCACAGGCACTGAAAAGGATTAATTGGCAACCATGCTAAAGACACCCAAGAAGCTGTGATACAACCATGATGTATGTTGTCATCTATATGCGTTGATACAGCTAATAGGAAAGCCTACAACCGGCTCCTCCCACTATGCTTTTTGTTATTCATTTGTAGCACAGCAGCACTTTGCCACCCACAAAAAAACCCAGGATTTCACTGTGCTAGGAGATGTACAAACACAGAGTGAAAAAGGTGGCTCCTGTCCACAAATAATTCTCATCTAACCGCTTGGTGAAATGTCACCATCCATATATAGTCATTTGCTGAGCAATCCGTCTGCCACCTCCACAGTCTGCTAGGCAACGTGACCATCAGCTTCGCAACGCCCAAGCATTTGCACTGTTAAAGAGAATATTCAGCCAACCTCTCTCACATAAGCACTGCTCTCTGCCAACCTTGTGTGACTCCAAATTACCAAGTTTATTGCCTACTAATATTTTCATATGACATTGTGTATTAAAATTGATACTTGGCTGAAGCAGCAGCTGCAAATATTTTGCAGAACAAACCCTGCAAGTGGTTTCTCTGTGTTCAGCTGCTAAAGACTAACAAACATATTATTCAGTACCCCCAAGAAGGGGTGGAAGTCTCACTGTGTGTTGGAAGAGTTGAGTAGTATGGTGTCAAAATTACATCCATGCTACAAGCCTCCCAACCTGCCCATACTGCAACTCCCAGTCCAACTATTCATTTCCTTCCCCAAAACTTCCACTTGATTCTTTGTTCTTCCTCATCATCCAGAGAGTCCCGTCTTTCCTCCCTTTTCTCTTTGGCACCTCCCTCCTCATAGACCAGCAGAGCTTAGGGACTTCTGTAGGAAGTGCCAAAAGCAATTCCCAAGGCAGGATGCAGGAGCACAGGTGGTGTTTCAAGATCTCAGTGGAGGAGCCAGCCTCAACAGGAGGGGCCAGGAACCACGGCTGTGTTCCTGCCTGCAGGGGTAAACAGGGAGCCTGAGAAAAGGCACCTGTGGCCATCTGTTAGAAGTCATGAGATAGTAAGTACTTAGCAGAGGAAGGGGGAAGAGGAAGATGAAGGGTGGAAAGGATCATGGCATGGCATCAAAGGCTTCATTAGGGTAGAGCGTCATGGCTGCAGAGCCTAGCTCACTTTGTCACAGCTCTCCCCAGCACGACTGGTTATAGACCTGGAGCTTCACTGGTGAGACAGCAAAAGCTCAATGAGAGAGGAAAGAGTGGCTGGGCAGGGAGGTGCCCTTCGGAGTAGGAAGGCAGGAACTGCAGGAATAACATGAGGGCAAGTTCTCACTGGAGGCACGGGGCACAAGCACTCTGGAAAAGAAAGGTTACATGCAAAGCATATATGAATATGTATTGTGTGAGATCAAGAAGACGGAAGAGGAAGGCACATACAGCCATTGCCACAGGAAAATCGACCAAGGGTGGGATACTTCCCCACCCATCCCCACCCATCCACATCTCAGCACAGCTTTGACAGCACCTGCATTATTTTCCTAGTCTGGACAGATTTCTAATTGTATCAGTCACACTGTACCAAAACCAGCATGGGTAAATTAATTAGAATTGAACACACTCAACATTGTTGTGGCAGAAAATACACAGACTCAGCCGTGGGAGGCAATGCTCTGAGGTTTTATGGAGGACTCCAACCCTCCATCCATTCAATTTAGGACTAGCTCCTGCCACCCTTATTCATGCTGAATCATGTTTTACTTCAAGAGTGGTCCCGTTGCAGCCAGCAGTCCTAAGGTGCAACACTTATTCCAAGCACTGCAAAAACTGGCCGACAAGAATGATATTCTTTGCTAATGCAAATGCAAAAAAACTCCTCTGAAGTGAATGGTGCTATACCCCTGTAGTTTTATATAATGAAGCCATGCTGCTGTTTAAAATACAAACTTGCCCTGGAGCAATTTTAGCTGCTCAATCCTGGAATATCAATCTGGACATTTCCTGGACAGTGTAGCCCAGCGGCAGTAGCTGGGCCCCAGAAGCCGCATTTGATGAAGCAGTGAAACAGCCAAATCGAACATATTCAAATCTGTGTAATAAACATGTTCCATCTCATCTTTTTCCCATGCTGAAAGCTATGCAATTACCTTTTTTAATAGTTCCCCATACTTTCAATAAAAATAACCATTAAAAAAATTAGCAAAACAGGAGAACTGCTTTGGAAAACACCTTAACTGATATTCAGARGTCGATTTTTGTAGTTTATTATCAAAACTGGTATGAAGGAATTATCTCCTGTGGTCGGTCGGGGGATTGGTAGGTTTTCATATTATTTTCTCCTTTTCAAAAGATTGAGTTTTGAGCTTGAATTTAGTGTAGTACTCCAGATAATTGTTGGATCGGGTAGTCATTCCAGCCAATAAACATGCAGAAATTGTAATTGATATTTTATAATTAAAGTCCAAACTGAGAAAGAATAGTAATAATTAGTGGGGAAAGCACATAATAAGATAAGAAATGACAATATAGCCGAGACATTTCCTTTAGACAAAGGAAACAAATTACCCTTGAGCTTTCTTAAAGCAAAATCAGTTTCTCGCTTTTTGGGAGTGTTTTTTTTTTTTTTCCTGTTTGAAGTACACTTCAGACTCCAGTAACCACTAAAGGGATGATGCATTTGTCTGAGGAAGAGTTAATAGTCTCATTTGTATTGTCTTATTCCCAAATGTCCCAAATAGGAGCTGCTCATCCTCAGTGCTAAGTGTTGCGCAAATACAAAGCAGGAGAGACCATCTGCCCCTCCGGGCTTCCTAGACAACCTGATATATCAAAACACAGAGCAGGCTGCAAGTGCTAATAAGAATTTTTCAACTTCCACCTCTAAAGGTTTTACCTTTCCTCCCTTTCCCTCATTAAAAAAAAACTGGCAAACATTCAGACAGAGCTGGCGACCAGGGAGGATCCGTGCAGTGTGGGCTATAATGCCTGGCCTGGCACAGGGGAGTGAGTACAGTGATCCGAAGCCAGCGGATCCTTGGGCAGATATATTCTGGGCTTGGACATTTTGGCATCCCCCAAGCTCATCTCATGTGTCTGGAGTTCTCCTTGAGAACCTGTTTCTGTGAAGAACTCCACAAACCATGAGAAAACACATAAGAAAGTCAAACTGTTTTCACCACCAGCTCTCGTCATCCTTCTACCGTGGGAATGAGTTCCAGGGAGCAGATACTCCTCACTTCCATCCACCGCCTGCCTGAGCCTTTCATACCACATAACGGGTCCAGGGAGAGATAGGAAAAGGCTTATACCGGCAGCTATGTAATGCCTTGGGAAAATGTCATTTCCGCTTTGTGGCGTTCCTCAGACGCTTGCTGGTGCCACTTATTCACATTTACTTCCTGATATGCAGTGTGACAAAAGGAAAGTATGGCTTAAGAGCTCTCTCAAGAACACTTCTCAGAAATGGCCTCCATTCTTCTTTCTTTTTTAATTAATTTAAGCCATGCAGAGTGGTAACAAATAAATTAAAAATCAAGAAGAATGCAGTATAAGAAAAATATTTTGTTAAAGCTTTTTAAAAAAATGCTTATTAGATCTGACTTTTTGAAGGCTATCTGTTTTGTCATCTCTCTACTTTTCCTCATACCCTGCAACTATCCTTAAGAAGCCCTTCCACACAGGTTTCTTTCCGTCACTGGAGKTTCCAGTTCCAAAGAAATTTTGTTCAGTTGATTGAGGAAATTCTTTGCTTCCCTGACACTCAGGACCTTGGGCTCACCACCAATCCAATGCAAATCCAATCCACTTCACCATTTACTTCCCTTAATATATCAAAGTTTGCCATTTTGAAATAATAAGAGTAATGTATTTAGAAAGGTACTTGGAGGCTTTTTTTAAGCTATCCACTTACAGAGTCTGATTAAACGTAATCAAATTACAAGCAACATTATAGGCTAATGTAACAATAATATTAGTATTATCTGGGAACAACGTAGGATTATGAGTCACATGCAGTCTAAGGCCAAACTGAAAAAAAGGTAGTCATCCTGTTACATTATACCACCAAAGTACGTGGCAGTATTTCTCTCTAATAACACTGAAATCTCTGTTCATTTCTAAGTGTAAGAATTCGCCAGAGACCTGTAGCACCTTTCTGCTAAAATCTCTTCAGCTGTCCTTCTCTGAACTGAGTTTGACCTAAACAGATTCTTTTCTCCCCCATATTTTCTCTTCATATTTCTTTCAGTCATATTTCTGGCATTATTACAGTACTCCTCCGTGACATTTTTTGTCATTTCTGCTGTTTCTCAGCAATGCATACTTTTCAATATCTTTGCTACAATTTGGGACATATTTCTAGTCTACCTAGTTTCATATCCTATGCTTTCAAGACTTTCTGTTAGTTTCTGGAGTGGTTCCTGGGTGTTCTGCCCATCAGTGCTGTCCTCTAGATTAATTTAGGCTTCACATCTCTTAATTCTTTTGACAAAGATTCCGCAGTCACATATACTCGCTTCTTCTAGGTGCTGTGTTTCTCAGGTTCTCTCTCCTSCGCTCCTCCTTCTGATATCTGCCCACAGGTCACACTGATCTCCAATTAGTTTTCAATTTAACCAGGCATGAGAGTAGTCAGAGTTTGCTCATTCAGCGTCCACATAGGCATTTATAAACAATGAGGGTGAGATTTCACAACCATTTTCACAAGCAAGCACCTGCATATGGTCCATTGTTGCAAGCTCCTGCTATAGTCAATGGCAATTAAGTCAAAACAACCAGCAGAGCCTAGGGAATGATTCAGTTCATCCTAAAATAGCCATCTATATATTTATTCAATTGACTCAGTATAGACATCCAGCATCATTTTAGATGCTCTACGGTACCAATGTAGTGTCCAGTGGCTATTCCAGAAGGGTACATGTCTCCCGTGGGTCCTGTGCCACGTCAGCTCCAATGTCTTGTGCGCCACTGGGCTGGACGCCTACATCTAATCGGTTGAATTGGGTCCTTAGTGGCTGGTCAGCTGAGTCGCCTGCTGGCATCACTGTCTGTAAGGACTAGGGCTCAGCTGCCCACACTTTTTCATCCTGTGCCGCCTTAGGTGTTCCAGTTTAACCCATCTTTGCAAGGAAGTCTGTAGGTCATGTCCTATACATGGAGGACTGGGATGCCCTTCAGTCACTCAGATGCCTACGTTCAGTTCCCTGAACCTCTGCTATAGTTCTCCACTGACTCTAGTGGGACCTAGGACACCTGGGGACATGCAGACACTGAGATGTAGGTGTCTGCAACTCAAACTGAGTCTTGCCCAGAGGTAAGCAGTTGAGTAGGAAACCTCATATTCTGCACCACTGTCACCTCACCGAGTGGACCGTGCAACATGCAGCAAGGGGATTTGAGACTGGCAAGGGAGAAAGGGGTGTGGGAGGGAAGCCAAGGTGTTTTCTTGTAAGTGTTTATGTATTTGTTTGCGGTCTTTTTCTCAATACTGGAATCAGCAATTGGAGGTTTATGTTAGTTGGCGATAAATTTTATTGATTGAAATTCTCTGACTCGAAACAATTTGGTTTTGCGCACAGCCAGTGAATGACTCAAAAGCTAGAGTTTAGACTAACTGAAGTAATTTTGATGACCCAGAAGCTTTGCCTTGCTTTTGACCTCCTTCTTTCTTATCAATTCTGATTTATTCTTTAAGTAATACTAAAAAAGGCTGTTGTCCAAACTTGCATCATTAAAAATAAGGAAAAATCCCAACAGCATGAAAATTACTGTTTCTAAAGGAAGTCAGCCACCTGTAGCAGAGCCAAAGGGGCACCTCGCACACAGAGGGGGTTACACAAGGGAAGCAGCCCGTTTTTAGAGCCACAATTATCTTTTGCCAAACACAAGACACCAGTCAGCAACCAATAGACCAGTTAGAGAAAGCAGGAGCTTCGCGTGGCCCATCTGTATTTTAAGAGTGGACATGTGTGTCCGGGTGACTTTCCATGTCTGTCAGGCAGGGAGAAAACAGGATAGGTTTTGTAACGCCGGGTGGAAGGCGGCTGGGTCACCTGCAGCTCTGCGATCATGCCAGTTAGCACCGTGATGCCACTCACCGGAGAGGTCTGTTCCATGGTTCCCCATGTCACCTGAGGCACCTGCTGCACCCCCATGACTTTGGTCCCCTGGGCCAGTTGTCCCAGGCCCCTTGGCAGTCACCTTCACTGGCTGTGAAGAAACAGGTAAACCACAGAAAGCGGATCGACCACCTACCGATATCTCTGTGTGCAAAGCAGCACTTCAAATTTCAGATGCTTTGAGTATTCTGCACAAAAATGAAATAATGATTTAATATGAAAGTGGTTATTAAGAATGTTTTTGTGCCAAAGCTGAAGTTAATAAGAAAGTTTTACAGATATATGCTAATTTTTATGGATCCCCATCTGCCTTCTTTTAATTCCGGATTTAAAAAAATACGATCATCTAATTAGGGAGAATAAATAACTCTAGGTGACCACTGTGCACTGAAAATAGTAAGTGATTTGTGGTCTAATGAATGAATTCCAAAAATACTGCTGACTGAAATAAACACAACTATCAAGAATATTTGGAAATAATGAAAGACTTTTTAGATGTAAGTTCTGTACTGAAGTATTGAAGAGAAAGCTGACTTTATCTGATAATTCATTTGCAGTGAATAATCTCATTGCCTCTACAAATTGAACAGCTCTGCATGGTCAACAAGTTTCATTAGACAGACAAAAGGGCAAAGCAAAGGAAATGTATGTTTATCCAAATATCAGCTAACGAAAAATGCTAAGATGCTGAGCTTTCCTTGAAAAAATGAAAGGAATATTCAAAGATGTCATGTGTTTGTACACATCCAGTCTCAGTAAGGGGGAAAATACAATTATGCATATTGATTGGAACTTTGAAGTTTAAGAAGCTTACCCAAAAACAAACATGTATTTCTGATGCCAGGCAAGTGGCAAAACCTAATTTGTAAACACTTGTATCAACAGGTCAGAAATTGTATGAAGAGAAACCAGGCTTTTATGAAGACAGTGAGGGCTCTATCTTCGAAATACCCAGGCACTGAATGCCACTGAGGTCACCATAACATGACAGTAGGATAAATTCCTGAGTCAAATTTCAATCTGATTTAAACTGATCTTTGAGAGACCAGGTACCTAAATCCCTATTTTAAAAATGGCCTTAAAGATTTAATCCTGCTCTCAAATACAGCATTTTAAACTGACTTCAGACTAGTTATTTTGGATTTACATTAGCACAAGTGAGATTAGAATCGGAGCCAGGGGCAGTTCACACTCAGTGCAGGTCTCAACAGCAGAAAGACAACGGTTGAGGCACGCTGTAGCACACTGTAGAGTGAAGTAACTTGGATATTTCATGGATTTTCATCCTACGTATTTTAAATTATAAGATATTTTGAATGTATGATCCTTTGCACTTGTTCACCTAATTAAATAAAAACATTAATTACCATCCAGAGCATATTATTTAATTTTCCACTCTGTTCTTAATAAAATAAAAAAAATAAAAAAAAAAAAAAGCAAGCTTTAATCACCTGATAGCTTGATCTAAGCTGTGTTTCTTTATGATATTTACAGAAATTACTGCCTGGTGCTTTCAAAGGAGAAAAAACCCACTGAAAGAAGTAAAGAAAGATAAACGTAATTGTTTGTGTAGAAGCCATAGGACAAAGAAATTGTAAGGTTATGAAGAATGTYATGGTATATTGAGGGCTCTTATGGGAATTAATCAAGTAACAGCAAGTCTATAAGATGCCATTGAATCTATCTTCCCAGTTCATGGTGGGATCAATTATTTCTCTGTGCTCTCTGCTAAGTGTTGCTCTCATCTGCTCTACAAAACCTCTTCCATGTCAAGTGTTCTAGAGGTGCTTTCTTTTTCACAGTATATTTCTGTTTGCCTATGGCATTTGTTACACCATTCCTTGGAGATTTTCTAACCCCACAATAGGGTTCACTTAAATGTTTAGTTAGCAGTACACTTGATACCTTATATGCTGGCTGAATCACTTGTCTCCAGAGAACTATAAAATTAAAATAAACGCCATCCCCTGTTTTCCATTTTGATTCATCTGAATTAAGTGGCTTAATTCAGTGGCTTAATGGACAACTGCACAGATTACTGAGATTGTCTTTCCTAGATTATCCGCCATAAAAATTGTCCTTTAAGTTGATCCAGTTATTTCACAAGTGAGGTTCTCCCTTGCAGTATAAATGATTGGAGTCTCATATATTCCAGCTATCTGAATTATGGCTCTAAACTACTCCATACTCAACTGCAAGTGATGGGAACCTCCTGAGGTGACTCAGCCTCTCTGAAACCTGAGGCAGCAAGATGACTGCTGTCCACGCTGTATGGGAGGACTGGCTCCCCAGCATAGTTTAGACAGAGTGGTGCCATCAAACACACATGCCCGCCCGGTGACATTAGAAGCGCCTCAGGCACCCTGCCAGGCCTCCAGCACTGCCACAGAGGGTGCAGCTCTCCCAGGGTCATGTCTGTCTGGTCAAGGAAGGTGTCTCAGGTATCTCAGGACATTTCAAAGGGCACCAGAAATCTGTGTTTCAACACTGGAATCACTCCCTAAATGTTTAGATGCCTAAGCATTGCTAAATCCCTGGAATCCCTGTCAAAGCGAGCCTCCAGTTAGTCCCTGATAGCTTGGGTCTCCCAGAGCATGGTGGGGAAAGCTGGACTGTGCTCTCTGAGGAAGTCAAGGGGAYTGTCAGCAATGCCAGGCAAGGTCTACTGTTGGTATCAAGATGCAATGAGTCTTGCACGGTATCATTTTTTCCATACACTATGTTGGCTACTTTAACTTCTTTCTGAAACTGTGGCTGTCTCTTTCCTTTGACACTGGCCACAACTTTTAAATGGCAGTTGTCTGAGATTAAAATAGCCTGGTACCTTCCTGTGTTGACTGGCAGCATTTCTACCTCGAGCCCTTGCGTGGTGCACAGCAGAGGGTGCAGAGCTGAGGCTCTACATGTAAGTGCGATCGTGGTGTTTGTGAGGCAACAGCCTCTAAACTCAGCAGAAGAATTGAGTCCCTCTCAATACATGCTTGCTGTATTTAATACATGGTTCCTTGCTTTGCTTTTATCTTAAGATGTACTTGTGGAAGCCACACATGTTCTGGGAAGGATCAAGTCCTAAATGACTATTTCCTTGAGGCAGAAAAACAATCTGAAAAGACTTGAAATGAACTAAGAAAAAAACACTAACAAAAAAGTATTGTTTGTATCAGTCATGGTCACTTGACTCACCAACATCTTTCTCTGGGCTTTATGTTTGTAGAAATCTCTTGAGCTTGACAGAGGAATTCCAATGTGAAATGAGAGCAATGCAGTGATGAATCAGGCCCTTGATATACCAGTTATTCTGTCTAAATCCCACTGTTTGGGATTTCCCATCTTCTATATGCCTTGCTAAATGGAAAATTTGCTATCACGATGATGTTCAGGGAGTAGTCTTTGCTTTCCCTATTAATTGGCTAAGCTAGTATATTGGCAGTTGTCCCAGAGGCACTGATAAAATAGAGTATATATAACATATATCATAAAGTTTGCCTGGTAGAAATAAAAAGGTCATCACTATTTTCCTTGTTGCTCTTCCCATATGTTTTGTATTTTCTTTCTCAATACTGTGCTCTTCCTTGTTTTCATATATATAGAGATATTTTTGCTAGTGGTAGTATAAGGATAATTTAGGAAGCTATTGAAAGAATTTGGGAACATTTGGCTGAAAAAGGAAAGTGTTTTCCCAAAAAAAMCCTATAGAACCAGACAAAATGTCATTTGTTCACATGTTTTGTATTATATAAAATTGCATGCATCACACTTTTACAATTGAAGAAAACAATTTGAAAAATGAGTCTATGATGGATAATAGAGCTTTCCATCTGTGCCTCCGACTAAGTGCACTTAGCAACCTTACTGTATGATCCCAAAGCGAGTGGAAGTCTTCCGAAGTTCTTGGACAAGGAAACAGCCTCATTCTGCTATTGTTCTGTAATGCAATTATACCCCAATAAGCACTCTTGCTAATAGCAGAATCTAAGAGAATAGATAAGCTAAGGATCAATGAAATATAACAGGTTTTTTTTATTTGAAAATCCAGGAAGCTTTATGCTCCAGTAARGAGAAAATGCCTTAATTTCAGAGAGGCAAAAGGAACTGTTTCAGATTGAATTTTCCTTTCTTTTCAGTGACCTTCAGCTTCCTCTTTACTGTACTGCCTAAGGTAATGAGCACGTCAAAGAAACACGAAGATAATTCCTATGTTCTCAGGAACTTAGTTTGTCCATTAATTGAGATGCATTTCTTTAAGCTCGTAGGGTTACTTCTAGGAAAGACATCTCACCTAACTAGTTCTACATTGCAGTTAGCCAGCTAAGTCTGAAACTCAGTGGTTCATGAAGGCAGCCCCTGTCCAGCTACCAGCTATTGGGAATCCCCTTCTGGGACACATAGCAGTCCCCACACATGGTACAGAGCTGATACCTGCTACCAATTTCACATCAGATAGTTACCGCTTTTGAAACTCTCTCTTACCTACATACAGCATAAAGGAAATGACCTTTTCTACACAAGTGGAAAATTGTTCTGCCTGGTTTCTGCTGCAAACAGAAATGCTTTTTCCATTTACCAAGAAAAAAAGGTGCATACAGTGCACATTCCATCCATGCAGTAAGCCTTCTCAAGTGTGTACAGTTCACATGGCATCTCTTCAGGCATCAGTGTCTCCTTCATCCTGCTGAGTAATTAAGGTTATAAAGCCACCTGCGAGATGAGCAGAATAATGTGAACCTGAATAAACTACTGCCTAACTACTCCAAACCCCACAGTCAGGGTACTTGATATTCACTCAGAAAAGAAGCAGCCTTACGATCCCAGCTTGTGTAACTGACACTGTCTGCCTTTTTTAGCCTCTTTCTCCTGCTTGCACCAACAGGCTTTCACCTCCTGGTTCCTGAACACCTGGTGAGAATAGTTTCCATTCCTGGCTGGTACTGAGCTGCCTTCCCCCTCACTCTGCCATGCCTCAGGTAGAGCTTTCCCAGGAGCAGGGCTAGAAGACAGGACTCCACTTTGCCACAGAAAATCCAGCTTGAGATTACTTCTTCTTGTACTCCAGATATAGTCATTCAGAACGCAGGGCCTGCTATGCTGCCTTCTCCATCCTTTCTGTGTTGCTCTGGTGGTAAGGGAAAACAAGATCCTATTTCCTTCCTTCCTCTTCTAAATCCTACTTTCCTACTGTAGTCCCCCCAGGCTGGCAGTGTCCTTCACCATCCCAGAGCTGGTGTGAACAGTGCTGGCACTGCTGTGTCACACACCACTCTGTCCGGGGAGCGGAGTGGAAGAGTGGGTGAAGCAGGGAGATGGATCTTCAGACCATTCATAACCACCTACCTACAACCCTACAACCAGCTGGGCACCTCCCAGGTTGAAGATCCTCACTCAGCGTAAGAGTGGGCAACTTGGATCTTTATAACACAAGGCTTTTAAAAGTCTGAGGAGAGTGAACAGTGTCAAATCTGAAACTTAAACCTTACACTGGCAGTTTTTGCTGCTCCCACACAAAAGCTTATGTTCCATGTACAATAAGTAAAACATATTTTGCACCAAATTTGGGCATATTTTTGAACATCATRTTTCACTAATAAGTACCAGGCAAAAGAAAAACTGATTATTTCACACAGTGCTGACCTGAGGTACTTTCTCTCTCTGTGTACCAGTTATCTGAATCTGTCCTCTGTTGTCTCACGAGCTGTTGATGATTACATCTAATACGTTATCTTTTAAACACAGCATGAAACTAATTACTGCCACCCATATCTCTAGGCACCTTGGCTGCAGCTCTAATTATTCTTAGCTTTAGATCAAGAAACCCTACCGACCCCTTATTTTATAAATTCTTCATTTATAGATTTTCTGTGTGCTGTGTCTGTACTTCAGGCACATCTTTTAGACAAGCAAATACAGTCAAGGACAGTTGTTTGCCCTCAGCACTAGCCTCCATTTCCCTCTTTCCCAAAATGCTTTGTAACAAAATCTGCACAAGAACTTTGTCCTCGGAGCAGCTATACCAGGAGCAATGCCAGTGGCCTCAACAAATTACCTGTGAATGAATCTGATGGTGGCAAGGAAAAGTTCTTTTCTGTCTGTTTTTGGAGATTTGATTTTGCTGCCACAGATTAAGGCTTTGACCTTCCTTTTTTGGGTACTTCACCTCATTATTTGTTCAGTGTCCACGGACAAAACCCCCTCAGTGCAAAGCGTGCCTCTCTTTGCATTGCTGTGACAGGCTGTCCGTAAGGTCCCATGCAGCATCRCGCTCCCACACTGTGGCAGCTCCCTGGCAGTATGAGGGGCTGGGGAAGCACCAGAGCCCTCTGCCCGGCAGCCTTCTTTGGCAGGGACCATTCTCCAAAGCTTCAGCAAAAGAGTGAAAAACTAAAATACTCTCCAAGCCCAGAAGTCTCCCTTCTTTGTCTTTTTTTCTTTGACTAGATTAGAGGTGAACCTTAATGCTATGCATGAAGTGAGACTAAAGGTAATGCAAAGCAGAAATCTGAGGTGTTTTGCCTAGGCTATGTTACAATGCACTGAGAGGAATGATATTTCCATGCTTGTGGGATTCAACGTATTTCATCCTAGGCCCTTTATAGTCCTGTCTAATTACATCTGAGTTATTAACAGTTTTTTAAGACCTTGTGAAGAATAGGAGAGGTACTAGAAGATGGTTGAAAGTAAACAGTGCATCTCCTTTGAACGGGGTAGGATCAGGATGATCTCAGGGATTACAGACCTGGCAGTTCAATTGCTAGAAGAATATAGCAACAACCAGTCAGCAAGATAATCTGTACGTCCTTGTAAGAAAAAAAAATGTGTAGGAATTGGTGTAGATTTATCAAGGGGAAATTGTATCAAACTGATCTAATTTCCTGCTGCAACAGGGCTTGGGGCTTTGCAGATAGCGGAGAGGCACCATTGTCTTACAACTCATCTTAGAAAGGCTTTTGCAGTATATCACATAGATTCTCATATGCAAACTGGGAAGACATGGTATAGGAGGGGTGAAAAAAAGGTTGGGAAAGTTTCCATTGGGCCAGAAATAGAAGGACAAACTGAAGTGGGTAGAGTCTTTCTTGTTGGTGGTGCTATTTGGTGCTTTTGTTAATGCCCTGAACAACAGATTACAGYCCAGTCATTCAGCAAGGCACTGGAGGGCAGGTTCATATCTCAGAATGAGAAAGTGAGTTGAGTCAACTGTGTAGAAGGCTGCTGCAGGATAGGATGGGATGGGATAATGAATCTAGAAATCCATCAGGACAAGAAGTAATAAATTCAAGGGTGATGCAGATTAGATAGCAGGAAAAGCTTTCCAGGAGTGGGAATAGCGAGACCGTAGAACAACTTGCCCAGAGAGGCCATGCAGTGCACGTCTTGGAAAGTTTACCAACAAACTTTACTTGGGCTGCCTGCTCCTCCTTTTTTTATTTTCTTTCCTTCATTTTATTTTTCCTTCCTTTTCCTCCCTCCCATCTTCCAGGAGTTGATGGCAGCTTCAGGTCTCTTCCAACTCAGTGACAGYATACAAGCCCAGAGGTGCTGAAGATAACTATTACTTTCAAGAGTGGGAGGAAGTGAGAGAGATTTGAGTGCAAGTTATGGATACATCTGACAGGTATAGTCACCCTGAGGGGACTAGCAAAAGACATTTAATTTTCACTTATCAACAATAGCCTTGCCCTACAGGGAAACACACAAGCCCATCTCAAAACCTACCATTTAATTGCTTTGAGCTATCAATCTAGCGCTGCCTTTCACCTCCACARTCTCTGAGGGTGCCCCTGCCTCACACATGCATTCAGGCTCCGAAATGTTATGTACAGCTGTAAAGTACAAAGCCGGCGTGACTTAGGGTGACCTCTTTTCTGATGTCCCAATGAAGGCAGGGCCCCTGGGACTCCCTGGCTTCCTTTGTCCCAGCTGCAGCAATCTCCATTGCTCTCGGCTGTGGGTAAGTAACACCCAGGCAGACACACCTACCCAGCCCATGGGCAAGGCTCCTCCTGGAGCCTCAGCACTGCCACCCCACTGTACACCGTGGGTTACCCAGGGAACCCCTGGCCACCTCCCCTCCACCACAGCCTGGGAACCTAGGGACCAGGGGGCATGCACTGCCTTTCCTCAGGCTAAGAGCAAGGGGAGGTTTGGCCCATGTTTTCTTTTTGCAAATGTTCTGCTTCGGAGAGAATGATTTCCAGCTCCTTTAGGACAGTCACCAGTCCCATAGCAGAGGAAGTAACAACTGGCAGAAAGACAAACAGAGCCACCCCACTTCACATGCTTCCAACCATCCCCTGCTGTGACTTGTTTCTACGGGACCACAGGAAACTGCAGTACCACCCTGACGAGAGCTGACATAAATGTTACACCATARGATACCGTTTGTATTTCTTCTGACAAAATATTTTGTATTCCCCTTCCCCTGAGTCTCAGCACAGGAAACTTGGCATAGTGTTACAAAGGATTGTCAGGAACAGATTTGTTTCTTACTCTTTGGAGAAGGCATGAGCCACCTAGCTAAAATGCACTTTACACCTCACTGCAAAAAAATCCAACACAAAACTTGCCAAAGCATATTTAAATCTGTCTTTATTTTCCATCTCTGCTATTTCCTAGGAATGAAATCATGTTTTTAATGCCCTGGGTGGKGATGGTTCTGGGATGCATGAGCCCCAGAGATGTTCAGGGAACAAACTTCGACTCCTGCAGGTGCAGAGCACAAGGACTCTCTAGAGTAAGTGGCCAGGCCACAAGTTTGATTCACTGATTTGCTATAGGTCAAAGAGAAGCTAATTGTGTGACACTGTGCAGGATGTATCATCATTACCGTTATTCATGTTTATTGTGCTACTGTCTTMAGACCAGCCATGGATGGATCCTTGTTGTATAAGATTAGCTGACGGTCCCTGACCCATGGAAGTTACAGTTCAATAACCAGAGAAAGGGTTGGGAAAAGCATCTAACACACGCAAGCAGAAACATCCATGCATCATATTGATCTCAGAGYGCTTTATTTTATTTCTGTCTGTGTGTGTGTAGGTTAAGTAAGCACGTGTAAGATAAATGGAAAAGTGAATGCAGGATAGATGAGAGAGAGCAGATRAGACAAGAACAAGAGGGACAAAATACACGTTTTTAAAAAAAGAATTTCTCTTTGACCCAGAAACCCCATGTTTTCGCCAGGTCTAGAATCCAATCCACATGTTTGCACACACATTCTGCAGTCACAGCCCCATCCACCTGGGGAGGGCTTGAGGAATTTGCTGCATGAGASATGCAGGTTGTCTGTCAGCCATGCAGGTTTATAAGTTGTTCTGCCTGTTTATGTCTTTTATCCAGCTACAGGAACAYAGCTCCTAGTTTGATTTCTGGCAAGTATCCATCCGCCAGTCCCATCTGTTATGCTTAGCCTGCCTGACACACCAGCAGACTCAGTCCTGAGGGCAGGCTGACAAGGGGCTGGTGCACACTTGCATTTCCCACCAGTGACTGAAATRTATATACCGGCATTTTCTGTGGATGGAAAATGGGAGAGCACCCAAATGYCAGGGAGAAGTTTGACGTCAATAATTCTAAAAGTCAATACTTTACAGACAAGATGGCAGCCCTATTTGGACCTTTTTACACTTCTAATCTTGCCTCCAAAACAGGTCTCCTGCCATCATGTCTAGGAACTGTTGGAGTATTTTCAAGTTCTCTGCCATCYGGGGATATTCAGTGAGTTTCCTCCTTTCTACTTTTTGGGTGCAAAGGACATGACACCAATGCACACGGGTATTGAGCAGCTYTGATTTTCGTCAGATTTCAGCTTCCCTCTGCTTGGACAATTCAGTTTCTCATGACCCCTCCTTCCAGATCAGCTACCAGTATCATCTACATGGYAATTTGTTCATATAGAAGATTTATTTCTGACCCTTAGATTGCTTGTGAAGAGGTGGYGCCCAGTTCTCCCACACTGTCTTTAACCATTGCATAACCAACTGTGTCTTGAAGTGCTGCAAATAGCCTGGAGAAGTCACCTCAGCTGGTAAAAACGCTGCTRCTGAGACCTGAGAAATGTGACATCTAACTGTTGCAGTCATGTAAATGCAGTACTAGGGAGCCTGATAATAGACCAACACGCAGAAAAATGACGTCTGTCATCAGTTGAGGTCTGCACAAGATACTCAAAGTATTGTGTGGAGGAAACTGAGTGGATGGGGCAATATCCAAATACAATATCCAATGGTATGACACTAACTGAATAAAGGTATCACTAGTGATTGTATGGACATTCATATGTGTGGATATTTAGCCAATTAAAACAAAGTAAACTAAGTGCATGATAGAAGATGGCAACGAAGGAGAACACATGATGCAATGACAAGAAAGATTAAAAATATATATAAAGGAAAGCCTCAGTTTGAACGCAGGTTGCTGGACATCCAGTCCCCACCCTGTGCTGTCTGATCGCTGACGCAAAGTATATCTGTAGCTTCTTCCCTTTGTTCCCTGGTATGGAAACCTGCCGATGAACCCAGTGTGCAGCTGAACTGTGCAGTTTGTGGAGGCCAAGTCCTGGGTTAAGATGAGGGAGACCTTCTGCGATAGCTGACTGTGGAGCTGTTGGATGGAGCAGTCCCAGCACAGAATTCCACATGAGGGGCACCCTGGGCTGCCCGCAGACCCCTGACCCTCACGCTCTGGAAAAGGCTGCCCAGAGCCCAAAGGCTGTCAGACCTTCCAGCCAAAAACTTCCGAGAGTCCCCAGCTTTTATTTCCACCCTCGTAACTCTGTGCATTGYCAGCTTCATAGATCCATCTGCTGTGTTCCCTGCCCTCTCAAACAGATTCTGACCTTCTCTWATTAAACCAGCTGTGAACTGATTTCCACACTGGATCAGCACAGTAGTGTAGCAGAMGGGCACACAGCTTCTAATAAGGCTGCAGCTAAATGACCCCCCATATCCGTGTAGCAGGTTTTCCTTCTCATACTCAGTGTAATGCAGTTTYTTTTAAAGCACTGGGCTACCTTAAAGATACCAGTCTAGTTAAACTAACAAGTATAAAAATTGCATAAAACCCAAGCAGTTTTCCTGGTAAGAATTGGCACCTGATAGCAGCTCTGAACAGCAATTCCCCTCTGTGGCAGACTAGCAGGGCTGTATCCCTGGGTTCCACATAAAAATTTACACATCTCATTGTATTAAACAGTTTTCTGCAGGTCAYGGCTCCTTCCACACCTTTTCACTTGTCACACAGGAAAACATATGGCTCTTACTTGTTATTGCTTTGTATTTTCCAAATTCATGTATGGATCCCATTGCCACACCACTTGCAAGCTGTTGTTTATTGAAGCAGTGAGACCCAGGTGTTTCTTCCCCCRTTATGCCAGCATAGGCAAGCAAACTGTTCAGAGATGGAGTCCATCTCATGCTTCACTGCATTCTTGCCCATAAGCTCCACGCACATTTGCAACAAGCTTGCTGACTAGAGGAAAAAATCCCCCTTCTTGTCAGTGAGTTCCTGAAGGTAATTAAGGCTGGTCAGATGAACATTAAAAACATCCTGCGGTTCTGCATCTCTGTAATTAGTGGCCGAGGGACAATCGCAGAGGAAGGAGTCAATGTCTCCATGACTTCTCAAGGCACTGTGCCTCCAGAAAAGACTAGCAAGTGAGGAATACCCAGAGAGCAAGGTATCATCCACAGAAACACCAGGCAGAAGCACCCATGTTGCTCTGTCATCTCCGCTCTTTGCAGATCATTGGGTTCAGTAGRTATTCAAGGCTACAGCTCTTCTTTTCTTTGCCAGGGGGAAATCTCCTCTTTGCTGAGGGAAATATGTGGCAGCAGTGGTTCAGGATGAAATCTGTGGGATTTAATGTGGTTTGCCTTTCTCATGGGCTCCCTAAGGCCCAAAACAGTGACTGTCTTGAGAAAACCATCAGAGTCTGCAGTGCTGCATCGAAAGTGCCAATTAAGCAGCATATTGAGAAGGAAGAGGGAATAAACTTGGGAAAAAGGCTGTTGAGAAGGGTGCAGGGTGAAATGGGTTACCTCTCTGCCAGCCTTTAGTGGTTCCAACCCAACTGTCACATTTTGTCCATTCTGAACAGGATGTACCACAGGGAAGGAAACCCAGCCCTAATGGCTGATACGTATTTTCTACAGTTTCACAAGGTATTTTGCCTCAGTTGATCTGKTTTTTACACAATAGCCCGTCTAATGGAGTCATTCTGTTGTCCTTTCCAACAGTTTTGAAGTACAGCATGTGTTGATTATCTCAGTTGAATGAATCTGAGTTCATTTATAAGTTGCTTTGTTTTGACATATATTTTTTTTCATTTCTTTGTTCCTCCCTTCTCTGTCTAAAGCACAGAAAATTGTCTGTAGAGGGAAAAACRTATAAACAGTGTGATTCAGTACAATAAAGAACAGCTTGTTAAAAATGTGCTTTTGGTGTATGTGGAACCCAAGCTTTTCCTCTTTCTATCACGCCTTGGTACAGAAAGCATTAGCTAAGGTTGCTCTGGGACTTCCATTATAAAACCCTCTTTTTTTCTGCCTGTGAAAGCCTGAAAAAATTTTCTTTTCAGTTGAAATGGTGTGTTCTTTCCTTTAAGCCAAAGACAAAAGTCTGGAATCAAACTCATACATCTATTTTTTTAGTTTTACGAAAGTGATGAAAATTATCAGAAACAAATCTTTTTGCAATGATTAGCCATGGCATGGAAAATCTCTTTATTCTTTTCTTCCTTTCTTCTCTCTATCCAGCTCAAATGAATGCAACGAGAGCTTTGCTATCTTTCCACTGAAACAGAATCAAATTCCATCCCTTCAGCTGAAAAATTGYGTGTGACTCTTTCTTATAAGCCAGGCCAACCTGCCAATGTGGACTGCCATTAAAGTTGACTTTAACTCATCAAGAGTTGAATCAACTGAACATCTGTTTAGTAYGCACACAGTTGTATGCATTCACCGAACATCAACCTACATGTCTGGGGCTACACGTTGACATAAATACATCTAATGAATGTTAATTATGAGGTGGTGTTTCATTCTGGAGATCTATCACTGCATAAGCTTCCTTAAAAGAGTACAACTGTCTCAGCATTGAGACTGATGTGTTTGGGCCTGCTTCTATGGCTTCACTTGCCCGGGCAAACTGCAGAAGCAAGAATGCTTTGAATAAAAAAGTCAAAGCTGACATGCTTTGAATAACAAATAAATAATGGCATACAGGTAGAGATGCAGTTCTGATGAGCAGCTCAGGAATCACCCAGCTGCTGGGAATGGTTTGCATGAAGGGGAGAGGCGCAGCGCTGAAGCCGAGGGCAAATCTCGGGGCTGGGGAGGGAGAAGCAGGGGCCCTGGAGCCTCTGCCAGCCCTTGCGTCTCCGTCTCCCCACGGCCCAGGTGCTCCTGCTTCCCAGGCAGCAGGACGAAGAGCGAGGTATTTGCCGTGTGCCACAGAGATAGGGTGTGGGGAGTGAGGGTGGATGGATAGAGGTGGGTGGGGCGGTGGATGGAGTGACCATGGGCTTAGAGGACGGAGTGACCTGTGGTCATGGCACTGCCTGCGGGTATGGGTACGGTTGTGCCTCCTGGCCGTGCTCGTACCCTCTCCCTGTGCAGCGCCTGCCAAGAGGAWGCTTCCTCCAAGAGGAAGCTGCATCCATTGCTCAGGCAGGGCTGGGTACACAGGCCATGGGGAGCTGCACTTCAGTGGAGACAGACATTTCGTCTGGACCCCTGATGGCAGGAGCCAGCAGGGCTGGTGGCCGCAACTGGAGAAAGCGGGGGGGGACAGGCCGGCAGGAGCTTGCCAGGCAGAGGGTAACGGCAGCTTGGCTGGGCTGGGGAGAGGGGATTGGGGCTCCCTTTGCTGCAGAGTGGGGATCACAGGTTTTCTTTGTGGGAGAGAAGACTGGTTACGTGTCAGATCTGGAGAGGGAGGCTAGAGGTTGGGGTACAGAGCATCAGGACAGGCCAGAGCAGGCAGCAGATGTAAGGAGCGAAGGAAAAGTTGAATGCATACAGAAAAGAAAGGGGAACGTGAACTAAAAATATTACAAACCACTGGTACAGAGAAAGTATTTCAGCGCCTTCTGTTCTCTCTTTTTATAGCAAAAAGGAAAAGGGGACAGACTCTGGAAATAACAGGCCACATATTCCTGACAAAGGAACACATTTCCAGGCACAGCCTCATGAAACATGTGAATGTGCCGCTGAAGGAGCTCCCGAAGGTCAGGGGTACCACAGGATTCAAACAGAGGCTAGACTTTTGCACAGCAGTCAAGGTGGTTCATGTGAAACTTCTGGCCTGTTAAGGAGAAGACATTTCAGAAATTTCACAGAAGAGCTTACTGCCATGAGATTTTCATCTAAATTTGCAGATACAAGAGGCTGAGGTACTTTATAGATACATTTCGAAAGAACATCTGATGTTTGGATGCTTATGTATATATAGCACCCTCCAGCTGGGGCTTTGCTCTTCTCCAGCAGAACCACTAGGATGAAGAACAGCTTTCACCACTGCAGATATTCGAGGAAAGCAAACACGATCAGATTCATCAAGCTGTTCCCTTAGCACGGCATGAACTTTAGCTTTAGAGTTTCTGAGAAGAGCATTGATCAGTCAGTCTCTCGAAGACAGAAATCCTCAGGTAATTAGTAAGATGGCATTATTCAGAAGCCTTTGCTTTTAGTACCCTTTAGTGAACAGTTGGGTTTGGGTAATTATAGTCCCTGGGGGATAGGTTTCAATGACTGACAGCCCCCAGGGATGCTTAGGTCTCATCCTCCCAGCTGCACAGAGAAGTGAAACTGCACACAGAAGCAGTTTTTGTTTGCATTTGCAGCAGCAGGGATCTGTGTGTGTGTGCATGTGTGTATGTCTGTGKTTTTTTTCAGGTTTATCAGTTCCAAATATAAGAGAGAGGTTGTGTGCACAACATTTCCCTTACATCAGCACCAACATCACTTTTGGTGTCTATGAGCAATTAATGTGCTGTGATTTTTTAACTCCTTTCTTACTGATAAGCTGCTCTGAAAACTCACCAAGCCAAGTGCAAAATCCATTAACCTATATGTACCATGAGTACAGAGTATGAACAAAAGGACAGGCTTTTATTCACCTGCTTAAAGGAAAGAAAAGCATTTGCCAGAATTAATGGATGTCTGCAATTATGCAAGACTCCTGTATATGAGAAAATCTGGAACTATTCAGCAACAGCGTCTTTCTCAGCACAGTATGTACAGCTAGAAATAAAGTATTAGTGGATGCTGCTGCTCTGCAGTTTACTACAAAGAATTTTCATCTGGGGCAGAACCAGYTACACTTCTTGTTCTTGAAATATTTCAGTATTTCTGGATTTTTCCACATCCTTTTTCTGTGAAAGAGCTGTGAGCTTCCACATATTTTCTGTTGAGTTATTTGGTGTTATTCTTTTCCTTTTTAATTCARTCTGAATTCTGAATTTCCAGAATTCCAAGTGCCTTTCTGATATAAGATATTACCCATCAGGTTACTGATGTCTGTATCTAACCTGAACACCAAATTAAGTAAGGGGATTGATTGGATTAGCAGCTGTTCATTAGACTTTCTCTTCTCATTTTAAACTAACATCTGTGTTTTCTTATTTAAGATTTTATAATATCATAAGCAGCGCAGCAGAATTTCTTGCCATGAAGAAGTTTGAGATGGATGGATTACAATTAATTGCGAGCTGCCTCTGGAGCCATTTTGAGATTTTTGATTTTAGGCTAAACTACCTGATTAAACAGTCATCAAAGTGAGAATCAAGGACTCAGATTTGTAAAACAAAGGCCAAAAATGCCTCAGAAATGAAGTCTGTGGAGAAGTGGAAATTTGCTTGTGGAGGTGCCTCACAGGCTTTCTTTATGTATGGGTGTGGCATAGGGATGCATCACGCAGAGGGAGCTCTGATCAAACRAGCTTAAGCCCTGGGAAAAATCCAGCCACATGAGTAAACTCTATTAGCTTTAGCAAAGCAACTGGCTGCAAGGGCAGTATTGTCCTGTGTGAATGCACCCCAAAGATATGCCCTGAGMCAGCATGGAGATGGGGAAGGTGAGGCTTAACCCTTAATTTTAAGGGAATGAGGAATTTGATCTGAAGATGAGTATTTAAGCTGAAATACTCTCAGCAAATAGGATGAAACACAGCTGTCACACATCCAGCCTTTCACAGGTGCCAACCCTTCAGTCCATACACGGGGATCATATGCAGGTTTCTCTCCATGATCTCCCTGCTTCACACAGGCAGCCTACCTTCCCTGCACTGCAGAACACAAACTCTTCCCACCCAAGATAATTTTGTCAGATTAACAGCCATCAGTACCACCCAACCAAGTGTCTCGGTGCTCCCTGTAGYACCGCCTGACCACGTAACATGGGAATGATGTACTATAGAAAGCTGCCGACGAGCCCAGGGACTTGCATATGCTCAGTGCTCAGCTTCCCACAATACCATTTTCTCTGCATCCATTTATCCCTTAATTAGTGTGATGCCACATGAAAGTCCATACTCTCCCACATTTTCTCTCCTCATTGAAGACGTTCCCAGTGTATTTAAGTCCTTCTTACAAACACAGCACAGAAATGCTTGTTTGCATTTGCTCCACTTGAATGGTATAAGCATGAACAAGGGATGCTGATTTGAAGCCAGGGCAACAAAGGAGCAGGAATGGATGCTGTAGCAAATGGTTAGTAGCCTTTAGGCTCACAAACACGTGGCAGTTGTTTGAACCTGATGGTTTCTGACTTTCTGAGGCCATTAAACACTAGGGTCATATTATGATGCAGGAAATTTTGTATGCATGGTTCCTCAGAGGGCATGATTGTAGTCATTGGAACCACCAGAAAAGGCAAAGGGCACCAGGAAAGAGGCAAAATAAGCTAGCAGGGGGTACTGTGTGGGCAGAGGATAGGTAGCACACATAGCCCCCCACAGGCAGTAGCACTTGAACCAGAGCAGTGGGTACCTGTGCAGGTACGCCACAGCCTGACTGCTCATATGCATGGACAAGCAGCAAGAAAGGTGCTTCCAAAATGAAGAGAGACATGAAGCRGCAGTTTGAGTTTCAGTCAGTTCGACCTTGCCCAATGAAGCTCACAGCCAAGGCCAGAGCAGACATTGTGACATGCCGTGGGGTAGGAGCAAAGCTGTGCCCTTTTTGGCTTTGTGTTGCTAGCCAGAGGGTGTGTGAGGGCTTGTGCCATTGTGGAAGGTGGTGGTGCTCAGCCAAAACGGGCCTTGAGTGTTAGTGACCCACAGCCACCTTATGCGTAAAATAAAGTTTCTTTTGTTAAAACTTCCTAGTGCAGCGGAGGCTGGAGAGGAGGCAAGCAGTGAGGTAAGGGGGGCAGGGGAGAGAAAGAAAGGGAAAGGACAGTGCAGGAGAGGAAAAAAAAAACCAAACCCCACAACAGAAACTGGGTAATCACCCAGGATACATGGGAGAGAGAGGCAGTCTCAGAAGTAGAGTCCCACCAGGTCTGCCTGGTGTCTTAGCTGCCATCTGAACCCGCAGCTGGATCCTTTCTCCCCTAAGCAGAAGAGATCAGCTCCACCTCCATGCCAGCACTTTTCTCTAGATCAGGAGAAAAGAATGATTAATTATTCAGCTGYCAGGCCCTGCCTGAGTTTGTAGGTTGCTGTGATTGCCATGAAGCATGGGGCAAGTGCTCAAGCCTGCCTCTCTTCCAGGAAAGCTCCCACTGCTGAGATGATCCAAGCCTACAAGACACGTAAGCTTTGARGAATCCCAGTGGAGCTCCCTGATGAGTAACTTTGTTCATTTGTTTGTATAGATGCTAGCAAACACCTTAAAACCTCATTGTGGGATCTCTGGTTGCTGCACTGTCTGGTTTAAGAAGCTTCCCCACTTGCATGTAAATTTGGTTGTTTGCTTCTGGTTTTCTGTAACCATCCTTTCAGCTGATCGCACATCTACAACAAACAACCAGTACTAGACCAGTGAAAGTTAAGCTCYTAACAACATTGTACAGCTTGTTGGGAACGTATTGCCCCACAGGAATTTGATGTCCCATTTCAGAATACTAATGCTGAAATGCAGGAATTTTCCTCTGAACAATTATTCCAAGTCTCACCTCATTCCTATAGATAGTGTCTGCGATCTAAACGACTGGAAAATGTTATCCATCCCACCACACAGACAGTGTTTCTACTGTGTTAAAAGACTTAGCCGTGATGGTCAAAACTGAAGCAGCTGCCTTAGCTTTTGCTCTCATAGCCCAGTCACCACTAGAAGGTGGAAGAAACCTTCCTGGTATAAACTGCATGCTGAGCCTAGATGCACTTAACAGGTCTACCAGGGCATCTTGTGGGGACTTAAATCACTTGTGAACCATCACCAAAAGTGATGCAATYTATGTATTACTGCTTGTGTGGAAAATGGCTCTAAAAATGTTGTCATTTTTGGTGTTGTCTTTTTGTCAGTGGTTCAGTTTTCAGACAGTTCTTAAGCATTCTGGGGACCACTCTGTGCATGGCTCCCAGAGGTGGAGMGAGCCCACTTGGGTGCACCTTCAGAAGAAATAACCACACTGCACGAAAAGCACGTCTTTAGCTCTTTCAGGCATTCTGCACAGCAGGCAGGACCAATGCCTCTCCAGCCAAAGTGGGCAACCTTGATTCACTCATTAGAAGATGAACCAGAAATTTATCCCATGATACTGATTCTTCCTTAGGCTATTGAATCGTGATGTCTACATACTCTAGTGAACAGTGAATTAAAATGTAGAAGATCAGTAAATATACTGATTTCAACTGACATGGAGACCTGGATAGTGTTCAAAGGATTTTGAGGGACAAACATCTCTATAYTGAAAGAAATATAGGGCAAGAAAAACAAGGGGTTTACTATTACTAAATGGACTCTAACTGTTGCTGCTGTCTTTGTAGTAAATAGTGGGAACTGTGAAATTRATTTGAAAGACAGTATTTTCCCTTTCTGAATTAAAGCTGCACTGTCTCTGTCAACTTCCCTCATCAGCTTTTTGAGAAGCAAGGAGTTTCTTGTTAATCAAARTCTTGTTAATCAAGTGAGTTTCCAAGAACCACATACGCAATTATCTTAAGCGTGCTACACTGCATATCCTAGCCCTCAGCCAACTCATCTGTGTATCTAAATGTCATTTTCTGTTCCTCCTGTATAGAACCAGGCCTGGCCAGAAAGGAGAGGAGGGGTGCTGTTAAAGTGGTGTCTCTCAGCCATTCATATGAGAACAGCCACTGTCGTGGGTGTTGGTGGTGGACGGGAGACAGCAGTCAGGCTCGCAGAAGGAATTTGATTTTGCAGATGGTGGTCTGAGCCATTATCCGTCTTTCCACTCACCATCCTGAAGCCCCTCGAGGGCTCATGCRGAGCAGCTGCGGGGCCTTAGCCTCGCTGTGATGTATGCAGGCACCGGTGCAAGCTGGRGGCATGGGGAAGGACCAGGCAGAGCTGTGTCCCAGCACCAGCAATGTCTGGCAGTGCTTCAAGGAGCAGCAAGGAAGCAGGCGAAAGCCCCTGGAGCGTGCCYACAGGGCCTGGTGTTCCTCTAGGGCAGCGGTCCTGCTGTGAGCCATTGGGGTATGGGGGATCCTGATGCCAGGGCAGTGGCCTGCCACACGCTGGAGGCAGTTCCAATAGCCATGAGCAGCACCACACAGCTAAAGTTAAGCTGTCCTAACTCCCCTTTTCTAGATGCTCAATGCTATAGGTGCTCTGCCACCACGGTCCTTAACCCTGTTTGCACAGTAACCTGCATTTCACTGGAGTGCCTGTGCCTGCTTATGCCCCTACCTGTGCTTGCTGCTGGCTCCCTGCAGCCAGCCTTRCTTTCACCTCCTCAAAGCACAGCCCCATCTCCTGCCACCACCAGCCGCTAAGGGAATCTACTAGAACCAAGCTCTACTTCTTTGGAGGGTCCTTCTGTCCCATGATGACTATGGGAGCAGCAGCTCCTCCTGTGTGCCTCATGCCCCTCAAATGTCCTTTTCCTCTTCAAAACCAGATTTTTTTTCTCCCAAAGTCTTCCTTTATTCTCTTTGCTACTATTTATTCACTTACTCTGTTTGGAGGAGGAGACAGCAGAGGAATACAACTGCATTTGAAAGTCTGTACAGTGCTACGAACTAGACCCAAAGCATACAAATAATGCCCTCTTCACTCTCCATCATGGCATGAAATCTCCCCTAAAATTTTTTAGGATGCATTTAGTACTTCCCATTTTAGTATTTTAGTCTGGTACAAAGACCTTTAACACCACTTAACTAGGAAAAAAGTGAATCGATCTCTGTAGGAACCAYCTTTCTCTGCCTTGTTCCTCCTATCTCCTTGAGTTTCTACACCATTAAATAGTCTCCTTTGATATGCTTCAGATTCCACACACCAATTCCCCTCCACCGTGTTTCAGACAGAAGAAAGAACTCGGAATGCTAAGTTTTAAACTTAAATACTCTCTTGAGCACAGGCAAAGTTGCCATTCTGGCTTTTGCTATATGGAATTGTAGTTAAATGTGA
Source organism: Oceanodroma leucorhoa (assembly GCA_030449065.1). Taxonomy (NCBI): domain Eukaryota; kingdom Metazoa; phylum Chordata; class Aves; order Procellariiformes; genus Oceanodroma; species Oceanodroma leucorhoa. The sequence continues at coordinate 11,228,053 of JASVER010000016.1, read as the reverse complement.
TTGCACATATATTTCCAGTGTTGTTGTTATGCAGAACTTCAGCAGAAAAGTTTTGCTCTTCTTTTTGTCAGTTTTCAAGTCTATTCTAGCATCTAAATTGATGAAAAAAMTGATTTGATTCAAATAAGATTGACTTGAGTTGGGATCAAGATTATTAGCACCATAGACTGTTTCATCTCTTCGGGGACGAAAGGAGTTTTCATTTACCTTATCATCAGTCCAGTCTACTGAAGAAAGATTTTTTAAAAAAAATTATCTTGTTACTTCTCTGTTCTGGGTCTTGTTATAACTCTTGTGGTCCAGACTACAGGGAAGCACAAAATCCCTTCACCTTTTCCAATGCTGTCAGTCACTCACCATWACTACTTTTCTGCACAGACTCCCACAGATTCTGGTCTTTGCTGTAAAGTGCCTTATTAGATGTTGTGTACATAAGGCACTGTACACATCAGCAGTGTGTACATCAGCAGACGCATCTGACCGTTAACTTGATAAAACCCTCCAAAWGAACAGTGCATAGTATTTAAATAAAACTGTGCTGCAATAGAGCAGTTCCAGCAAGAGATGGCTGTCTTTTGGCCTTGTATCTGTATGTGCTTGTATACATCACCAGCTCTAGCTGCTGAAGTGAGTAGTGATAAAAGATTTATTTTGAGACAGTACATTACCTTGAATAGCATCACAGTCCTGGGTACCAGTGACAAATGAATAATGGAAGTACTTTTTCTGCCAATAGCCTGTATATTTGTCTATTGCAGCTCCTGCCAACAAGTTTCTGAAGTAGTGTTTGCATATCTAGGGCATGAATTTACATAGAGTATGAATAGATATTATTTACTGTGGGTTGTTTTGCAGATGCAATACATTTTTATACTTTTATTTCTTAAACTATTTCTCAGAAACTAGAAAGCAAGCAAGCAGTCTTTCATTTGATTTTTAAACTGATGAATGCAAAGAGGCAAAGCTSATCAGTCCCATAACTCCACAGTAAATTTTCTTTGGAGTTTAGAACTTGATACCCTTACACAAGTGGTCTGCCCCTYCTGTATGCAAACTGGCAGCTAACTTGCACACAAGAAGTAACTGCTGTTTCAGAGAGGCTACATTTACAGTTTTGTGCCGGTAAACTTTTGTATCGATCCTTGGTCACCCAGCCTATGCACTGAACGAAGATCAAAAGGTAGATGACTGTTTAATTAAAGACCAGACATAGATATTCTGGGGTTCTGTAGGAGTTTATCCCTCACCACCGCTGGCGACCAGTGTCTGTGCAGTATCTGCACCGTCTGCCGCATAACCTGGCCGTGGCTGTATGGTGGAGACTGGGGCTACATCCCTTCCTGAGGCCTGGATCATAAGGTGGAGGCAGAAGGGAAAAGATTAAGATCAACCGAACCTTGGCCTATTTCCCATCTCTTTCAGAAGAGATTTATGCCTTGGAGGAAAGAAGGGACAAGTGGTCCTTACTTGAGGGGACGGACCTTGGCAAGGCCAAAGAAYAGGTTTGGGAAGTCACTGTGCGCCCATGCCCCATCCTGTGCAGTCTGCACGAGAACTGCCTGCGCTTCAGTCCTTGATAATTGAGACAGACAGAGACAGAATTTTTAGAAATGAGTTTGACATATCACATTCCCTCGGCRATGGCCAGTGCCAAGTCACATTGACTTCTGCTGTTTCCCTCTCAGTCTGGACCTTATCCCAAGGTTATCTCAAGGTTGGAAGGGACCATGCTCTTCACTTCTAGCCTAAAGAGCTGATCTCTGTTCATGTTTGTTTGTGAAATKACTTCCTCCCTGATTATAGCTGTCCTCTTGGAAGGATGCCATATTTATTTTCCTTGAAAATTATTGGCTAAAAATCACCATATTGTTTGGGCTCCTGCATTTATTGCTAGCTATCAGTTTGTGTTGTATATCCCTTGATGACTTCRCCTCTGACTTCCAAACCTGCAACACTGCCTTTCTGCTTCCTTCCCCTTSTGGTCTATTCCAAATACCCTCTGTCCCTTTCTCGGAGTCCACCCTGAGGCCCCATCATTTTCACTCCTCCAACCAAATCCCAAAACAGACCAGAAGCAGCTCCACAGGAGAGAGGCCACAGGCCACCCCATAGGGGTGGGGTGGGCAAGTGGTTGGCACTGAGCAGAAATCTTACCCTGCATGGTSAGGCAGTGCTATGGTCTGGTGAGAAGCTACATGAAAATCTGTGTTAAAATCTCATCCTAACCAAGGCTGCCTGCAGCACACTAGTCTTGACTCCTCTCAGAAGCTTTTATTACACATTTCTTCATTACTGGGAGAGTTGCTAGGTCAGGGGATCATGAGACGTCTGCTTTACTTGCCTAGATCTGCAGAGCTTTCCAGGCTGCTGTGCAGCTCTATTGTCTCACTCASGTCCTCTGTTGGTTTTTTTTTTCTGTATGAATTTTGATTACACATAAAACTGCACACTATTTAAAAGAAAAACATTGATGAAAAAAGAAATCGGAGCATCAGTGGAGCTGACTGTACTACACATTGATTTCAAAATCAAATTTTATAGGACAGCAGATTTGTGCAAGTCTCTTACTCCAATTAGACTTCCAGTTACAGCGAGCACTGTCAGCTGAAAAGAAATGTGTTAACAGTTCAGCAAATGCTGAATCACAGTGGACACCTTATAACTAGCTTATCTCACTCCAATGTACGTAAACTGGCTGTTGTCATTTCCCCTRTAGTGATGGCTGACATAATATACTAACATCAAGGCACAACTATAAGAAAATCCAACTGAGAAGAACACAATCTTAGCAAGTGTTAGGTTTGAGGAACTGCTATAAAACTGCTAGAGCAAATTCATTCACGATCTTCATTCAATCATTGCACATAGYGAAAAGCATGTCACCGAGTGTAGCAATGCCTCAGCCTCCACAGCYGTGCCTGATGGCAGAGAATAATAGTCTGCAGGCCAGTGCTACGTATTAGTCACCAGGCACCTTTATACTTAAACTACAGATCTATGCTCCCTTTTTAACAGCAAAGGAGAGGAATGGGAACTGAAAATGAACAATGCTGCATGCGTTTTAATCTGCCTGACACCAAAGACGTCAGCCCAACTGTAGATTCTTAAACAAAACAGTATATTTGCTGCATAAAGGAGCTCAGTTAGTACTGCCACCCAGAGCAAAGGAGTGATGCTTCATATCTGTCTTAGGCCTTCAACACAGTTATCATYGCAGGACTTCCATTTGCAGAGAACTAAGGCACAGAGCAACCAGGTACCAAGAACTTGAGTTGCAGCAAGTTTCATCCCTAAAGCTTGCCGCTGGTAAGGAGAGGAGCAGAGTTCATGTTCAGACCATCTTCCTTAGGTCTCTGATCTAAACTCTAACCCCGCTCACTGGCAATGGAGGAAAGTTAATGTTTGATGTCTCTGCTTGCCCTGTGTAAAAGATGAGGAAAAGTGCTTTTCCTCCTACGAAGAGACTGCTTCTGTCAGAAGAGCCCTGTTAGCYGTGGCAGTGTGACCTGGCCTATCCCTGTCCCTGGCAAAGGATGAGACGGYTGCACCATCTGCCCTAGAGAGGCTGGCTCACCCGGGCATGGGGCGGCCAAGGGCTGCTGCAACCCAGCTACCGGGGTCCCCATCCTCACAGGTTACTACACCATGTAAGCCCAGTCACCTCCTAAAATACATTTTAAACCAGCACAATCTTTGGCCTTCCTATTTTTAAAAGTCCATCACAGAATTTCACTGCTCTGATTTCATAAAAACCTTCTTGTTTCCTAACCAAATATATTCCTGACTGGGAAATACTTGTCGTGACCAGTAGGCGATGGCCAGGCTCATGTGGTTCTGCTGCCCACTGCCTCCTCTTACCCTGCCAGGTGCAGAGCACTAGGCTAAGGGGACCTTACTTTGTGCAAAATGCCAGGCATTGCTGGGAGAGAGCTGATAGCGCTRCCGTGATGCCCTACAAGAGGGCTGCTCACAGACCTCTGCAAAAGGGAGCCTGCCCCTTTGCCAGGACTCAGGTGGTGTGGGGGGSTGTTCCCTCCCCAGCCCAGCCATGAGGTCCTGCGGGGCAGCAGGGTAGGTAGCAGTGACCCCCTGGGGGTTGGGACAGCCTGTGACACGTTCTGGAGACGACAAGGGAAAGCTCTTTGCGCCCTTATCTTCTTTGCACATTCATTCAGGGGTCTGGCTATAAAGCTGCAGATCTGTGTATCTGTTAACACATCTGGAGAGAAGAAAAAGATACATTAAATTCCCATTAAACCRACAAAACAGCAGAGGGTCTGCCTCTCCTGAGAATCTGGAACAAAACTTGAAACTACTCTATCCTCTGTGCAAACAATAAAACAACGGGCAGGATCCTGATCCCCTCTCCCCCGGTTTTACCTGGGGTTGCCCCTGTGAACCTCAGTTGTGCTGTTGCTACCTCTGGTTTACTTAAAGGCAATGGAGATCTGCATGAGATCCAGAGTGTTTTTAAAGGCTTAAAATAGRACACAGCTTGGCCAAAAATCTAAATTAAAAATCTGTTTCCAAGGTTTTGGTCAGCAGSTCCAGCTGTCACAGCACCAGGCTGGAAAGCTGGGCATGCAGCTGTGCACAGCTTCCCACGTCCAGGGCCGGAACATTTTAATTGKGGAAGTGTGGGGAAAACTAAAGGGCCAGGACCCCCTTAAGAAAAAGGAAGGCTTGAGGATTCTGTGAGGGTCTTGGGATTTGCTTTTACAGAAGCAGAGCAGTGGGCTGCTGATCCATCCTGGCCCTGTTGTTAATCAAGGGAAGCATCCTGAGAAAACAATCCCACAGTAACAGACACTGTAGCATCATTTTTTTTGCCACAGGGGCGTCCCCTTTAAAACGTATCTAAATTGAGTGAATTATGTATAATGCCTGCCTAAGTACTTATACACTTAGTTCCTAAGTACTTATACACTTAGCTGTTTGCTCGCTCCTTCCCAGTGTTGTGCCCATAGCTGAGCTCTCTGTCGGCACCAATTAAGTTTTGCCCGCCTCCCAGAGCAGTGAATTTGGCCTGTTTATTGCTCCTGTCCTCTCCCAGATGACACCCTTAAACAGACTCTTTCAGGCAAATATTTCAAGCTTCAGTATCATATTGGCTGACTTCAGCTAGRGGAAGTGACTGAAAGCAATGTTATGGTAAGGGAGCAACATACACGGAGGGACGAAATTCTGAGCAACTGGTTTTGGTTTGCTTTTAGCTCTGAAGTCAGCTGCTGTGTTTCAGACCTAGCAAAGGTGCTATGTGCTAGAAACCTTGTCTAATCTTTTCCAGCCATTCCATYCAGTCTAATAAAAGACAGCCTGTGGGAGAGTTTCAGAGTTACAGAGAGTAGTGAGGTACCCAGCTCCCACCACTCCTAAATGCCCCTTCGCTGTGGCAGGGTGGCTCTAAAAAAAAGCTCAGGGGAAGACATAAGCACAAAACAGGGGTGCTTATTTGTGAAGGTAAGTCTAAACAAACGCCTTGTCTTATCCATGTCCTTGTACTACCATGGTTATAGCAAGACTGTCACTGATATATTTCAGTCATGTCATCCACTTGCCATTATTCTGGTGAAAAAGAAAGAGAGGACTCATGTTTCCACTGCATGGCTGCAGCATGTGCAATTAGAAGTAGCTGCGTATGTATCTGTGGAAATTTCCAAGGGCAATACACAAGGTGTTTCCTCTCTTCTTTCATAACAAACGTATCTGTGGCAGCTTCCAGGTACAAAGATCTGTGTGAAAATCAAAACAGTCAGTTTTTAACTCTTGTATGTTTTTCTTTTAATATTCTCCATAAAAGCAAAAAAGAATCACAAAAAATCTGCACTAGGACATAAACAATCCTTATAGCATATGAGAACACCTCTTTAAAAGTGCAGAACTGTTACAATTGATCTGCTTGTACAAGAAGAATCCTTGAAAAGCAATGAAAGTCTGTAAAATGAGCACTATTGTTGAAAAGTAAATCAGTTCAAAACCTATGATTTGTTTCCTTGAGAATTTCATCCATTTCAGTCCAAATACGCACAGGCATGCACATGCACACACACACACGAATCTAAATGCTTTTGTTAAAACAATATTTTTATGACTGAGTATTTTTCAACAGAAATATTCTGGACTGCTCCACCAAAAAGCTCTTTTTTAATCAAAGAAAATTGCGGAGATCCTCGACAATATGAAATGTGTTTGCAACAATCCTTTATTATTAACTCCTGATGGTGCATCTGTTTCATCCTATTCAATAAAGCCTTTTATAGATTTTGATTCTTTCCTTTCTTGCAGCAGGCTAACGCTTCTTGCTGTAGGCTCTGGACGTGCACCCTTTTGTTTCCTTGTCCTTCCACATRTTGTTGCTCTCCTGGAGCTTTCCATCCAGGGATTGCTCTTGTTCCTTGCCGCTTTGGTGAGGATCAGACAACCTGGGKTTTTTTTCCTTAACTTTGCCCTCGACTTCATTTGTGCCCTTAGAAATGTCTCTAGTATTTCACTTTATACAACAGCCCACTTCCATAAAACCTGTGAAGACCAGTGGGGTTTTCAGCAGTCACACCTCACACCGCAGACATATATCTGACTGCCTTCTGTCTTCTCTTTAACAAAACACATCTTCTCAGCYGTCCACCGCTTGACACCACCTATTTCTTTTGCTGTTTACACGTTATTACCTTTTCATTAGCTTTAAGAACTCCTCAGGAAAGGAACCATTAAAATAATTCTTACTAGTTGTGTAACACCTTTGAAGGCCTCTGTGTTACCATTGCACCCCATAAGTACTGCCCTTGAGATAAACCGCAGCTCTCTCCCCATCCTATATCYGTCCAAACTTCAACCACTGAATACACACAGGGTGGATTCTCAGGTGATCTTGGTGATAAACCCCATGTTTAAAAGAAACTTTAACTCCATCCCTTAAACATTTAAGGGCTCCGCACTTACAAGTGGTCTTTCCTCCAGGAGGGCAAGCTTCCTGCAGTAAATACGCATGAATTCTCTTTCTGCTTGCTGCTTCACTGTTCAAGGTTATGAACCTGCTAGTTACTCTGGAAAAAAAACCATGGCCACACTGTTTGCGTAAGGGCAGATCTTGCTGATACAGAATGGTTCCCACTCAACCCAGCCCTCTTCAATRTTGTGAGACAGTCATTCAAACATGGCAGAGGTGTCTAAGCCTCATACCCATATCTAAACACAAGTATTCATCCTGAACTACCTTACTGTGCTGTCTGGGTTGCAACTAATTCTGGGGACTCGGATGGGTCTCTTAGCCAGACCAACTGTAGTTTTCCTTCCCCCACCTGGGCTACTGTCCAGACATCCCATGCAGGTTTTTGGCATAGACACAGGCATGCTGAGCTATCAACTTTCAACATAATCATGAATCGTTACTGTAATTGAAGGGACCGTTCCTACTGTGAGCTGCAGTAAAGGCCTTTGCCACCAGAAAGGAGATTAGCTCATATTTACCCAGCTCACAGACAGCTACATCACTTGAATGATGCTCAGTATCTCCACTGAAGAAGGTTATGTGCAAATCAAAGGAGCCATTTACAAAGCACTTACAAAACAGTTCCAAGAGGTTGTAATAAATCTTAYGTCTCTTGCCTAGACAGAGCTGTGCTGGAGATGAGACAGCCCGGTTTGATAGAAATGGCTGTCAAGATCACAGCCAAACTGGCTGTTAAAAACTGCTTTTGGCAAACTCCATTCCCTGCCACTGAACTCCAGTCTCCCAGAGGCAGTGCCGCTACCCTTCGATAGGAGAACCACTTCTTCCTAGTCCACCACTAAATCTCTGGCCTGGAAGTCTCTAGGTCAACTGCACCAAGGGAGTGGGAGATCGTTTTGCCAGGTCGCTACACCATGGCCCCTCTCCTGCTCCCAGCCCAGCCCCTCTGGGTGYCCCTGGCCCCAGGAAGAGCTGTTCTTCTTCTGGCAGTGCCCTTTGCATCCAGGTGAGCAGTGGAACAYCCCTTCAGACAATATGAAAACGTGGCCATGCCTGCACATTGTAAAAAAAAAAAGAGATTTTCAAATGTTACCAATGCTGACATCAAGTAATGTGTCATCTTACAAACTCTTCTCTTTGGTCTTTTTTTAACCTTTGTTTGATGATGTGTTTTATCCCCTGAACCCCGTCTTACTTCAAGAAATTGTTCCTCAGTAATTCTTCCAAGAGTCATCAATGTCATTCACAGATGACCTTCCAGAGGTCAGGAATAAGCCTCAAATACAGTCAATGACTGTTTCATCATGAGTCCAGTACTTCATGGTCTTAGTCCCTCCTTGGTTCCCTTCATTCCTTCCTCACCACTTCGGTGCAAGGCTGAAAACCAGTTGCTTTGCATGTGTGCTGCATAGATGTGCTGCCAATTACTGTGAACTGAACCTGGGAGAAGATGGAGATCACGGACCCACAGGATGCACCATCACCAGGGAGGCTCACATGTGGGTCAAGCAGCTCTGACAATATAATAGATGGCTGAGACAGTCAGACCATGTAATTGGCTGTGCTAGGGAACTGTGTAGACATTGATGAAAAATGATCTGCAAAATTTGTGTTCTGCATATCTCCAGGAGCACTCATGTCCTTCTGCAGCATGAGAAGCCAGCCCTCCACGTTCAGACAGAAGGGGACCAAGGAGGGGACGTTTGTGATGGTGCAATCTCWGACCCACATGTCACCCACATTTGATATTTGTTGTGGCTGCTCTCAAAACACATCTGTTTTTCAAGTACATTCCATTCAAGCAGCTTTCTGAAAATTAAAACGTCTACACAGAGGTTTCAGCTTACCYTAGCAAACTGCCCTTGCACAGAGGCTGTAGTTCTGTGTCTGTGCATGTCCGTCTGTGCCTCCCCTGTGTAAATGTGTCCCGCTGGYTCTGACCCCAAGGTTTAGCTGCAACAGCACCAGGGAATCTTTTCTGTGCAGTTTCACAAAGAAGCAGCGCTTAAGTATTCCTGTGGGCAGCTGATGAATTTGGGGGTATTGCGTGGTAAAAATGTTTGTGTTTTATAAAGAGCACAAAGAAGCCTTAAGGAATATCCTCCCAGGAATTTTTGCTGATGCAGTTTGTTTTGTTGCTTCCTAATTGGAAGGGGGCCTTGTTATCAGCATTTTTGCCCAATTGCACAGATTGTTTACCTGCTGTGAGGGAGCCGCAGCTCTCTGTATTTTAGTCAGAGCTGCTAATACCATTATTTTCTGAGGACACAGCCAACAAAAATATCAAAGCTGCCTGAGGTTAACATGATGGTACCTCCCCTCAGCTTTGGCCTCCAGCTATAAGAAGCTTTGTGGTTACTCAGGGAAAATCTCCCAGTTATTGAGAGTTTAAACTTTAGTTTAAGTGGGTATAAAGGAGAACAGATTTACGCTACTGAGGGTTACTTCAAGAACGATGACAGTTTCAAGAGCAGGGCCCTGGTTTTGCTTCCCAAGCCCTTCTGAGAACCTCTGCTTAGACTCCAGGTGACTTTACCTGAGAAGTAGCTCCGAAGGGCTTGGGAGACACTAGCCAGTACACACCAGTAGCAGTAATTAGGACCGACAAGAACCGGATTCTGTTTCCAGATGTTCCCTGACATCTTCAGCAGGGTCCAGCAAGGCCGGGAGCCCTCTGACCTGRGGTTCAGTGGAATGTGGTCAAAGAAAAGAAGTCCCTGCCCTGGGGGGACGGGTGGATCTCAGACCGCTAGGCAACAAGGAACAAGGGTCAGTGATTCACTGCATTTCCTTGGAACCACTCAGCTTTATTAGGAATGGCCCATTACAGGAAAGAAAGAAGTTATTTTTTGATATTGAAAGACAGGGAAGAAGGAAGCTGATACTCTCAGCAATTGAAACTATAAGAGAAACTGGAAACTCTCTTGTTTAAAGGGTATCCTCTCAAAAACCTTTGTTTAATTTAACATKAATGCAATCATCAGTCTCTTTTGTTAATGGACCATTCTCAATAAATCGACAATATTTTCCTAAAGCACTCAGGAACACGCCTGTATTTACATATTCAATGCTCATACATAAAATGGGAAATATGTGTTTACTAACCCATTACATGACACTTGCAGAGTGAGGGTATTTTATTTTTCATTTATCAGGCTGATTGCAGCCTTTTTTGTTGAATTGAGTACATGTGTGTTGTCTACTGTCTACTGTCATCTGTGATGGCAGAGCCCCAAAATGGGATGTGAAACAGGGAAGTGGCTGGAATTCACCGAAGACCACTGCTTATTCACATGCTTATGTCTGAAACAGGTGGATCTGGAGGGAGTTATTTTGAGCTTAATTTAATGCTGACCTCACTGAAATAATTTGCCCTCTCACTCTTCCTCCGATACGGAGTCAAGAGGGAGTTGTCTGACTGTTGCCTGTGATTGTACACATCTGTCAACAGAATYGGAGATCTGAATGCAAAATGTAGCACTCGGGAACGCTGTGTGGGTTTCCGACACTCCCCGAAGGACGCGAGGACCATAAACCAGTGAATGGATTACAATAAGGCATAAATAGAGCATTTTTATCTGTGACAGATGTAATCCTGCTCCAGCAGTGCTTATGTTATTTAAAGGAAAACTGTCTCTATTTCAGACCCGCTCTCTGAATTTCGAATGAAAAAATAAGTTGTAAGCGTTTTGCCATGCGAGTAATTGTAAGCTTCCTTTGGAAGCRGTTTAGCAGCGTTGTTTTGAAGGGGGCTGACCATTACCTCTCGCAGAGCACCCCTTCCCCATGAGCACAAGACCAGGGAAGGGACCACAGGCTTTCGCATAGCTTGCCACCCCAAGCAGGGAAAGGCTTGCTTTGCTGCCCCAGCTTGCCATTCGAAGCCTGCAGCACTGCAAGCCCACCAGGCTGTAAGACAGTTATGAGGAGTAATGTCCCAAAGCCAAGAAACAGGTGTGAGACATGCTTCTCACTTGTGCAGACATATGCTACAAAATGTTGCAACCTTTCCCACATAAGATCTTAATGTATAGTCATTAGGCAGGAGAGAGTGGAGAGCACACATAGGGAAAATGTTTCTTGTTTGGAGACAGGAGCATGTACTTTCCCTTTGATGCTGGCATGTGCAAGGAAATACTGATATGATGACTCCAAACTGCCTATTGTAACCTGATAAGGAGACAATCTTGAAGAAGGCAGGAATTCTACCAGGTTTTAGGCTAGAAACATTTTTTTATGAATTATTCCCGGAAGCTGCACAGCTGGATTCTGGATGACTGCTTCTGGATTTCAGTGCATTGGTAAGTCCTACCAGGGAAATAAATTGAAAGACGAAGACTGGGAGTTAAGATTGTRCTAAGTTCAGGTAATGTGGGCATACAGAATTGCATTAGCTCACTCTTTTGGACAACCTCCGACATACTCACAACTTTTGAGTCAGGAAGGGAAATGTGCATTTCAAATAGCTGGGTAAGGGGGTATAGCTGAGTAGAATATTCATATCACTAAATGGCTAGATTCCTACACCTTTGTAGTGCTMGATTATTCTAGTTTTCCCTAAATGTAGATCCTGATGAACTCCAATGAAATCTAAGATATTCTAGACTCTTTATACAGCCAAAAGGCAATCACAGACACTGACTTGCCATGGGGAACAAACCTGCAGAGTAGCTGATGGCTGGGGTTTAAGGAACTGTTGCAGTGTATTGCTAGGAAAAAACTGCTAGAATTTAGGCAGCACAAAATAATTCTGTCACTGAAAAAGCTAATTAAAAGAACTATATTAGTAAAGAGCTAATTATATGCAGGTTTTTGAAAGACTCAGGCATTAAGTGAGATTAAGAATGATGTGTATATTAACACTGAGATGAAATTAGGAAGTTTAAAATTTTGACTGAGCTTCCAAAAAAAAACCCCAAATAGTCCAGGCAATGAGGTCTGTGGAGTAACCCTTCATTAGAAGGAGGGAAGTTTTGTTTCTTGGGCCATTAAAAGAATARCCAAAAACTAGGAAATGAGTTGCAGAAAATGGACATACACTGTCATGGAGATGAATTACATGAACTGCATGGCACAACAGGCATTTTTTCATCTCTATTCATCTTTAGTTACAGAGAGATATCATACCGGTATAACAATCCAGTGATTTTGTAGACTTGATCTTTTGACACTGTGCTGGTTTTGGCTGGGGTAGAGTTAATTTTCTTCATAGTAGCTAGTATGGGGCCACGTTTTGSATTTGTGCTGAAAACAGTGTTGATAACACAGGGATGTTTTCATTATTGCTGAGCAGTGCTTGCACAGAGCCAAGGCCTTTTCTGCCTCTCACCCCACCTCACCAGCGAGGAGGCTGGGGGTGCACAAGAAGTTGGGAGGGGACACGGCCGGGACAGCTGACCCCAACTGACCAAAGGGATATTCCATACCATATGACGTCATGCTCAGCATATAAAGCTGGGGGAAGAAGAAGGGAGGGGGGATGTTCGGGRTGATGGCGTTTGTCTTCCCAAGTAACAGTTACGCGTGATGGAGCCCTGCTTTCCTGGRGATGGCTGAACACCTGCCTGCCCATGGGAAGTAGTGAATGGATTCCTTGTCTTGCTTTGCTTGYGCACACAGCTTTTGCTTTGCCTTTTAAACTGTCTTTATCTCAATCCATGARTTTTCTCACTTGTACCTTTCTGATTCTCTCCCCCATCACAMCAGGCGGGAGTGAGGATGCTGCTGTGTGGGGCTTAGTTGCTGGCTGGGGTTAAACCATGACAGACACAGACACATAAATATATCTCACCAAATTCTTCTCTTTCTCTCAGCCATTGTAGCTCAGACTTTTATATAGATCACACCATGCGCTGCTGTTCTCTTCCCAGCTGGGAAGATGATTGGTGACTTCCAGGTCAAATAAATTCAGCGGGGTCCAACAGCAAAAATAACACACTGACGCAAATCCGTGCACATTTATCCAGCTGCCGTTGAGTCCATGCTCAGTCTCAGTCCCGCTGCTTGCACTGCCCTTTTCGGATGCCCTGTGTGCATGCAGGGACAGAGATAYGGGCACTGGAGCCGCGCTGCCTCCAGCTGCCACGTTTCTTTCCCTACTTTCTTAGCCTTTCACCTCCACTGCTCACAGCTTGGACATGTGAAATCTTGGGCTTTCCCTCAGCAGTACCCAGAGAAGCAGAGCAGATATTACYGAGGAAGCTCATAGCTCTTTTACTCTCCAAGGGAGCCGATGGAGACAGAAGTGTATTGTTCCTTCCCTTTGCGTGTTCCAGACTAAGGACAACTTGCAAAGAAGGGAGTTTTCCTCATGTCTATTTATTAAGGATTCGGTTTGTGCAATATGGGCTATAATTTATGCATTTACATGGTGGTGCTAGTTAGATATTACTGACCGTGAAGCTTTGATACCTAGCGCAATTGTGAAATTTCCACAATGAAATAGGAAAACCCTGCCGTACTTGTCAACTGCTCGAGCTACTTCCCAGAGTGTATCTTTAGCAAGTGACACCCCAGTGGCTTGTAGGACAAGGAATTTGCTGGAGAATTTTGTGGATGATTTTGAAACCTGGAGAAATATGAGGGCACTGTTGTTGCTTCAAGGGCAGCTCCCAAGCAGGCAGTAAAGGAAGACGCGTGACACATACTGGTCATGGAGAACGATCTCTCCCTGTCCCCTGCCGCCCATCCAGAGTAAAGCACACTTGTATATCTGTCCTTAGAAAGCCAGCCCRTACCTTGTTTTCTCCACTGTGAGTGTCAATGCAGTGAACTCATCCTGTAACTCTCTGTTGTTTACTGTACTGGCGCATCTTTCCAGTCCCTGCCAGGGAGGAAAGGCTCACTGGACTTGCCACAGTTTGTTAATGGCACGAAGGTTTGATTTGTTCCAAGCATGAGGGCATATTCRGTACAGCCAAGACAAGCTGCAAAATTCTTCTGCTTCTCCCATGACCTGTCATCACCTGCCTTCTAGCCAAGATGTGGTTTGGAAAAATCACTGGGTAAACAGCATGTGGAGCAAATTATATCTGGAAAGAGAAGAAACCTGAAGTAGTGCTGCATGCCTTGCTATCTCTTGTCCAGGGATCTTCTTGCTGGTTTCCGCAGGCAGTTGGTGGACAAGGACTTTTCTTTTATTGATAYTACCCTGTGCTCTTTGTTTTTGTCTCCCAACTATACCTGCTAGTAAGCAAGTGATGATTTTAGCACACATGGCATGACATCAGGTTTTGCAGGGGAAATAAAAACTCATCTCTCAGAAGGAAAACTCCAAGTCTGTCCCAAGTTTCCTTTAGTTTGTTTTCTGCTTGTTGCCATGTGGTTGTATGCAACCTGAGTATGTAACACGGTTACATGTAACACAGTAGGATCAAACAGTTTTCAGTTGTATGGGTAGAAATAATATGGCTTACGCTCATATATTTAAGTAAATTATYTACCCGTATTACAAATGACACAGACAAGCTTTTAAAATCAAATCTCTTTTCCTCTGATTGATGATGTTTCTTTCTTTTATTTTGCGAGTGYTGAGTGGGTTTTTTTTTAGCTTGGACAGTTAAGACAGAGTTGTTTTCTTTCAGGCTTTTCTAGTTCCTGTATGCCAGAGAAAAGAGCTGGCTTTGGTTTCKAACAATGTAGAAGAATATTTCCGTTCAGAATTATAGCAACAGAATTTTAACTGACATAGTTTTGTTAAATGTTATACATTAAGATCATAGCTTGATCATAGTCTGTAAAATCCACTTTAAAAACCACTTAACTATTTAATCTGCTCAGCAGTGGCAGTACGACGGGAAAGAGAAAAAGAACAAAAACAACTGTGTCTGATTTCCCTTGCCCCTCTGTGCAGAGAATTGCAGTCATGAAGTTTCCCATCACTGTCCCACTATCGGGTAACCCCTCCTTCCCCCCTCCAGGCACATCCCGCCAGGGAAGGGGTCCCTGCCTTCCCCCCTCTGCCCCGCTCCACTGCAGGGAGCACTGCTGAGACTGCAGGGTGTCGGGGACCGGGTGGCCGGGGCGGGTGGGAGGGATGGGATGGAGGACATGCACAGGCCAGGATGGGGGGCTTGGAGGGAAGCGCCGAGCTCCATGCAGCATGTGTCAGTCAGGAGGACAGGGAGGGTGGGCAGCCCGTGTAGCCCYGGCCCCGCACCCAAAGGCCTGCGTGTGGGGCTCACGGGAAGCACGCCTGGTGCGCGAGGAAGGAAGGGCACCTCTCCACCACTGCGCGGGTGCTGCACCTCCTGCTTCTCATTTTCTGCATGGCTATTTGGGGCCAAATCCTGAATTATGCCCCCAGCACCCAGTGATGTGAATGGCAGTAGTGTTTTTCCACAGAGCTGGGATGGGAGCTCGGCCCTCTGTGCTTAGCTGTTGGTTTCCCTCTCGATGCACTTGTACTGTCCTCACCATGCGCTCATTTACAAGGAAAGTCAATTAAGTTGCTCAGGAAAGGTGAAGATGCCCAGCTAAGATGAAGTGCTGTTCTTTCTCAGCTTCTTCCTTGCCCGGTTGGGATCGCAGCGGGAGAGTGACTTGCTCAGCCACACTCAGTGGTACGTCTGCAATTGTTCCTTAACCTCCCTCTACCTCCAGGACCACACCACCAACTAATATTGGATCCCTGGGGAGAACTTGCTCTGTGCAGCTTTCTTCTTTTAACCTTTTAATGCTCTTCCAGTTTAAGCTGTTTGTGGCAAGACCCAGACTTAAATTGCTGAATGCAGATGTCACAAATTGCTTTTCAATATGCTCTGGTGATGCCTGGAGCTGCTGACAAGACCTGAAAGGGTGAGTTTTAAAAGAAGGTTTTAGTTTGGACAAGCTTTAAACTGCTTTCTCSTAGTTCAGCATCTGGTCCCACGTGAGTGATGAACTGACTAGTACAAAAGGAGAACGAAAGTGCTTTCCCAAAGAATGRGCTCATGGCCTGTGAAACCCTTTGCCAAATGATGAAAGTAAATGTTATAAAGAAAAAGGGAATTCTGAAGAAGGTGGGAAGCCTCATTCCATGGCAATTTTCAAAGAGAGATGAAGAGGAAATGTGGATCAGGGCAGTTTGTAATTGCCTTCCAGGGGATTACTGCTGTATCCCTCCTAAGCAGTTCATGGAGGAGACTGCCAGATAYGGGGACCTGGGCAAAATGGGTCCTCCTTCCAGTTAGTTATGACAATTCCTGTCTCCTGAGGGACCTTTGATGGCTCAGCCAGGAGAGAGGCAGCCTCCAGAATGCCACCTGGAAAAGGCACTGCTCCTGCAGCGCTACYGTCACCAAAACCAACAAACCAAAAACATGTTTAGGAAAAAAWGTGCCTCTTTGGTGCTCACCACCAGAGTGGCAGAGAACTGAATGGAAAAATCCTTCCTCCAGCACTGCGACAACATTCCTCGCAAGCATTGCCACAAAAATTCTCCATCAAATCCTCTGGGCTTTAATGCAATGAAGACATGTGCCAAAATGCTCAGGCGGAATTACATCTTTATTTGTTTATTATCTTTTTTATGAGTTTGTTCATCTGGGTGTTAATGTCCATGATTGAATATTCAGGTTGTATCCTGAATCTTATTTTGCAAAGAATGTTTTTCTTTCTTCCTCCCCCTATCCTCCTCCTTTCACCTTAATTCCTGGGGGTGCCTGGTCTGCAGTTAGTGACTGGAAGATTCTACTGTGCTAATTATATTTGATATTTAATTTTTATATCAATATTGGTATTTGATATAAATCCACTAGGCATGATTCTAGTGCAGATGTCTATTTATTTGCCATTTTTTTCCTGAAATGCACCAGTCTTGTTGATTCTCTCACCATCAATTGCAGASCAGTCCAGACTGGGAACACCTTGGTGGCAGGCTGGGAAGGCSTAAGTTTTTCCCTGCCGGCTGCTGCTGGTTCACTGAGGCTGTGTCTGTGCCACCAGACCCCAGCTTGTCCTAAACATGGTGGAGAAGCGCGGATGGAGGGCATGTCCACCAGCCTGCCACCTCCCAGTGCTAACGTGGCCTCTGCTGACTTGCGAGAAATGCCATCACAACACGTGTGTGACTCAAGAATTTGGGGACTGCTGGAGGGATTATACTTAACGATTTTGGGTCCTGCAGATCTAGGACTGGGAGAGGGGCACAAAGTTMTACATCTGCCCATGCCCAGCAGAAGGAGGTAAACCCCCTCCACAGTCACAAATTCCCCAAGTGACGAGAGGGAAGACTTGGCTGCTTACCTGCTCAGTTTGGAAAGGAGACCCAGCTCAGCCTGTACTCTCCCTCGGAAGCAGCGAGCCGTGAGCCCCCGGGGCAGGGAGAGGGAGGGCACCCTGAATCCCGCACCCTGCACAGCAGCTCACAGCTGCGCCCAGGCAGCCCCGCCCCGGGGGCCAGAAAGCACTGCAAGCTTGAAAGCAAATAGCTCAGCTGTGGGGTTCAGAGCAGAGGGAAAGTTGGAGATAAAAGGAGCTGAACTGAGCATGCCTCTACATTCGGGTAGGCTGCCGAGCAGGGGAAGGGAGCTGCAGGCTAGCAAAGGCATTGAAGCGAAGGGACCTCAGTGACAAGGTGCATAAATGCATTAGCACAAGCAAGGCAGGTCTCCTTGCCCCTGATGAAACCAGACCTCTATCCTGATCGGACACAGTTCTGCACCTACTTCCTGACTGCTGCTCACAGCCTGTATGTTTATTTATCTTTTAAATTCAAAATCTCTATGAAAAACACCGGGTAGCACACAATACTGTGTTTACCGTTGCTTCTCCAGTGAGCAGATTTCTTAATTGTCTCAAGTGATGACTGTATATTGCACTAACGCTCCCAGCCCCCGTGAGACCTCACGCTTGCCTGGCTTTCCTGCAGGGGTTTTCTCAGAGCAGATGGTTTTGCTCTCAGAGGTTGCGTTTTTTCTAGCAGGAGGAACGGTTACGGCCCAGCAGCTGAGGGGTCCCCAAGGCAGGTGTGGGTCCGTCTCTGGAAAGAGCCTTCTGGCAGGAGTGGGGACAGATCATAGCTGGGCCTGCTGCCTACCGAGAGAGCAGCCCACAGGACAGAAACAAAGCACGGCAGGCTGGGCACAACCGGTTCCTGCAACAGCACATCTGAACCTTCAGCTAATTTTAAACAATATTTTGCAATAACAAAAAAACTTGATTAGTTCTTGCTCCGTCTGAGCACTTTGCCTTCCTATCATGCACAACAGCGCTAGCTAATCAGGCAATTTTTATGTATGACAATGAACAACCCTTTCCCGTAACRATTTTCTGCTCTCCTGGCGCACTTTGCTTTGTTCTATCGGACAGCACTTAGAGAGACAATTATCCCCACTCTGCAAATGAGGAAGATGAGATACAGAAAAGTTATGTGACCAGGTCAAGATCCAATAGTGTTCACAGAAATAGGTAATGAAGGCCAGAAAATCTGGACAGCTGTATAAGATTGCTTGTTCTTTTTTCATGGCACCAACACCAGTTCATTCCCTGGCATGCTGCACTGGATAGGGGCTTTTATTACTGGTAAGGTTCRTCTTCTGTCCTTAATTGTTCCTCATAAGTTGAGCGCTAACAGAGATCCACCACTCTTGAGAAGGCACTGTGCAAATAATTATTTAACTTATTACCAATGGTTATGGTCATTTGGGCACATGCACGTTTGTACATCTGACATGAACTCTGCATATGGAAATGGCTTTATGAACACACAAAACAGCTACTTTCGAAGTGTCATATCTTGAGGCATTTTTCTAAAAAGCAAATGTCAAAGGAGTGTCCCCTCAAGCCTCTAAAAAATTCAAGTGCACATATTTTGATTAATCTCTTGCCAAAGTTTGTTTTTAATTGGCATTTTTTACATTTAATTACCRTATATAAGTGCAGAAATGCAAGTCAAACCACAAAAATCCCCCTATTTTATTTCACACTCACAATAAGTTACAATAAAATTGTCAAAAGCATTTATTTTTTAACAAACTTGGAAACCCTCTGACTTGAGCAGGGACAGTTACATTTTTGCATCAAGGCCACTCTGCAATAAAGCCATTTCTCCGAAAACCTCCTATTCTTAGACTAGGGCAAGAACTTAGTGAGACACTGTTTCTCAAAAATAGTAACAATATGTGCTCAGAAAAGCAGCAGGGGTAACCACGRGGGCTCCCAGCAAAAAGATTTGACTTGTATGTAGCAAAGTATTTCTACCAACACTTCGGAGACAAAGTTTTGGGAAGTAGTTCAACCTCTGAGTTCCACAAGCTCCAAACTTGAAACGCCTTTGGGTGCTGACGGTTACAATGCTCTTGGGACTCATTTCAGGAGTGCCAAATACACTGGGAGTTGGAGATGCTTTCTGAAGGTTCGGCTGGCAGCATCTCAAAAATCAGTTGCCTGCTAATGAGTTGCCACCTCTGAYGAACTGATTGTGAATTTTTCAAGTCCTTTCAAGGACTTTATGAAGCTGTTGCCCACCTGATCCTGTCACTGCCTACAACATGCCTTTCCAGTAACTTTAATGGCCTGAGAGAGTGGGTTCTGGACCTTAATACAAACCTGCCCTCAGGGATGGAAAGGCACGGCCAGTCTGTGAGCACATTAGAGGTTTAACACTTTGGTGGCCTGAAGGCAAAGCTTGCTATGGAAGGCTCCGTCCCATGGCTCTGTGGTAGAGGGTGTATGGAGTGGAGGGCAGTGTGATGCCAATGAGGGTTAAACCCRTGTCCTGAGAAACAATAAAGTGAGAAATTGTGAGCCAGGGGCTTTAAAGAGGCAATATATATGGTAACCTAAATCCACCTGAGCCAACAGCCACCAAAGATGCTGTGAAGTGGCTTCTCTCTGACTCCTCTACAGCCCCCCATCCTTTCTTTTCAGTGGGCAGAGCGAAAGCCTCGCACAAATGTGGGCTTTAAACTGGTTGTGATGAGCAGTGCTCGGCAGCCACACGCAGTCACCCCACCACAAGGAGGAAGAACCCACTGCTAGAGATAGCAGGCGGCACCATGGCTGCAAGCGGGGTGGAGTACGCCACGTGCAGATGGGAAGGCAGCGGCCTTGGTGGCATAATTGTCTTGGAGCAGTGGCTTGGTCTCCCACCMGAGGCACGGATATAAAAATAGGCATCTTTTCCTCAGGGCCTGTGGACTAAAACCTGCTCCGAGCACCAATGCATTTATTTTTTTCCCCAAGACACTAAATGTTTTATTGTCATGTTATGCTGCGTAAGAAGAAGTGTAGTCCTCTGGCAACAGGACAGAAACATCACGGGTGACAGATAAGCAAGCTTGCCTCCTCCATCGTCCCCATCCTTTCTGGACAGATGAGTGTGTCTCTAAACCTGTTTCACGCTTACCATGCGCGCAGGAGATGGGGCCAAGGCAGCTTTGCTGAAAGGCGCCGCACGTAGTCTGCGAGAAGAGAGGATTTCTCCTCTTGCTCTGCAGCATCCTGGCTGAGATTGGTGAGAAAGGGGTTTGAGCCACGGGRTCTGACAGAGATTGCAGCAGGCCCTTCCCCTCGCTTCTGCAGTGCCGTCAATCCCCAGCATGTGATGCAGCAGCCCAGGGTGCTGACCCACCGCAGGGTGGGGCCCCTCGAAGGACCCGCTTGCAGCTGCCCTGTCCAGCCTTCCTCTGCCGGCTGTGATTTAATGTGGCATCTCGACGTTGCCAGCTCTTACCTTTCATCCATATTCTTGTGATAGCTGATGACTTAATAAGAGCATAACTGTGGAAACAAATGGTTACCTGAATAGTTGGGGGCTATTCTTTAATTTCTTTTTTTTTTTCAACAAACACATTTCTGATTTTCACAGGGGAAAAAAAAAACCACCAAACAAACCAACAAACTGAGTTTGAAAAGAATGCAACCTTTTGGTTTGTTTTGTGGTTTTTTAAGCCAGTCTGATTGCTTGGGGGAGAGAAAAGGCTGGGTGCCAAGGCAGTTGTAGGGTCAGGAGGAATGCAGCTAGAGAGAAAGGCCCCTCAGGCTTCTGGGGAGAACTTCAGGGATTTTGCGAAACAAGCCCATTTCTCATTAACTGCCTTTGCACACTGGTTTTATTTATGCTACAGCTATGTTTGTTGATACATTGGCTATCTTGTCTGGGCAACTGCTTAATCTCAACCTATCAAATGTGGGTTTGTGGAGATGTAGCAGCAGATGGATACTGTTGTTCCAGTAAAACTTTTTTACAGTGTTTGTCTTTGTTTATAGTGTGAAAGAAGGGACTCTGAAGGAATCCAAAAAGCCAGAGATTYCAAAGACTTTGCAGATTACTCATGGAATAGGCTCACCAAAAATGTGACTGAAGCCAGTGGGTTACCCACCATAGCTCCTGCGGCAGCTTATCTGGGGAGGTGCACCACAGACAGAGGTTTGTGCTGCTGAGCTGCTGGACATCTGTCTTGCATCAGAAGGGAAGAAGAAGAACAAGCACAGTGCAGACAAGTTGTCCAGACTATCATCTGCTCTGTTTCATTGAGACCTTTGTCATTAGATCAAAACCAGTTTTGTTTATACGTGATTTTTTTAATCTCTAAACCTTTTTAGTGTCTGGCTGGAGGTATTCACTCGTTGCCCTGCATCTGCCATCCATTTCTTTGAGATCTATGCAAAAAAGACATCAGTGAATAGATAAAGATATATAGATAGACAAATAAGAGTTGGTTGCAATTGCTTTAGAATATTTTTTTTCACTCTTTAGACTTTTTAAAAAATTATTTTAAAAAACAAGGAAAGTAAATCGAGCTCTGCAGGGGAGCTGAAACTTCGCAGTGGAAACTAACAGCATCAGTCTTAACTCAAACAAAATGTGCTGTAACAACTCCCAGAGCAGCTAGAGAAGACAAGAGCTGGAACACTCCCCTCTTTGCACCCGGATTGCATTACAGATCCATGACTCCAGCTCCTCAGTCRCTTGTGTAGTGTGCCCCCGGGACCATCAGTACAAGAGATGGCATCATTCCATACCTGGTCCTGGCCATAACAGCCAAGAACCTGAAGTACGAAAACAAGAAATCTTGTGGCTTGTAAATCCCAGTTCTAGAAAGATAAGCACAGTTTCTGGATGGGGTGCATATGATCCTAATTCCAGTTAGGCTATGTACAGGGAGTGAACTTGTCTCTTTCAATACAAAAGCCAAAGTTGGTATGGCCAAAGCTAAAGGCATTGGTCTTCTCACTTAGAGGCAGTAACAGTCTGTAGATGCACGGCGATATCTCCAGCTAATCCCATGCAGACTGGTACATCCATGATGCAGACAGCTACGAGGCTGGGTCCCAAAAGTAAGGTGAGCTGATAGGAGCTCCCCTGGTCAACAGCAGCGTGAGCACCTTCGCAGCACTCTGGCCACCCGTGCTGCAGAGCGTGCCCCGTTTCAGCACATCCCAGCCACTCGTGGGAGCCAACAAGCTCCCTGTGGCTGCACGGGCTGCACCTGCCATGGGCAATGGGCTGGTGGAAGGCGATTTCAAAATGGCAGAAGTTGTTCAGAGGCCAAACACTGTTTCTGAGTCAGTTTTCTGCTTATAAGCAGGTCACACAAATTCCACCTCAACATGCCCTCCCTCCAAGAACCTAAGAGGCTTATTTTAGAGAGATTAATGAGTGCTTTTACAAGTTGCTGAACTTGTCTTAGTGTGTCCTCAATCTGGCCATGTCCTTTTATTTTGTTGGAACCGAGGCAGGTTACTTCCTCCACCTGTGCTTGCTGAGAGCATCCTCGAGGTGTGCGACAGTACCACCGTCGGGCTGTGTTCGTCATTCCCTAATGCAACTGACACTGTGAAACATATTCTGTCAGGTGAAATTTAGAGGCACATTAACCTGCTTGACAGGACCAGTGAGTCACAAACAGCTCCTGAAGAGAAATGTCCACACTGTGGAAAATGTTTCAGGGTTTTTTAGGCTGTAGTTTGATACATCTACTAATTATATTTGTGGTCTCACAGATACTCCCCCCCAAAAAAACAAAGCATAAAAATACATAACCTTCCTAGAAATGCAAGCTGACTTTGCTGCCTGAATTTTCTAAACATTTCTGTCTTCTTTAAATAACCAAAAGCAAAATCAGCCACAAGACTCTCTCTTCATGCCCACTATTCTGCTAATTTCAGAGTTGTTTGGTCTACATGACGGCTGGTGGTGGCCAGTCCATCTGCTCCAGAGTCAAATCAAAAGCCAAGAAGAAATKACCTTTCCCTGTCTATACTTGCACGTGCCTGTTTGTCCCACAGCATTTCCAGCGCTGTTGGGGCTGGCGGTGGAGCTGTATGTGTTGTGGTCCAGGGCTGTGCAGGGGCCTGGCTTGGCAGCTTTGCTCCTAGCAGCTCRGCAGAGCAGGAAGGGAGAGGATGGGGTGCCCTGGGGTCCTGGCTGCAGCATGGCGTGGGGACTCCTGTACTGTTTTTCATCGAGGACCAGCTCTTTCCCAGTTGCTGCACGAGTGAGGTGTCGCCACTCAGCTGATTGCTGGCAGGGGTCCCAGAGACAGGCCACTTCCAGCGAGACCTGAGAGGAGCCTGGGAGTGATTTGAGCGTACCAGGCAGCTTGGGAAGAGCAACTGGTACTGGTTATCTCTAGTCATTTGCTTTAGGAAGAGGAGTTTTTCCTAGCTGGTAGGGATGGCTATTGTCAGAGATGTTTGAAACTAGGGTTAATAGCGCCGCTGGTATCTTAAACTTGAAAGTGACCATAGTTGGAAAAAAAATCTTCCTGTCAAAATGTTGGCTTTGCTGGTTCAGTTTCACCTTCTAGCTAGTAGTGTAGCCGAGCCGCATTAATCACTTCTTCCCCTCTCTTGCTCTCTCTCACTTTATGTACTTGTATGGCTCTCGTCACACTCATATCTGAGTGCCTCTCCCCCTAAGGAATTTAAGAGTAAAAATAACTCTCTTATCTCCTTTCCCAAGCTGGAGAACTGCCTCCAGTTTATAGTTTCCTAAAAGAGTGTTGCACACAATTTATCCCAAAGGAGCTCTTTTCCTCGGCAGGAGTATGTGATGGGAAAGTTACACCAAACAACAGCTGAAGGTAAACAGAACAGGGAGAAATCCTAGGACCTGGGTCTGATCCTAGAAATGTAACAGGAATGTGATTTCTGTTATGCTTGTATAATCTTAAATTACACCACACAAGGTGCGAAGGAAATAGATATTTACCTGCAGTAGTGTACCTATTTAATTCAAGTGCAGAATGTTTTAGGATGCATTAGCTAATGCTGTAGGCCACTATGAAAATGGAAAACGCTATGTATGTACTAAGTATTATTATTATTATTAAAGCTGAATCGAATAATGTAGTAAAGATGCTGCAGAGGAATTAAAAAGAAACTTAATTTCTTCCAGTTGTTTGGGGGGAAGGAGCACAAAAAGATTAATGCCTCTTATAAAGAATTAGCAAACCATTAACTGGACTTGCTGTAAGGAGGTGTCTGTTTCCTGACAAAAGACCTTTTTCTAGATAGCCCCATCCATTAGATGCTTCCAATTAAACTGAACAAAATGTTTCTTTATTGCTTGATACTGATGCTAACAATTTATATGAAAAGAATTTTCAATCCTAAGTACTTGAAAGTAGTGCCACTATAAAGGAAGGTATTTGGCGATAAAACCCACCTAGTAAGATCATGAGCAGGGAAATCAGGAGGCATTCCCAGCTAGAATTCCAATGTAAGGAAGTGCACTTTTATCATATACCACCACTTTTCTACCTCTACTCATTTCTGCCTTGTCACCCTGCCTTCCGAGGAAGTAATGCAGGCCTTGATGCTGATCCCGTGTATGATCCCATGTATCCCAAAATGACAAGCTTCCATGGATATCAGTAGTATATACGGGGGGGGGACAATATGAGAAAAACTTAGTCTATGTATCCAGTATTCTGTACTAACAGTGACACATTCTTCAGAGGAAACTGCAAAGAACTGTAGGTCAGGTGTTTGAAACAGTATTTTCAGAGTGGCTGAAGAGACGTATCTCTAGCTTGGACCTTCAGATGCTCCTTGGTGACCAAGCGGAGAAGTTAACAGAACAATTAACAAATGCTTTTGTTCACTCATGTACAAAAAGGGCCAAAGAACCTTAGAGTACTTGTTTAGAGCAAAACATAGCTGGGCTATTACATACTATTTTATCCATAATAGAAATCCTATTTAGAAAAATATGTGCCCTTGTGTATACTCCTACTTGCTAAGAGAAATCTTACAGCACGTGGAAGAAGAATTTTCCTTAGACTTCTCTGGTATGTAAATGCCTGGTAAGTGGCAACATGCATTGTTTATAATGCAGCCAAATCCCCAGGTGATTCAAATTTGAAGGATGCATCTGAGACGACTGATGTGTGTAAGAGTGCATCTGAAATCAAAGAGCTCATGCCGGAGAGCTTTGCGATGTATCCCTTTCGGGGAAGGCGGGGAGGCACCCGCATTGTTCTCTGGGAGTTCACAGCAAGCTCCCCGAAATTGAATTAAGCCTTTGAAAGTAATCTTTAGCCTGTTATAGCTGAGTGGCTGAACTCTGTGTGAGGTTACATACAGAAAGAAGTTATTTTGCATTAGCAAAGCAGATTAGATTTTCATATTTTACTCTTCATTGTGACCTTGGCTATGCATAAAACAACAGCCACGTGAGACCTCATCGGGGCTTGCTCCTTAGGGAGAAATGGGAAGAAGTGTGTGATAAAACTCCTGATTCCACCATTATCTGGGAGAAGACCCTCACAACCAGCACTCCTCCCTCTCCCATGTGTTGTGGCTGCAGGCCAGAGTTCTCTTAACCCCTTTCCTCTCTTAGGTCACTTATAAAATCAGCCCAACATTGCACATTTTCAGAGTGGACTTGAGCCTTAATTAATGTTCATTCAGGGTCCTTGATAAAATGAGGTTTTGCTATTTGCTACTGAACTGGCTTGATGCAATAAACAACAGAACACATTCAGGAGTAAGGTATAATCTGGAAACTCTCCTCAGGACTTGTCTACAAAAAAGYATTAGCATTTTATTGCACCAGCAGGCAAAGCAGAGCAGCCCCAGAGTACAAGGGTGGCTAGACTGACATGAAATTGTTACTGTACCTACTCCTCAACAGCAGCTTTTACTGAGGCTTTTAGCACCGTGCATCTCTCTTGGAGAATTTCACCCCTCTGCCAGCTCCAGCCATGCTCTGGATATCCCAGACCAGCAAAGGGGGCCCTGGCAGCCAGCTCAGGCACCAACTCTAGTGAACCACTGGTAACTGCTTTTTTTCATACATCTTCATGTTGTAAGTATTCCATGCATCTGATCCTGCAACCAGCAATTAAGCCAAAATTCCCACTAAGATCACAAGTCATTTTTCTTTAGCAAGAATCCATGTTTGTCTAGTGTTTCTGTGTATTAGTATTCCTTAAATGCAATACTGCTTGGCTTCATACAATTAAGCACGCCTGCTAGTTAATAAAAACTGACTCCCCCAGACCATATACTTCTTTAGTTTAGGAATGCTCTGGTGTCATTAAGTGGTGGGGGACTTGGCTGACATCCAATGTCTCTCATTTTGGGCAAGCTCTTAAAAAAGCACACTGTTTAAAGTGATGTTGACTGAACCACTTCCGCATATTTCATTGGACATTCAGGGTGGGGTTCATCTCACCTAGCATTAAATAATGAAGAGACACAGGATCCACTAAGCTAAGTGCCTAAGGCAGGTCAAGAGTCTGTGGGGCCTGTGCCTCTCCATTGAAAACAGAAAAAAACTAAAATACTAACTCAGACCAGGGTGTCTGGTTTTTAGACAGCTTGAGTTACCATGCTCAGGATATAAGAAAAATACTGTGTGGTTTTGCAGTCAGCTGAACTCAGTCTAAACCCCTGCTAGATGGAGGCAACCTGCCACCTCTTGCTCCCTACTCTGACTGATCCTTTCCCAAAATGGAGAAGAGGAATCCTTTCTCTTTTTTTTCCCCCTTTTTTCTTTTCCTTCATTCTTTACTTGTAAGATTACTTTAAAAGTACCTGATCTGTCTGGATATACAGCCCCCCCAAATGCTACTGCCACCACTAAGGGCAGTGGCAAGATGTATTTAGGGCTCTTCAAGCCTATCATGACACTGCACCATCTGTTTGAAGCAAAGTTTCATTTTGCCTAAAGCTTGTTTATACAGGAAAATATTATTCATTACATTGGTAAAAAAGATGTAAAGTTAAATAATATAGTTTACATCAGACTGGACTTTTTGTGTGTACATTCTTGTTCAGGAATAAAAGTGGTAGTTTTTGATTTATCTTAAATTAATTCTAAAACATCATTGACTAAACTGCAGGAGAAAAAAGAAGGGAAAAAAAAAAGCAAGCACCACAAACAAAACACATTCTTCTCTCCAAAGAAATAAATTCGCACCAGGAATTATTCCAGTAAAACTAAATCAGTTTGAATTCATACCTTTGTTTATGCCACTATAAGTTTTCCATGTAGACAACCCCATATAGGGAAGTTACATTTTACATTATAATGAGGTTACAACGTGCTAATCCCCTTGGACTGAAGCAATTATCACCTGCCTGCTAGGTGTTAAATGCTGCATTACAAGGGGATTATTTTCTCTTTTGTTCTGACTGAGGCCTGGTCTACCCACAAATTCACTCTGGTTAAACTAATTCAGAAGGGAGTTTGCATTTTGCCTTCTCTGAATAAGCTATGTATTCCATTAGTAAAACTGGACTCAATGACAATTCCCTTGATATGTTGTAACTCAAAGTAGTAAAATGATTATTTCTGTGATACCCGGCCATTTACCATTATTCTCTAGCCTCAGGTATTTGATTTTATTTGCAGCACATTTTATTTTATAGTTGTGCATTTTCTCTTCCACAGCCTAGCTTTGAACCTTGCATTGAAGCACAGCTAAATACCATAAACGAGGCGAGTTTGGGACTTTTTCAGTCCCTGGAATGACACAAGGCATATGTAGGTACTATGAGAAGTAGGTCAGCAGTTGGCCTTGTTTTTCTTGCCTTCTCACTCCACGCAATAAAACAGTGCAGGGGACAGTCGGCTGTCAGAAGTGCAGTCTTTTGAAAAAGCTATAAACATCTAGCCATTTGTAGAGCTCTTCCAGCTCCCACGTCAGTCTTCACAGCAGCAATGAAAGGTTGCTGCCTTCAGTGTCCTGGGTGAGTTCCAGTTACATTATTACAGTTTACACATCTCAGTTTCCGTATAACTTATTTGTATGAAGTACTGATCACAAACCTTTTGTGTAGACATGCATCCAGTTTAAAGGCATCTGCCTACCACTTCAGAGCAGATTGTGGTTTAGTGATGGTTGGCTGAGCTGTACCCGTGCACACATCGCACACAAACAGACATCGCTCCTCATCTATAGTCTCACTGAACACAGACAAAGAGAGAAATACCCACTCCGGTGTGCGCCTCAGATCTCGTATCCTGAGCTGGCCCTTTGCCGCTTACTTCAAAGCTGGAAGATGGTTTTTGGCATGAGCCATTGCTCCCAGTTCTGTTGTGTGTGTGTTCATAACACTGCCAGGCACAGCCCAGACCCACTGCTCTGGCACATCTCCTCCTACCTTCCTCTCCACACTTCCTCATGGTTGCAGGACAGACAACATTTCTGTACCCAGGCAATTCATGACTGTGTACAGTTGTATTGGACTTGCCCAACATTTTGAGAACATTGTCTTATTTGGATGAAAGACACCATATAGTACCAATGTCCCCATCATTTGTTAGTTGTAATGTATCCAGAGACTCCTTGAAGGCCAATTATATTGAGCCTATTGTTTCAGACACTTGGAAAAATTTATGTAAATTATCTCAAATAAAAATAGAATTTATTGTGGCTGTGTAAATGCTTTTCATGAGTCTGAGTCCTGCAGACACTGTCAAGAAGAAAGTTGATGCCAGAAATCTTTGTAAAGCCATCTTGAAACCCACTTCATTTTCTTCTTACTGGTAAACACAGTCCCACGCTTAGTGCAACCAGTGTAAGACCGGCACATTTAAAAACAATGTCTGACTTGCGGACAATGTTTTGGATAGGTGATGTCACTTTTAGCAAAGGTCTAAAAGAAGAGGGAGAAGGGACTCTGGCCGAACTCTCTCAGTCATCTCCTTTCAGTGTAGCTGCATCATGAAATAAGGCAAAGAGTATGGCCAGGACTGGATGTCATCACAGTATGTGTTTATCTATGGTAGGTTTCTGTGAGCATGCAGCAGAAAGACTGGCCCCATGTCCTACTTTGCCTGTGGCAGAGTCCTGAGGAATTGCTGCTGCTGGAGGAGAAGGTAGGAAGTGGGGGAGAGGACTTGCCAGCACTGAAAAGAGAAGGGTTACTCAGTTATATTTGCAAGCCCTCAGTATTCTTGTGATGGAAGTCATTCAGCCTCTCCTTCCTAGGAGGGCACAAGTAGCCCATATTCTGCCCCTGGGGAGAAAGCCGAGCCACCTCTGACCCAGGGTGAAGAGCAAAGGGAAACATCCCATCTAAACCAGCCGATGACTGAGCTGAAGTCAGTGAAGGCATGTGGCAACATACAACCAAAAACCAGCAATCCATCTGGATGTCTCCTCCACCTGCACACTTCACTATCACTATTATTTAATTAGGAGCTGAACATCTGCAGGTTTCTCACTTACAAAATAAGAAGGAATGATTATTATTATTATTTTTTCTACAACTGTCTTGTTACTCTAGTCACATCTGGTCTAAATCTAGTAGGATCCAGAACTGGAAATGTCAGCACTGCTGAAGGATTTTTTCTTCTGCTGATTAATGACAGCAAAATTAACCCTGATGAGGTCCCTGCCTTTTGTCTCACAACAAAACCCAGAGTCCTATATATCGTGTGTGGCTTCCCTGAAGTGCTGCCCACTTGTACCACTTTAATGACGAATGCATTAGAGATATTTTTTGGCAACGAAGCACTTACCAAAATCCTTTACTCCAATAGATGGGAGGGAAGGGAGAGGTTGGAGTAGGAAAGTCATAGAGCCAGCTGTGGTGGAGGTGGGAGGGAACAGCATCTCTAAGTGATTCACACCCCACTAGTTCAGGTCTTTGTTGGTTTCCCTTCTGCCTGCTCTACCTGTGGCACCACCCTGGGAAACCAGGGTGGCTCCTGCTGCTCCTGCCAGGAAGAGAAGGTAAAAGTGTACGAGCAGTGGCTATTGCTGGGGCAGCCCTTTTAACAAGGGCAGTCATTGTCCTCATCCTGCTTATTTCCCCAGGGGCAGGAGGAGCAATAAGACTGGTTTTATAGATTCCTATATGCCTGGGGAGCCTTTGGCCAGTGCTGACTCTGCTCCCTCCCTGTGTTCCCTGCTTTCCCCAGCCATACCTTAGAGCTGCTCCTAGACTCACTGGAGAACATCTCTGGAGCAAATTCTGCTGACCATGGTCTATAGTTAAGCTCATTTCCCTCTGGTTAAGAGCAAGGCAGGTCATTAGCATACTGCTTTGCTGATGATCCCTGCAGATGGCTGAAATTCCTGGCCAAACATCAGTAAATTCATGTCAGTCTGACATGATCTCCCCAAAGTTCATCATTTTCAAAATGGTTTTGGTTGCCTCTGAATGCCTGGCTTGCAGCACCCATGCTCTGAATTGCAAGGACAATCTTTAACTTCAGTTCTTGTAAACTTCATGCAGACTTTTGAGCCTCCAGCACTACTCAGAGACAGGCCATCATGCCTGAAATTGGGATTGCACAGCTGACGGTACCCCGAAGGAAGGAGTAGGCATTCATGGAAATGTGACTATAAGTGTGCAATGAGCCTTTGTCCAGGCATGCGAGAACAACGCTGCAGAAATCCTTGAATACAGAGGTTCTGCCTCTACAGTGGAGTCTCAGTCACTGAGTGCTGATCATTAGCTCATACCAAAAGATATTTGAACCTCGAAAGTTTATTTATTGTTCAGGGAAAACTTGTCCTTGTCATTTTTCCTTCAAAACTTGCAATGATTCAGTGTTCTGTGACTGTAAACCTCCATCTTTTCAGGGTCATAAATTCTCTGTGCTGCTGCAATATTATTGAAAGAAGCAGTTTTCCCTGCTCGTGTCATCTCTTGTGCACTTAGGTCTGGGTGAGTCGGCTTGCAGTTGGATAGCAAGGTAAATGATACAGCACTAAAACAGGGAGATCACATTTAGCCATTGAGGTAGAATATGATCTGTTTTCAGACTGAAAATRTTTTTTTTTTCCTTCAATATTGGCCATTMCAAAACAAGGCACGCTGGGGCAGAACCATAATTGCAATTCATATAAATGTCTACAGTAATGAGATGCCCTTCAGTCAGACAGCAAAGAAGAAAGTTGAAATTTTAGGCTGCAAATGCCCCCAAATATTAGTTGCATAAATAACTGGTTTGCATTACATTTCAAAGGCCTATCACATAGCAGTAGGCCTGAATTCAGATCTTTTTTTCCCATGTTATTCCTCCTGAAGTACCACCCAAACGCCTACAGCTAAGAGTCCTTTTTCAAGAAGACAGCTCATAGCCAGAAGGATGTAGATAGCCTCTAAAGACGCAGTTTCTCAGAGGTATTGGGTCTTCTGCAGTTGTCACAGGTGTGATGCTGTGGACCCTCTACAACTCTTGCCACAGGAACCAGGAGCTCTGTTGTGGTGGCCAGCACCAATCTTCTCAGGCTCCAGTTCAACTGTGGCTGTTCTGCACCATTGCACACCATTTGGATCTGCTCTAGGATTAAAAGCACAGAAGCCCAGAGAATGAATGGGGAAATGRCAAGAAATATGGCATTGTTATCACCTCCTCTGGGAATTGCAGGGTTCAGAAGTGCTCCCCTTCAGACATGCCTGGAGGTTTTCTTTTGTGCCTGCTTTCCAAGAGGTCCTTCTTCCCTGAGAAGAGCAGATCCTGGAGGGGCCAGCACAGCTTTTGTGATCCTGAGCTGCCTTCTCTTCCTAAAAGAATTGTGTTGGGAAGCAGGGCACCCATACCAGGACCCTTGCTCTATGGGTCACCGAATTTTGGCTGAGGAACATGTTGCCGTGTGTTAACTCTGGGTAAGTTTAACTATTAGATTAAATTTAAGGGAAAAGTATTTGCAATAATGCAATAGGATACAAGCAGATAAAGTAATAAAAATCCCACTGTTAAGATTATACTTACTGGTAAAGATCCTTTGTGGATCTCGGCCGTTTTATGTTTTTCTTTTATCTTACATTARGCACCAGAATCTCCCTTTATTGACATAAAATGGCGTTTCTTTGACAGAGATGGCTGTTGCTGCCCACTGCTGTCTCCTCGTCACTCCCCATTCACCCGAGGAAAGGAAGGGTAGAGGGCAAAAGCTAAGACTGTTTTCCTATGTCATCCAAAGCTCAAATACCCCAGTTTTCACATAGTTAACTTGAGAAAACTTTCTTCTCAACACCTGTGATTGGTTTCTGGACTCCAGATGGTATCATACAAAGAGTCACTTTACTTCTGTCTTCCATCCTCCTCAGGATCCTTTGATAAACATTTCTAATCTATATCTTAATTAGCAAAATCCTAGCTCTGGAATACTTGTTTCTGACACTGTCTTCTGCGGGCAAACAAAACACTATGCCTATGTAATAATGCCCAGACTTCTGACTAGATTTATAACTGTTGTTTTCCTGTGACTACCTTGTAGAAAACGAATGTGATACTACAGATGATTTTGAGCAATACCAAACACTACTCTCTACATTTTACAGAGGCGCTTTTGACAGATACTGTCACAGATACTATGTGAAAAGCCATCTCAACTTCTGTCACATGCAGGAAAGAAGAAGCCAYCTCATTGGCTGCAAATGGATTTTTAAACAAGATATTACAACTGACACTGCATTTAGGCATGAACTGATTTTTATGTGAATAAGAGTTACTAACAAGAAGGCAGAAATTAAAGTCTATTCATACTTTTTCAAGAGTGAGATGTGCAGTCACTGCAGTCCTCTGTTCCATGCTCTGTTCCATTCTCTCCTTCTCTTGAATAATCTAATAATAACTGAAGTTTCCACTCCAAAAAGCCCTCTGCATTAATCGTTTGCTCTGTCAAGATCTCAGCTCAATTATCGTCAGCCTGCATCTCCACAACTAGGAAATTACATTAAAAGTTACTTCAAAGTGATGTCAGAGTGCAGGAGTTGAACAGAGAAGAGGTAGCTGGGCTTCACCGTGTAACAGCAAAGCATCCTCTCCAGGACACTGCTGAGCTGGTATGCAGTACTGTTTCCAAGGGAACAAAAAAAATAAAATTAATGCAATCAATTTACTTCACGTTTTGCCTTGTCTCAAAAATTATTGAGTCATTAATCTTAGCAATGTCATGGTGTTGTCATTCACTGAATTCAATTAAATAGGAGCTCACCATTAGAAATCTGTGTGTTCTTCACATATGGTAATACCCTTCTTGACCATAATGAGTGGAGCTCCCCTTGTTGAATTAGGGGGAATTTAAAGGAAAGGAGCTAATGAAGATGAATAGGATAAACTGCTTCAGTATACTGCATTTTGTACACACCTAACCCTGATAGTACTGGGCCAAATTCTTCTTACAGAATATAGGAATTAAACGGAAATGCAAGTTCACAAGCTTCATTTCAGGGCCTCTAGCTCCTGTGCTCTTCCATTCTCTAATTTCTGTTTTCACTGAGCTTATGCAGAGTTTCTGGGCCAAGAGGCCAGAGGCTTCCATCCACCAGGGCACCCATCTGTCTTCCTCAGAAAACTGTGCGGTGAAGGGGCTTTGTGCCCTTGTGTCGTAGCAGCCACTGCTGAAACAGCACGGTACTGCCATGCAGAGGAGTGCTCACCAAAGGAACCGAGTGCTGATGGTCTGAAGGAAAACTAGCAGGTCTGAAGGCAAATCAGAAAAAAACAACATATGTCAAGAGGTTAATTGAGCTGAAGCTAATTTACACTGCATGAGCAAGCAAAAGTTTCTGTGGTGCCACACGAGTGGAATTAACATGGGAATATCAATGAAACTGCAGTACATTCGATCAATAAATCATCAGGAAAAAAAATATCTGATCATGTCTAAGGGAACTGCCAGAACAAAAAGTCACATAGGAGACTTGGTTTTGGCCAGCAGGTTGAAATGATGTCACTGGGAATGCTACAAAAGATGGCACCTGGACTTTGTTGAAGGGAAAATGTTGCTGCTGACCACTGGGGAATGCTCTGGGGGGATCTTGGGGTTACATCTATTTCACACATGAGCGCCGTGCCAGGAATCCCAGGTTACCATTCACTGGTCTCAGGCCAATTTATGACATGGGCTGCAGGTTATTAACAATAACAAATGTTAGTCTGATTCCTTAAGGACGTATAGCTCCAAGATAACAGGGCTGCACCTAAGGTAATTAGCCTTGCCTGTCAGCAGAACGAATCAACTATAGCAATAGTGATAGCATAACGATATGACAATACGGCTTTTGGAGCTTGTGTGGGTAGTGTTTGTGCTCTACCTGCCTTTACGCAGCACTCGTGTCATCTCATGCACCAAACTCGGCCTTAATTCCAGTCCTTATGCTTGGAAGTGCTATATACCAAATGTGTGCTGGATACCATATGGGACACTTTCTGACCTGTTTCCCAAAATTACTAATATGAAATAGGGTCACCACATATATTGGCTGTACTTCTGTAGTGTCATGGGTCTGTATAGAGTCACTGGTAGGCAGTGTAGATGCATGTGGTAAGAGACGGTTCTGGCATTGGCTCTGAAGACCTTCCTTCAAGAGAGACAGAAGTGAGGAAGGGACAGAGCACACAGATACACACACAGAGCACACCATGGGACACGGTCAATGACCACAAAGTGATTCAACTCTATGTGTGATGTTAATGCACCTAAATTACAGGGTGTAGAGTGTGTTAAATCCTCAGGTGAGTAGACTCATTCAGATGTGTATTATATTTCCACTGCAGCATAATCTTCTTTAGAGGATGGCTTTACTCCCAGATGAGGGCATCTGCATAGGAGTTTAATGCACTTTAACTTGTGCTTATTGACTTTGTACCATTAACTGGCTTGCTTTCACTATCCTGAATGCACCTGTGACAGACCGAAGTTTGTAGCACTGCAGCTCTGATCTTCACAAATACCTAAAGACCCACCTGCCTTTGGTGTTATGGACCAAAGAGATGAAGGAAGTTATTGCTCACACTGTGCTCCTGTGAACAAGAGGTATGACTTCACAGTTGCAAAGGCAGTGTTGTTGTTGTCACTGATACTGCCCCAGTCCTGTGTTGGGAAAGGAGCACCAAGACTTGAGGAGCTTTGCTCYATCCCTGATCAGGTGTGACCGTTGRAGGGGTACCTGAGAAGCGATGTATGCATCTTAATCTCTGGTCATTTCCTGGTCTCCTAGGCCAGACACTGCTTTTTTCAGAGGGCACATTAGGTTCTGGCCTAGCCCTGTATCAGTTACTCAGTGCATGCTTTGCATATTCAAAGTGTTTCAACAGGCTTTGTAATCACTCAGGGCATTGATTATTGYTCATAAACAGTTGTAGTGGCTTAACTCCTTACAATTCCCCATCATTTGATTAATGACCCTTCTTGGCGATAACTCCTTCATCAGAAGAGAATAGGTGCCTGCCTTTACAATATCTCAGTTCACGCCATCTTTCTTAGCACAAGCCAGCCTTCAGTAGAAGCATCACCGAATTTTGCACATCAGAAGGAAGGCAGGTGTCTTGGCAACAGCTTTCATCAAAGCCCACTAAAGTCTCAACTGGCTCCGGACTATCCACCAGGACGCCTTGGTCAGAGTCCTGGTGCAGAAAGTGATCAGAGGCTGGTACTCACCAGGAAAATAATCTTACAGGGAGCTCTGTACTCTAAAGTCTTTGTTTTATAAAGAGGAGTGCTTGCGTGGTGAAGCACAAAAAAGTTTTAAGAGCATGTGGAGCTAATATTGCTTAACTTCTGCTTCATGAAATTGTTAAGGTGAAATTGGAAAAGTCAGTGAAAATGCTCACAGACTGCTCCCTCAACATACACACTTTTRTATCAACTTCCTTCTCCTGTTTTTCCTCACAGTTGTAGTAATTTCATTACCTTTCTCACATCTTCTTGTTGGCAATTTACGGGGACTCTTTCAAAACTGGCAAGTCTTGCAAAGTCTTCTGCTTATGGGTTTTTTTTGTGCTGTGGGGYGATTCATTGTTTGACAGAGGGTTTTCTTCTATTCTAGCAAGAGGAAAAATTATTTACACAGAGAATAGCAGGGGGAAAAGCATGCAAGCACCAGGGAACTATTCTGAGGCAAGAGCAGAAAAATCAAAAATAAACACTGAATATAGCTAAAGGAAAGTTCAGCCATAACTTGCAGTACAAACTGTAGGGAGATGAAAGGAATAGGAGAAGACTATTTGCTTGGGGACAAAACTGGTCTTTATTCACATAGATGTGTTTATTTGTAGCTCATAATTCTGAGCAGATTTTTCAAGTAATTGGAAATACCAAGTGCTGTATATTGTTGTTTTTATCACCCTATAAATTTTTCTGCTCTTTTTTTATCATTGATAAAATATCTCTGACTAGGAGAATATCTAGAAGGAAAAAGGCAACAAATGGCCACATCTGAAAAATGAACATGTGTTTTAGCTTATGTACTTGTGCCTTCCCTTGCACTTCTGATAGGTTCTCAGTTTGCAACACATCTACCATGGACAACTTTAACTATTATTGAAGTAGCCTTTGAGTCCTCCCAGTGTATGGCGGGAAACAGCTCGTATTTCTGTATATGTAACCATTTTAGTTCGTTAGCTAGTTTAGTTCGACTACTAAGGTGCTAACAGCAGTGGGGAGCTACCTCTGTCCCCCCTGGGCCCACTACGATACTTCGGATGCTGAAGCCAGCCGTCTGTGCTAAGCGAAGGGTGTCATTCCACCCCAGCGTGCCGCGGACAGGCTCACCCCACACCGCCTTTATCGTGGGAAGGGGCTGCTGCCCCCGTCCCCCTGCTTCTCCCCCGTCTGAGGCAAGGAGCTGGGGATGGAGCGGGCAAGCTGGGGTGGGGAGGAGGAGGAAGGGAAAGCTGGCACGGAGCAAAGACAGGGCTGGCAAGGGGAACCAGAGCAGAGCTGGGGAGGGGAGGGACAGCCCGGCAGATGAGGCGAGGGCACCGGGAAGGAGCAAGGATTGCCAGGACCTGGGGAGAGGGGAGATTAGGACTGGGAGAAAGGGAGCAGCCTGGACAAAGGCACTAGCACAAGGAGAAACCCAGGGAGCRGAAACTGGGGTGGGATGGAAGGGAAAGTGGATTTGATAGAGGGCGGAAGACTGCGGAAGAGAAAGAAGACTCATCTGCTGCAGAAATCGGGAGGTACAGGAGGAATTAGGGGTTGAAGTACAGGAAATTAAAAACTTATCTCAAGGTTGAAGCAACTGATCACTGCTCTGAAAAAAGTAATTCTTTCCTTACAATCATCAAAGAGATCCAGTGTCATGCCTGACACGCCACTTAAACCAAATTTGGCATCAGTGATCACTGATACTGTCTTTCTTTTTCTATTTTTTGATGCTCAACTTGAGAYGCTGGAGCACTCCCAGCTGCAGAGGCAGACAATGGACAATGCTACTAGGTGTGTTTTGTGCTGTAAATTGCCAAATATGCCCAAATCATCACACCCTCATTGCTTCAAACAAGGTGCTGAAATCAGTGTTACCTTTTGACCTTAGCCTTTCTATGCCTCAGCTGTGAAAYGGGGATCAGACAGCCTCTACCCCTCATAGAGCTGCTGTTCAAAGTCACGCACAAATTCAGCAGGTCCCAAGGTGTGAATCAGCTCACAGGGAGGTGGGTGGCCCATGGGATGCACCACGAGGCCAGGAGCCCGGCCGCAGAGCTGGAAGCAGTACAGCAGAGGATGCCGTGCTGTCTCAGCCACAGTGAGAAGGAAGAGGGGGGCTGTGGGGCTCACCGGGATAGCTGCACTGGGAAAAGCAGCTTGGGAATTGTTGGACTGACTTTTGAGATGGGTTCAAAGGCCGTGGTGCTCAGCCGGCAGACAGCCAGATGAGGAAACACCCAGCTTTCTGAGAAGGGTTTGTAGAGTGCACAGGAAAGTAGGTTTCATTTGCAGCAGGCTGCATTTGAAACAGAAAATATTGAATATCTGCCCATCAAGGGAGCACAATCCACCGTGTATAATCACTGCCATAGGCCCCATGATAAGAAAAGAGATGTGGGCAAGGTGCTCCAGACATGATGCATTCCTGATTATCTAATTTTTGAGCACRTAATTTGGCAACCTTAATAACACTTTTCAGTCCTGTTTTTCCCTGTAATGACTGGCATTTGGGAAATTTTCAGCACCTGCCTAGGACAAAAGCAGAATATTTTCAGCCTCACTCAGCAGGAACTCTTGAAAACAGTGARACTTCAGACAAACAGCATCTGTGCTGAGTGCAGTAAGGCATTTGTCCCCTTTGGGATGGACTGAGGTTAAAAGTACCAGTATTGCTGAATTCCATGTAAATGATCTAATCTCCTAAAGCAATTCTTCCTATTAACAACTCTATAACACGCTTTAAGCTATAAAGAGTGCTGATGGAAAATGGAGTCCAAAGCTGACATCTCTGGGGACAAGGTAAAAGCCAATCCGAGTCATCGTCTTATGGGAAAAGCAAATGTTTCTCTCCAGATCCTTTTCTCGTGTGACCTTTGCTACTTGGTATTAGACATGAAATTTCTTCAGAAAGTTGCATCTGTCTCACAGTAGGGAGAAAGAAATGGACCGGTAGGTGGGAAACCTCTGCTATGTAACAACGGTAAAAAATTCTAATCAGAACAATGTAAATCAGGATAATTTCAGAAAAAAAGTAGTTTGGTCAGAGAATCTGTGATCTTCTCCAGCGATTTTGTCTCTGTACTGTTTGGGATGGTCAGCTAACTAGACTTTGTGGCATCTGTATACAAGGTTCCTATTACGTGCAGAAAAAGGAAAAGTGAAGACCCAGCCAATGTGGCAGCAGTATGAATGTCTTTCGAAACACTCACTACAGGCAAAGTTAGCAAAAGCTGAAAAACCCATCATAAAAAAAGTCAAGTCAGGGGGAAAAATTGCCCTGTGTGCTCAGGCCACATACTAAAGTGACAATATTACAATCAGAAAGTAAACAAAAGAAAGCCCAGCAGTGAGGTAAAGCAGCCAGTCATCGTGACCATGGTACGGTGTGGACAGGGAGAGAAAAACAGTCTCTTACTCTACATCCTGCAGCAGGAATCATGGTGCCACCTCTTTATCAAGTAGCTTCCCAGGAGCCGAGGGGGAGCATGGTGAGGCACACGTGAGGAACCCCCAGATTTGTAGGTGAGTGGGGTTATTTCTGAGCACCTCACTGGAGCACGTAGCTGCTGAGGTTGGGTGTTTGCCACTGTCTTCCTTCCCAACCTCCCAYTCCAAGAGCGAGGGTTTCAGTTTCAGCCAGTCATAAAAAGAGAATGATCCAGCATCACTTTTTTTAAATTTATTTTG
This sequence comes from Oceanodroma leucorhoa, assembly GCA_030449065.1. Taxonomy (NCBI): domain Eukaryota; kingdom Metazoa; phylum Chordata; class Aves; order Procellariiformes; genus Oceanodroma; species Oceanodroma leucorhoa. The sequence continues at coordinate 11,188,642 of JASVER010000016.1, read as the reverse complement.
AACCAKTTGTATTTATAGTTTGTGAATAACAGGGGAAAACAGGGATGCTACCATGCCAAACAATGCAGTTGAAACACTCTGCTCGTCTTTCTAGCCTACAGGAAAAKAAATGTCATGGCATTTTGTGAAGAAGCAACACAGTTCTAATAATGATCTCCTTCTTTTTTAAGGCAGTGATTGAAAATAACAGGTTCACAAGCAAAATAGGTGGGACCAAACSCATTAGGCACACAAACCTAGTAATAGTTCCTGGGAGGAAGAGTGTGACTAACACAGATGACATGCAATTTTTTTCAAACAATAGCAAATTGTTAAAAGGYCTTTAAGTGGAGTAATACAGCACAYGAGTGATYCCATCTCTTATTTGTTGCCTGGCAAACTTGATTAAGTTTAATAGATATGAAAGGTTGCAAGCAGCTACATGATCTTGCTCTACAGTTATGTAAGCAGGTTTTGACTTTGCAGTAACCTGTGTGCCTCAGCAGAGAATAACCAAAACTCAGCTTCGATTCCTGTTAGAAAGAAAGGGAAAAAAACCTGCAAAACCGATGTGGAATGTTTTCCGTATTAGCTCCTTTTGAAAGGCAGAAGCCTGGGGCCAGATCCTGAGCTGTTACCGAGGGAGATGGCTCCACTGGCTCCAGCTGAACTCTCAGCTTTCTCAAGGTTGCGGACCTGGCTGGGAGTTTTGCAGCCCATRCTTTTCTTTTCAAACTGCCTTTGAAGCTCTAAATAAAAGCAARAGCAGTAGCCATATGGCCCTTCTCCCTGCCTGTTTAGGTGCTCCATTTTTAATGCAAGCAGTGTGACGTACAAATAGTGAAGGTCAAAGAAATTAATTTCTTTTAAAAAGTCGGTAGAAARCTGCTGGTGGCCCATGTGAGGTCTCGTGTCAGGAAGCTCCACCATCTCAGAAGCTGGGGCACAGGGGAATATTTTATTTTTGAAGRGCATATTTTTAGTGAGGCTGAGTCAGAGTGTGACTTGCTCTTGAAAAAAACCTGAGATGGAAAAGTGGAGAGAGGCTCCTGTATTAGCTGCTAACACATTTGGTTCCTCTGCTGCAGATGTATGACCACCTAGACTGCCACTTGCATTTGAACAGTGCCTGCAAGTTGCACCCAGGAGCAGAAGCTGGCCTTCTGGAGATCAGCCCTTCGCCAGTGTCCCAGTGTCCCATCGCCCCTCAATAAATCGCTGGGGAAGCTGTGTGTTTCCTGAGGGTAAAGTTTCCCTCTGCAGATTCTTCAGGAAATCTTCCCCTGTTTATGCTCTCATTMAAAGGCATCAAGCTAGGAAGGCCTGGGCTTCCTCCGTAAATTATCAGGACAATTTAAATTTCTTTCTTAGAGAAACAAAACCAAGAGTCTGTTTCAATCTCAAATGCTTCTGACTCACATATTTTGTATTCAGCGCTCTGGCTTACAATGTATAAACAGCTATTCCATGCAGTCATATCAGAGAGATTTGACTGTTACCATTTTTTTCTTAGCTAATTTCTAATAAAATGTCCTGAAGTCATGGGCCATAAAACTTCTGATTAATGTCTACAGAATAGTTTGCCTCAGTGCCACAAAGAAACCAAAATAAATTACTGAACAACTAAATTAACACTTTAGCTCTTAGCTAAATAAGTAAACACAATTCTTGATTAACACAGGAACTTCAACATCTCGTCCCAACTGCCATAACAACCACCAACGCCTGCAATATCGTTGTGCCTAGTTTCTATAGCGGGGGCCCACTCTGTGACCTGGCTAGGGAAAGTCTCCCGTAGAAAAAAAATCACAACTGACAAATAAACAAAGGCTTTCTCCCTCCTTAACAGCTTCGGAGAGGAGAGGGGAAGGTGGCGACAGGCTCTCTACTGTCATGAGTGAGCATAATGTAAATACCTCAACAGGCAGAATCTGAGATTTTGACAGATGTAACATAGCTGCAAAGCAAGTAATAACCAAGTGTTAAAACGCCCGTAGCAAGGGTGCAGCACATCTCTGCTGCCATTCTCCTTATCCTCTCTCCCCCAGCCCTCCTTTGTAAGATCTTCTTTGTATTTTTTAGCTCTTTCTTTCACCTTCTTTCTCCTTTCTTCCTTTTGTGCCTATTTTCCCCCCCTTCTCCCCTCTTGGGATCCGGCAGTTTGGGCCCTGCGATTCTTCACGGTTCATTGGTTTTGCTTTGCAGGGCTTCATTCCTCCGCACCAAACAAAGATTGCGAGGAGGAGAGCAGAGGCTGTAGAAAGGAGGTTACATCAGGCATGTTGTAGACAGCGCTGAAATGTGTTTGTAACCTTGCCAGATGGATGGGCAGCCCCTGCGCAGCGGGGGCTCTTGAAAGCAGATTCAAAGTCATGCATACCAGAGGGTGGGAGGGGAGGGGGACGGGGAGGCGGGATGTCGAATTTCCATATATTTCCATGAGTTTACTGTCATTTCTGCCTAGCATGTCACTAGCAGTATATTACAGGGCTCTCCTGCACTAGTCCTGCCTATTAAAAGCATACCCTGACCCAGGCGCCTCACTTCCCCCGCAAAAAAAACGGCATACTGTGGAAAGATCGTAGACGCTGCCTGGAGCTGGATGGGAGCATCCCTTGTCATGGTTTGCTTGTTTGTGCTTGTTGCAGTTGCTGTTCTAAGCCATGCAAAACAATTAAGCAACTATAAACAGGGATATCCCAGTCATCCTTCAAGTGCATCGAGGATTTGATTCAATACCATCCAGGTACAAAGGTGTGTTGTGCAAATGGGCAGACGCTCATCACGCCGACAAGTCTTACAGGTGTTACAATCTGCATCGCTGCAGCGCCTGCGGCCRCAGCTCTGGATGGAAACCCACGGTGCCAAGCTCCATCCAGAGGCCAACAGGAAAGAGCCTGGGCTGGGGAGCTTACATTGTAAACACATCTGAACAAGTGGCATCGTTAAAAATAGCAAATAAGGGCATTCGACACTGTTTATAAAAGGAGCTTATAGCAATGGCCAGTCCTTGATACTCTCCTTCTGCCAAAGCCCCAGGGAAAAAGAAGCCTCTCAGATACTTCATCCCAAATGCGGTCTATCTTGGGCACGGCGGGCAGCCAAGCTCAGCCCTCCATCCCACCACCACCGAGCCACCACCACCAGCTTTGCTCCACTGAAAACCAAAGGGGTAGATCTGTCCAGGGAGCCTTGAGGATGGGGTTTTCAAAGCAGGGCTTACTCTAAACATGCATTTTTCTGTCTTTCAAAATGTACTGTAACGACTGAATCCTGAGCGGACAGCTGGACTAGTTTGCAACCTGCACTGAAGGCTGAGTGATGCCCTGCCTGCCCCAGCAGCTGATGCTTTGTAAGGGATAGACAGAAGACTCCTCTTCCCCCGCTGAGTCCATAATGCCATGACTCCAGTCCTCGCGGAGAGCACAGGTCTCCTCTGTCCCAAGAAGCCGATGTCAGCAACATTTCCTATCCCCGCAGTGACTCATGGCTCTGTCAGTGGCCTTTTGGGATGGAAATTAGGGAACCAGTTTTCTAATTCTCATCCTCCAGAACAATATAAGGCGTGTTCTAAATCACACCCATCAATCTTGGACCCCACGGGCTCTGATGTCTACTGAGCCTTACCGAGTTGTGATGCCCAGAGGGAGATGGTTTAGCTGGTTCGTTGAAGTGCTCCCTGCACTTGGAAAGGTTCAGCCAGACTCTCAGCCCCCAAATGCTGCCCGTATCTGGAGGGAGGCATCGGGAGAATCCAGCCTCACAACGTTCAGGCCCAAGCAGGGCAAGACATTTTCGGAGGAATTCATGGCTTGGAAAGATTGTAACAATTTTTAAGTATCCAAAAATAGACTGTATTATATCATGCCTGTCTAGTATCCACTCTAAAATCAAGTTCTAGTCCAACTCCCTTAATTTAGCTACTTACAAAATCTTAACTACTTTTGAGATAATTTTTCCTATATTTTGTCTTATGCCAGTGACAACTGTATGTAAGTGCATGTGTGTGTGTTTTTAGTTTAGCCAAAGTCAGCCAATTCTTTATTTTAGAGGGAAATAAATAATTTCTTTCCTCCCTGTTCCATTGTCTACCTTCCTGCTCCTACCATCGCTCCCTGCTCCAGCAGCTGAAGGCCAGAAAGCTTTCACAGAACCCGCAGAATCCTCAAAAATTAACAAGACGAGCCTGAAGCCAACTGGTTTGGTGGGTTGAGAGGGGTCATCTGGGCCTCCAGCATGTCTTGCTGCTGTGCGCAGGACCGCAGCCTCTGGCGCGCTCTGGCACGCAGCAAGCTGCTTAGCTGTTCGACTGCCTCAAAGAGCTTAAAATAGGACCTTCCCTTGGAAGCAAAGGCGGTGGCTGAGAGTGAGCAAGAGCATAAGGATTTGTCCCAAAGTGTCAGAGTGAGCCCGGTTTTGCTCTTACACACAGTGGATTTCCATTGCTTTTCTAAAGGCATTTCTTCTCTCCCTGGCACTCTGTAAAACTAGGCGCATCAGGCCCCCTCAAATGTCTTCAGATGCCACTGAGACATTTGTCACCGAACCTTAAAGCTGTTGTTTAATCACTTCGCTCACAGCCAGATTCCTCCTTTTGCTTATGGAAATTTCTGCAGTCTGGTATGTGTTTTCAGTCAAGATCAAGCTGTTTTCCAGCAAAAAGGTCTTTTAAAATCTGCAGTCACATCTTATTTGAACTCCAGCTGGGCTCCTTTCTGAGTGCAACTTGTTGTGGTTTACAACACAGCGTCTCTTTCTGTAGCTGTTGTTTTACCATTCACATTTGAAGCTGACTCTGAGCTTCTGCCATCCTGTGCCCACATCATCTCCTGGTGGGAAGCACTGGGACATGAGGACTGGCACCATGCCATGCTCGGTCTGGTGTAATGCAGGAAACACATAAAGGTGTTATGTTATGTTATGTTACTCTATAAGCAGAACACTGCAGCCATCTGTGCAGAGCTAGATCCAGCAATTGTGTGACGTCATGCCTGATAGACGGCTGGTTTACCCACGTATCTGGTGAACACTTGAGGGTCTACTAAAAAAAGTTACTGTCTAACCACTGCTTCCTACCCCATTAATTTATTCATTGGTTTCGTGCCAGTAATGAATAATGGTAACATTTCAGGGAATTATCATTTTTGAGAATTTTTTTTACCTCACAGCTCAACATTGACTGATTTTGCAAGTTAAATTATCAGCTCAGGGTCTCTCTCAACCTACTGTCACAAATGTGACATGCCTAATCTTTTTTTCTGTTTTTTTTTTTTTTTTTTCTTTTTTTTTGTTTTTTTTTTTTTTTTTTTCTCTTGCCACTTACAATAAGAAAATTCAACCAAAATAACTGCCTAGGAAAGGTTAAGTTAAGAATCTTTCAAGGATAGTTTAAATGACCTTTTTTTTCCTCTTCTTAATTTCTAAATAAAAATAATTTAAAAAAACCTTCACCCTACCACAGTGGGTATCAAGGGTAGAAGTAAACTGTCATATTACAAGAATGTAAAATGTCTAGGAAATGACAATTCTTTCTAGCATGGCTCACAAATTAACATTACAGGGTTCAGAGTAAGCAAAAGTAGTCACGGTAGCTTAGGTACATCCCAAATATGAATACAGCAGTGTCAGCAACCAATCTAGTGTTTAGGGGTTGCACACAACCCATTTTCACTGCACACCGAAATAGTTTGCAGAAAACTATTTGGTCAATTATCTACTATTGCCCTGTTTGGCTGCATACACAAGGGGGAATGAAACAGAAAAAAAACCAACAAACCAGAATACAAAGCACTTAGATATCAATGCAGTAACAGGACGTGTAGGATGACTGCTAACAGTAGCTAATTTCAGGGCTCCCAGATAGCATAATCTGTTAATTTACTTATGGCTGCTATCCAGTAATAGTGGTAAGTGTGGCTGCATGGAAAAGGGTACAATAGAAAAAAAAACCTACAAATTTTACACTAAGTTTGGCAGTATCAGCCAACAAAAGGGACCCAGTAGAGCAGGCCACAGCCAGGTTAGCTGCAGAGGGAGGCTGCTGGCAGAGGGCTGCCCAGCACCCAGCCGCTGCTGCCTCCCACCGCCTGGACCTGTCCGCTTGGCTAGGGGTGACAATGCAGGGAGCAACATCTCCTTCCGTCCACCATCAGAGCCATGCCTCATAGGAGAGGATTTGTTTTTCCCCAAATTTCAGTGAATCCTGCTTGAAAGAAATCATGGAATCCACCAGTTTGATCCTTAGGTAAATATTTAAATATCTCGTTTAGTTATGTGTACAGACAAACTGATCACTGGAGAGGGAAACTAAATGGGTTACAAAGCCCCAGAGTTGGAAGATCTCAGCTCCTACAGAAATCACTGGGATTTAGGCACCTATTTTCCTTGGAGGTGATGAACCAAAGTACATCCCATATCTCCAGCAGTTAAAAGAATTCCAAAACAGGAACAGGGCTGGAAAGCTTAATTTCTAAAAACAGCAGTGTACCCTGTTAAAAACCTCATATTATATTTCATTTGGTGGCTGCTCCACAAATACTCTCAGCAGCTGTTGCGGCATCTTGGTTGGGATTCTTCTCACCTAACTTTAGTCTTCCCGAGTGAGGCCTCCAGTCTGAATTTGATCCCTTGGCCTCCCCCCCAGCCGGGTGGCTCCTCCAGATGACGATTCAGAACTCCAAAAATTAGTAAGGGGAATTTCTGTGGCTCCATAGTTGCATCTACTTTAAACAATCAACTGGTTTATAAAGTCCTGCTCTGAGAAAACACCCTTCAACCCATTAAAAACCATTGCATTCTGTCACATGGAGCATGAGACGCACGCAAACCTAGATGCAAAATAAAACAATAGTGTTTACTCTCAGAGATTTCAACTGCTCCTGTAACTCATAAACTGTAAACCAGTAGGGAGCTGGCTGGGGATGGTCCCTGAGAGCAGGATGCTGAACTCCCGAGAACACCCAGGGACCCCAGAACAGGAATTAATTAATGGCTTTGGCCTTATTTCTGTCTCCAAGGGGTGGCAGAGGAGGACGCTTTTATTTCAACTGTGTTGCTTCTGAATTGAGGGTGACAAAACCTGAGGTATCACCCTATCTAGAGCTGCAGTCTTCAGCATTACAGTAAAAAGGCCTTTCCCGGGCACAGGGGAGAAAAGGAGGAGCGAGGGGATGGCTCTCTGGAGCCCACAGCAGCCTCCCGGCACTGCCAAAGTGGCTCTGGGGCAGCCATCAGAGCTGACACAGCTTCCAGGGAGGCTGTAAAGAAATGCAGCCACTTCCCCAAGGAGCGCTGCTGAAGTTCTCAGTGCTACAGGTTTGTCACATTAGCAGGCTCTACATAAAAGCAGCTCATCTCTCCAGGTAAAATACAAGACCTTCCCAAAACAGAGCGCTTCTTCAACTCTGGGTAAAAACCAGTATCTAGGACATGCAGAACTGATTCCTTGGTTACTCAGAGGCACTGAAAAAAAATGGGATTAAGACAAGCACCAAGAGTTTTGGTAGAGTGGTAAAATGAGCTGTCTAACCTGGGCTGCCACTATCATCCTCTTTCTAGAATGTTTTGGGGTTTTCTTTAAATTCCCGGTGTTCCTTGTGCATGGGGGCTCATGCACATGGGGGCAGTTCTGCTCATTCAGGCCACCTGGAGGAGGTGATTTAATTTGCCAGTGTGGTAGCCTAAGCTGTAATTAATCTCATGATTTGCAAGCACTGGAGCCTCCATTAGTGGTGAGTGTGCATCAGCTGTGGCTAATGATGAGGTGCCTCTGCAAGGGCCCTTTGGTCACACAGCCTAGAGCAAGGTGTTCAGTCCTGCTGAGCAGTGAGGTGGCTCCTGATGGCCTTTGGGTGGCTGATGGTGAAGTGTTGTGAAGCTGTGCCTACCGTAGGTGCTGAGAGCAACAGAAGCAGTTTTGTGGACTGGGTTTCATAGATCTCTGCTGAAAATTACTGGTGAGTGTTGGTTTCTATCTGTTAAGTCCTCATGCAGCAGCTTGGCTACAATTAGCAGAACAGAACATGGTAAGAGTTGACTGCAGAAAGTGTCTGTGCCCTTTTTAATTATATCTGAGCATCCCTTTAGCTGTCTCATTGGCAGGGTCTTTTGAAAAGTGTTGCTTTCAGAGGAGGTAGATGTATCTTTGCATGTTGCATCTCTGGTGCTCTGATGTTTGAAGTTTGTAGCAGAGTTAAATCTGAGAGTCATCTTTTGTGGTCAGGCTTTTCTAGACCCTGCTGAGGTTTGGGCACCCATCCCCTTTGCTTGGAGGGACTGGTCCCAGATATGTTGAATAGGTCTGTGGGAAGAGCTGTTCTTGCTTTCGCCTGAGGTGACTTCTTTCTCCTCTGAAAAGAGAACTGCTCCTTTTGAACTATTTTTTAATCTCAGCTTTTAGATCTGTTTCACGCGAAGAGCCCATGTCCCACTGGGATGCGATATTTCCCTTTCCTCAAACTCCGGCCCCTACAGCCTCTCCAGTTGGTGCTGCTTCCAGAATCCAGCTCTGTCCCTGTTGACGCAGAGGGGTCTCAATCCGTTTCTCAGAAAGTGAAACTGCCCCCTCATACCTGGGGATGTGCCTGCGTAAATCGTGTGAGCCCCCATGCGTTGGCCCAGCAGCTGCAGGGCCATGCAGCAGAGGGGTATTTCCAGAAAGGTTTTAATTTGGGGAAGGGGAGGCACCAGGCTGCTGGTGTGTGACTGCAGCTGCGCTGTGCACATCTTGGCTTTGTGCTGTGGCTCCTACTCTGTTGGTAATTGAATCGAAATCAAAACATAACAGTATCGCTCTGATGTTCTGGCTTCTAAATAGCAGTATTGTGAATAAATCAGAGTCACTTCAGAGAATCGCTTTAATGTGGCAGAATTGCAGCAATCAGGGGATAAAGTTAGATTTAGGAGTATCTGGTAAAGGAGCTGATTGGTATTCAAAGGAAAACTGCTTTTGTTCAGTCTTTCTGCAAGTGGGGGTTAGCATTGTCCAGAGGAATTAGCAGTGCTTGAGGGCCAGGGTAAGTCCTTATTCCTGCTCTGCCCCTGATTTTTACCCTGTGGCTTTATGTAGACAATTTTGTTTTCTGCCATTTTTTCCTAGTTTTAAGAGCACTTACTTCCTCATCTCTTAGTGCTATGTAAGACCACTCGTTTCACTGTATAAAGAGCTACATGGGCAATAAAGTGCCTCCCCCTTCCCAATACCAAACCAGCCAGGTTGAAGGACAGGGAATGGAATTGCTCGATGACTGAAACTACAGGGCGATGGTTGGAAGGACCTAGTGGGATTTCAAACAATTAATCCCTCGAGATAACCTTATGTCTTGCCTTCTACAATGATAAATGATGCCACAGTTCAGTATCGCCGCTATTCAGTGCTCCTTCGTGTTGATCTCATGTGCATCCCACTGTCATTCCCGTAATGCATCTTCGCCATCTGCTGCAGCCTTTAACGAGACCATGCTCTACAAACCTTGAACAAAAGAATTAGCCTACCAAGAGAGAGGGTAAGGGAAAAAAGACAGGCCAATCTTAAAAATAAAAACTACTTGAGAGATATATTGTTACTGGTTGGCTTGTGAAGGAAACTTGTGCTACAGGCACGGTAGGTTGGGGTGTGCAGGGAGGGGTGTTGGCTCTCCTGGCTTCCGGCAACGATGATGGGCAACATGTGAGCATTTGGTGATGAAGCCTGAGTCTCAAGGTGCTCACGTACCAAACTTGCTGGCTTCAGACTGCCACAGCCATGCAAATGGTGAACAGGAGGGCTGATCGGAGGGGTACCTGACCTGGGTTTTCAAAACCAAATTATCTTCTAGGTATTCTGTTTAAGATATTAGTTTTTCAAGGAGGTTGAATATCTGTGACTTTGACTTAATTGAATTTATCAGTTTTTAGAACCTGTGAAAAACTGGAAACTTTAAGTCTGTGGGTCAAAGATTTTTTTTTTACTTTATTAAACCCATAGATTTATTTTTTTTTCCTCCCCAGTTCGAAATGGGCACAAAGACTTTCCATGTAGCATGAATTGGCAGAGGGAAAGAAGTCAAGGCTCAGGCATGCTACTGTGGGCACTCACATTTTAATGAGCTGTAGTAAATGGCCCTGTGAACAGATAATAAAAATACAATCTGTTTTTCCAAGCTTTTTCATGATGGCAGAAAAAAACAACCCTCAACTTGCCCATTTGAAAACGTTTTTCTTAGCTGAGCATATGCAAATTAGAATTTTGCAGATTTTATCAAGAATTATTCTAGTTTTACTCGGAATTGCCTTTAACTACTCTACAGCCACATTAGCATTGCAAGTCAAAAATAAGGTCTGTGGCTAGATATCCCCTATCAAAAATCATACAATGCCACTTTTCTTTAAGTAGAAATAATAGATATCTGAGACAACTTGATTTATACATTCATTAACAAGCATATGGATGAACTAATATATGGTTTCATTTCTGATGCAGTCTTAGTTGGATCTATGTAAGTTGTATAAAAGGATCTATCCATGTGTACATGTGCAAGTTTCTTTCAGTTTTGTGATGGAAAAGATAGCCTGTAGTTTGTGTTCTTGCTGTGGTATGTTGGCACTTGTATAATTCAATCTAGATCAGAACAAATGAATCTATTGTTTCTGATCTAGAGGTCAAATCTATTGCCTCTTGCAATTGCCTGTATGACAACTTCTGTGTAAAAGACCTTTATGCTTCACAGTCTGGTTAAAGACACTGAGAATAGACTTTCTTTTCTTTCTTAAACCAGGAACTTCAATCTGTTCTTGAGATCTGGCTATCTGTAACACTAAGGTGGTTTTCTCTCTGCCCGTAGATGTTAACCTGTTTGCACTGGAGTCTTAAACGTTTTGAGGACTATTGTCCTCAGTGCTATTCTTCAAGATAGAAGGCAAAAATGGCAATTATTCGAGTGCTATATAGGACCACCTACAGAAGTCCTTGTTCCAGGATATTCCTGGCGCTCCTCTTGTGTGAGTAAAGCAGGAGGGGGAAAAAAGTGTATAGGGAAGTAAAACTTTGCCTTATCGGATTTCCTATACAGAACTACAAAGCAATATGACAAATAATTTCTAGCGCTCTTCTTCTAGGTCAGCAGTTTCAGAAGTCTTTCCAAAACACCTTAGTTATAATAGTAGCTGCACACCTTGGGTGTCTGCCTCTGCTGTTTCAAAAGCTCCTGCCTATCAATACAACTATTTCCCTATGCAAAGCTGCCAAACTGGTTTCGTCCTGCCTGCAGAGTTCATTTATTTCAGCTTACGAAGCCAGGTGTGAGCTGGAAGAATCTCTGAATTTGTGTGGTGTACGTAACTCCCTCTTGAGCTTCATAAGCAAGATGAATACATTTGGACTGAAATACAGTAAGAATAACTGGCTGGGGCACTTTCCAACCTGTCTATGTTAAGTTATTTCCTCATGATACACAAGGTATTTTGCATAAAACTGGTGATCTCTCACACTTTGTTACCCAGGACATGGTTTACAAGCAATCTGGAATTGTCTTGTTGGCACCACAGAAGGCTTTTTGGTTTCTGTTTTGGCAGTTTCCATGGCTCTGAGTAACTTGCAAGAGGTGCTCTGTGAACTCCCACATCCCAGCTCAATAGTGTGTGTCAGGCTCCAGGCGGGTTGCCATCCTGCAGGGTATTTCAGGTTGTCCAAAACTCCTGAAAATATTGTCAGTGAAGTATCAACAGCCTAGAGACCCATGTGACTATCAGGGATGTAGAAAGAGCAAGACTAAAGTATCTCTGATTTGGGGAGATCAAGAATTTGAACCTGATTCTTCTGTACTCCAAGGAAGTGCACAATTGTTCGTCTACTAGCTATGGTGGGAAGCACAGGTGGTTTCTTAATTGCCGGGGTTTTTTTGTTGTTTTGTTTTGCTTTCCTTCCCTTAAGTAAGAAGACTAACAAAGCATGATTTCCTCAGGAGGGATACAAAAGGAAGGCTTCTTTTCATAGGATAGGAAAAATATTTCCTGCCGAGCTTTAATAGTGATATTCCGTTAGTTCAGACACTATTTCAGGTAAGCAGTGTCTCTGGGTGCTTGGGAAACTTCTAGGGAAAAAATCTTTCCCCTTAGAAACATCTGTTTCCAGTATTTTCTGGCTCCTGCTCAAGTCTAGAACTAGTCAAAGATGGTCTCTCATCTACATCCACCCCCTAGTCTCACAGGACCCGGGGGAGGCAGAGGGTGCACAGCACAGGAAGGGAAGGCTTTGTCATTCGTATTTGTGGTTAACCAGGCTTGAAAGGCGGCTCAGCCTCAGTCTGAGCTGAACTTTGTTTTGGCCAATGGTTCTTATTCTGCCAACACCAATTCCCTCATCCAAGTTCATCAAAGCAATTTATAGGAGCCTGTACCTAGGTGCTCTTGTCAGTGGAGAAGAGAAAGTCATCAGCTCCCTCCAAGATGATAGGAACTTGGCTCTTGCCTCTGGGTGAGAGCAGCAAGTACCAGTAAAGCAGAAAGCTCTCCGGAAGGGCAATGAGTAACAGGGAGGAGCAGGGATGACTTGGCACTTGCAGCATGTTGTTGTCTCTGTCCCAGCCTCCTCTGTAGCTTCTCAACATGCTGTTTTGCTGCTTGATGCTCCTGCGCCGCTGTGGGGACAGCCTACCRCAGCACAGGCTGGACAGGGTGTGCTCTGGTCCCTGATGGACTGCTCCAGCTGGGTAGGAAACAGTCTTTGTAGGTGTTCACGTGTCCAGATTCGTTCAAACAGGCCTTGGCATCCTATAAACCTGCAAACAAATCCTGTGCCTTAGTGCATAGCTGTGAAGATCCTCCCTAATAGAAAGTCCTGTTGCTCACAACATTACCCAAAGGAAACGTGTTTTTGTTGCTGAATTTACTTTTTTTCCCCCCACTTGGAGCTTAGCCCTGCTAGCTTTCCCCCAGATAGCAATTCCTAGTGCACAGCAAAGATGAATATGGAACATAATAAATGTCATTAAAAAAAGCAGTTGAGCCTTTGCTGATCTAAGCTGAAGCATTAGATGACAGATGAAAGCCATTAATGTTAGGCCAATTAACTCAAAATGTTATCTGCTGCCTCTCTCATTCTGTGTAAATTGTCACATGCATGTACCTTGTAAATGGTGATGCTACTTGTGGTGTACCTTTTGGTCTTGTTTTTTGATGGTTGTTTGTTTGTTCTTAAGTGTTCACCATGACCTTCTCTGCAGTCATAAGAGCACGAACATCTGCACAGGATTACCTCTTGGCCTGCTGGCTCTGGCAAAGGAGGATGAAGCCTCTCTCCTCATTGTCTAGCAGTTTTCCACCTATGCTGCACTGTGAAGTACAGGGTGAGAAGGAAGCCCCAAGTTATGCAAGGTTTTGCTGGAGAAACAGCCAGGAGGGGCAAGTGTGTGGAGGAAGCGTTTGGATAGCAGAGAAGTTTTTAACTGTGGGAGCTGAGACACTGCACGTGCTGAAGGAGCAGTGTGATTATTGGGTTTGTTAGAGGAAAACCCATGATGGATATCCCAGACCCTTTGCTTAATGTTTGGAGTTTCCTGTCCAGGCTTCTTCATTTATTTCAGACTAAAGTAAATGAAAAAAGCATAAGCCTTATTGGGGTCCTGTAACCACAACCTTAAGCAAATTGTGATGCTCCAGAGCAGCAATTCCTAATGGTGAAAACTGAACCTGTGGACAGAAGCAGAGGGAAGGTCAGGTCCCATGGCCAGGACCAGAGCAAGGGGGTCCTAACAGGTGGGTTATCAAGGCCGGCTGGTGTAATGCCCAAGAACATCAGTTGGCTTGGTGTGAGGCCAGGTATTAGAGGCAGCTCTTCCTGCCCGTGGGTTTGGGCTCACAGCCCTGGTCTCCAGAGGGCTGCTGCATGCCACCACAGCCTTTCAGCAAGTGAGCACTCTGGTTTTGGTTTTTGCTCCTCTTCTCCCATCTTTCACTAGCCACTTTCCTGCCTTCAGGACTCCACAGCCACCTCCCAGTGACAATGGCCCAGCGATGCGTGGAACAGTGTCCCCTCTTCTGGAAAGGGAAATCTCATCCCTCTGGCACTTAGTGCTGGATGAGTTAATTCCTAGCTGGAGCATGTTTGCAGGGTGTCCTTTGGTGTTCCTCTGAGCTGATGACAAAGGAAACCAAACAGGAGGTGCTAACAAAGGAGGAAGGGCCTGTCTGCCACAGGAAATTTGGAAAAGTAGGAATTTAAGGGATGAGAAGTCATCTCAGGTTGACTTGCTGTAACTCACGTCAGTCTCTGGCAGTTCTGTGTTTATAGATGTTACTTCCTCTCCATTTATACCAGGTTCATCTGAACTTTGCACCTTGCATGTGAAAGGATTTTCACCCTCTCTGAAATCTATGCTTTAAGCTACTCCTTTTTTTTTTTTTTTTTCTTTTAAGAATAAAAAACAAACCAACCTTTACACAACAGTGTTTTTTGGTGGGCTTCTAGTGTGCCATTTCAAAAACCATTCCTCCTTCATTACTCATAGCTGCTGCTCTATGGCAGCAAAAACATGTAGTACATTGAAATTGTTTATATCCTACATTGGGTTTGAAATGGTAGAGAGAAGTATGTTCAATAAAACAGCATTCCACAGTAGGGACTTAACCATCCAACCTCCTTAGGAAGATATAATGCTATGGCTTTTGAAGGGATGTGGGTCCTTTGAAGTTTTGTACCTAGCTCTTCTTGTAAAAAGAGCCAGGTTCAATTCCTCATCTGGACAATATATGAAAATTAACGTATTGGTCTTGTCTTGACTTTGGGTTTGAAGATCCATCTTGTATCCAGTTGTAAAAGCCTTTGAAAATCCGCAGTTGTAGGCACTGTGACGACTGGCTGAAAGCATGCCATGAACTTGTGAGGAAAGGCAGCAGATGCTGAGCGCGCAGTCTGTGTGCAGCCAAGGGGGCTGCAACGCACCAAGGGAAATTAATTTGTTGCAGATGCTCTATCTGTGACTGAGCCAATGGAGGAAGGGGGAGAGGGCCATATTGCCTCTGACCTGCATGCCACAAATGCGCATTTTTTTTTTCCCTCACCAGCTGCATTTGCTGTGTACAGTTGGGACGGATGGGAGCCCTCATTTGAAACTTACTTAATTCTTTACCACACAGAACAGTAGTATCCCCTGCATCCTTTCTGCCCTCCCTATATCTGCCCCTAATATCTATAGGAATAAGATGGACTACTCAATGTTTGAGAGCTGAATATAGCAGCTAAGGGAGAAGCTTGTTGGGGTCCTTAAAGCCTTATAGCAAGCATGTACTTTGCTCATCTTAGATGGGCTTTGATGTCAGCATTTCAAAAAAGTTCCAAAGGATCCCTTTTCACCATAACTACAATAAAGGAGAAAATATAGGACATGACTTCTGAGACGGAACAAAAGCCTGTAATTGAAGTTCTTTTCCAGGTACCACATGTTCCAGGTAACAATACCTGGAAATTCAATCTGAAGGGACTCGAACTCAGATTAAAAGGTTGCGGGCACTTGCAGGATTTTGCCATTGCTAATTCATTGAGTATCTTCTATGAAATAGTTCTCGAAAATGGAGGTGTTTTCAGTGTGACACTGGATGGGCAAAATAGGAGCTTGTGCTCCACTCGACTATACTCTTTCCCAGCCTTTCTGGGGGATGGCTCTTCCTGGGACTGCCAAGCCTTTTTCTGCCCTGCAGTCATTTGGTTCCCCTCCTGAGCCCTGCTCCAGGCTGTTGCTAAATCGAACAAACTTGGCTCAAAGTATGTATGTAAGCACCTGACCTGAAGAATCCTGACCTTCACAGATCATAGCACCTGCAGCTCCCACTGAAACTGGTGGGAAGCCTGAGCACTCCTCTCCTTGGAAAACTGGCACAGCTGCTTTAGCTCCTTGAAACCAAACAGGAGTCAATATGGGAGAAACAAAGCTACTGTCCATTTAAGGGATAGTATCTCAGATACTAGTGAGATGTAGCTGAGAAAATCTAATCACAAGGTTTTTACTGCTGTTTGGAGGTGGGTGGTGAAGCGTCTTTCCTATTCTTTTCTATTTTGTTTGTGCAGTCCCACTTCCATGAATAAAAAAATAAGCAGAGACTTTACTCCAGCCCCCTGGTCATGCTGTTATGTTTGGCAGCCTGAGGTGTGGATGGTAAGGAGCTGCCATGTAGGACAAAGAAGGTCCTACTTTTTCACTTGAAATGATACTGTCTAAATGTTGGTCTGTGGGTTTCTGTTGTTGTTTATGCAGAACTTGGGAGGTGGTGGCAGCCCAGAGTATCAGTGCACTCTGGCGCTCCTGGGTCTATAAATGCTACCTGCTTCAATGTGCTGTCGGACAGAAGTGTTAAGCTCATCATCATGGGAAGAACTACACTATTCTGGCTTAAACAGAGCTATATGGTTGTCCCGACCTAGCTACCTGGAAAATTGGCATCCAACACCTGCTTTTCAAAACAGCAAAGCCTCAAAGGGGAAGCAAACATGTTTCAGGTGTTGGAATACAGTGAATGGAGGCGAGTCTTGAGCTGGAAAAGGAGCAGCTCTTCAGAGACCAGAAGTGTTTTCTGTTTGGTTTGTGCCGAATGGCTCGGAGGACTGGTAACTGATGAGCCAGAACTCAGCTGTGGTCCTCGCTGATAATGCGGCGTCAGCTGTTTGGGACCTGGCTGCTCAGTGAAGTAAGGCAGGCTGTTGGGTTTCTGTCCCAAATGCACGTGTTCACATCAGGAAGCAAAATCAGAACTCGTGCTAATTGGCAGGGCAGCTGGCCGCCTGCGTGCGAAGGGAGGGCGAGCAGGCCCTGAGCACACGGGCTGGGAGAAGATGGGCCCTGAGCCGGGGACGCTGCCTCTGCTGCTGACCGGACTGAAAGCAGTGAGGAAGTCGGGCTGGCACTGAATTTGCTTTAATGGCCATTGAGGCTTGCTGGAGATACGATTCATTACGTGAGAAGTGAAGCCCTGATTCCAGACTGGGGAGGCTGGTGGAGACTGGGAAGGGGTAAACTCTCCCCAGCTGGGACAGTATGCCGTAGCTTGTTGAAACTAAGACCTTTCTGCCTGCAGAAAATGCCAGTGGTTCAGAAAAAGTTTTGTTGCTGTCCAGCATGCCTTGAGAGACCTGTTCTGAGCTGAGGTTTTAGGTCTACTGGTATCTGTGCAACAGGGCTGCAGCTCCGGTTCAGGTGCCAGGGCAGCTCTGCTGTCCCCACATCCGAGGCGTGAGCCTGTGCTAAAGAAACACCCCGCATCGGGTAAGCTGGTAGGGAATAAGGCCAGTGGTTACTGGCTCCCTACCTTTATTTCAGGTGAAGCTCACTGCAAGTGAGGTGTTTATTAGCTGGAGGGGAAGGTGGGAACACTATCTGCAATTGCATCCATTGGAGTATGGAGAAGAGCTTTAGAGCCGAGCAAATAACATTTGTGGTTTACCTATTTCTAGCGAATGCGTGGTGTTTCTTCCGTACGTGCAACTCTGCCTCTTCTCCTAAAATCTATCTGGGAAAATAAGTGAATCATTTCTCATCAGGCTACAAGAATTTCAAAACTCCTCTCCAGGGTTCCTTCGACGCTCTTCTGCGTACATCTTAATTTCCTGTAACAGTCCTAATCTGCTTCCCATAGGTACCCATGGGAGCCTTGTTATCGACCTCAACTGGAAAAAGGATTGTCTCTCTCCCTCATTATAATTGCTATTAACTGGCATAGTTCTTGTCTGTCTCCAACACAGGGGCCATTAACATAATAGGTCAGAAAAAGTGAGCTCTGCCCGTGCCCCTCGAAGGCATCCCCGCAGCGTGGGGATGGAGCGCGTTGGCTGTGCGAGAGGAAGCTGGTCTAGCTCCCCGTCTGCTCTGCGAGCACTGAGACCCGGGGCTGTCAGCAAGGGCATCCTTCGCCAGCATTTAAACCCCCATGCACATGTCTGGGAGAGTGATATGGGTGACAGGCTGGAAACTTCCCCTGACTGCTCTCCTTTAATTGCCTGTTCCTGAAGCGGCCTCTGGGGTGAACCGGCACTCGGTAGCTTGTTACCTGTGTGGCCTCCGTAGGCTTCCTGCACAGCCGGTGGGCAAAAGAGATGCTGAATTGCCCTTGGAGCTTGCCTTTCCCCTTTGCCTTCCCAGCGTGACTAGGCACCGGAGCTAGGGCGAGCTGCCAATTCAAACAGGGCKCTGCCTCCTGGGGTGGCATGACAGAGCACGCTCAAGTCTCGGCTTCCTCTCCAGCACTGGGAATACCCAAATTTCAGGCCAGGGCTCCAGCGGAGGGACTGGAAACAGATTTGTTGGAGAAAATACAGGGAYAGTGGAGTCCCATGTGCTGCTTCTAGGAGCAAGTCACAGGTCCTACAAGGAAGATCCTGGGTTAGCTGTGGCACCTGAAAACRCCACAGGAGTTTTAGCTACCTAAACTAGATGCATGTAGGGCCAGAGACAGGTGTAGCACAGGCTTGTCCTTGTCTTGGACTGGCCACTGGAAGGTGTTTCAGCTGGTGGTGCCCTCCAGGGAGATCYATTCCTTCTGGAGAAGCAGCCTCTTTCCTCCCTGACTGCAGAGGCAGGAGGAAGGGGWTGCTGGTTCTGTGCCCGTGCCCTCATGTTTGCAGTGCCTTGGGTTAGCCCTTGCGCAAGGCATGAGAGATGGGAGGGCAGGGCAAAGGGACAGCCCTTCTGCCCTGTGCAGCCTGCTGGCGTGGGCCAGCTACAACCACTTCTGTTACGGTAGCAGTCCCGATGTCCAGGCCTTGCCAGGTACATCCACCCATGGCACTTGGCGTGAGAGGAGCACGGTGTCTGTGCTAGGGCTGGGACAGGCCTGTAGTTAAAATCTGGTGTTACAGACCTCGTTGCCTGACGTCTTCCCTGAATGTTTTCTTGTGGCCATACAGACTAAAGGGGATATGGAGGAAGAGATAAGAAAAATAAGCTTCTGTGCTGGGCAGCATATAGTCTCCAATCCTGACAGATCAAAAGCATCAAACTTCGGTCTGGATAAAGGAGGACTTGGTGATGTGCTTTTGGGGGGAAAAAAAAAAATCAGAAAATGAGATTAGAGAAGTACTTGTAGTTCTGCACATGGCCAGTACACAGAGCTTGCTAAGAGCAATAAAGATCTGTAATTACATTTGTATGGATTATACTAATCCATKAATTTGTAACCTTTGGAATCTGGCCATGTTGGGCTAGAGAAACACAGAATTATCAGACACTGCTTTGTGATGTGCTAGTATTTGCTTTGTGGCTTTTTTTCTTAACCCCAGTAGGACCTTTCTAGTAAGGTGCTGCTGCCCTCCAGCAGTTTGAGTTCTGGTCGATAGTGACAATTTTTCTCTGTCTTTTTGGGAACATAGCCTCAGTTGTACATTTAGGAGGCAGAAAAACCTCACCACCCTTTAAACTTGCCTTAAGGGACAGCATAATCAGGGGTTTATTTAAATATAATCCAGGAATTTACTTGCGTGTTCTTWTTTTCTTACCATGGTGTTGGTTATGCAAATGCAAGCAATCTTAAAATTGCAGATCACAGTTTACATTGCTCACCTTTGAGAATAAACTCACCCCAGCTTCATCTGTTTGACTTCTAACATTTCTCATCCTCCGGCTTAACGCTGCAATTTCAGGGTCCCAGTTCCCACAGGGGACGGCTCAGCTCAGGCTGCTCGCTGGCATTTCACCATTTGAATCCTAGCTCTCCCTCTTAGCTTTGGCAATTGCTTGGCTATCCCTGACAGTACCCTTTGAAAATGTTTTATCTGACATAATTTGCTAATGCCTCTGCTGGGACAGAGCGAACACTATTTCATATGCTCATCCAAGCGTTTAAAAACTACAGAGACTATTGAGGAATGTGACTACTTAAATATTCACCTGCAACCTGTACTCAAAGGCCAAGTTGGAACACCTTACATGTTATTAGATGGGACTGAAAGATAAATTTAAAAATTATCGACCTCAAGGGATCAGGGCATGTGCTGAAGTAACTGACCCTTCCACTAAGCTGTTGAGCACCCTCCATACCTCCCGAAACTGCGGATGGTGGAGGGGGGCTTGTGATGTGAGCATCTAACACCTGTAGTATTGAACACTTCATGCTTAACTGGGGAACAGTGGTGAGATAACATCAGCTGATAACATCAGCTCAATATTTGTCTGGACTATGTTTTGTGTTACAGWGTTTGCATTACTAATGTGGACTGAAGCCAACCTGTGGAGGTCACGTTCCTGTGGGTTCTGCAACCATAACTTGTTGGACCCTGGATCTATTAAATGTGTTTTCTTTAAAATGTACAAAACCAGGCAAGGCAGGCAAGCTGTGCTGTGGAGTAACCCACCCTGCAGAGTCTCTCTGAAAAGTTACGTGTTTGTAGGAACCCACGTTGGGGGAGAAAACACATAAAATGCATCTTCCATCTAGTGGGGGCAGGGAAATAACAACATAGTCATGGAGGGGMAGCTGGTCTCACAAGTTTCATTTGGGAAGTGTTGGAACAGCAGCAAATGAATTTCTGAACTCTAGTGTGCTGGTGCACTGCTAACCTGATGTGACTCTGCTTCCTGGCACACAGAGCACTTCAGAAAATGCTGTGAGATGGAGGCAACTTCAGAGTGGCTAATAATAGGGTTTCGCTCAGCAAGCTTCATGTGTTCCTCTGGAAATGTGGATGGGCCCTCAGTGCTCTCCCCAGGCTCCCCAAAGGTCCTTTGTCAGGCCAAAAAGACAGGAGCCGATCCAGGGCATGGCCAGTCTTTGGCCCAGACACTAGCTGTCATAAACTGCCATTAATTTAAGTGGCACTGGGATGCAGTACCTCCAGTGAGGGGTACAGGAGGAGGGGAGAGACAGATGTACCCACACTGCCTCCCACACTCTGGACACCCARCACAGGGGTGCAGGCAGACAACCCTGCCCTGCTTGGCTTAGCAGAACCATTGCTGGACTGTCTAGAGCTTAATGGCAGCCTAGCAGCCACACTCCATAATTCAGASTATGTGGACCGATGGGTGTTAGAGTGGATACCCCTCTGTTGGTCCTGGCTTGCTCCTAGATAGTCAATATTCTCTATYCTGACAAATTTTAGAAGCACCTTCCCAAAATAAAACATTCCCTCAGCTTTAGTCACACACTGCATTTGCACTGGGCAGAAAATAGTGTCTGTTCCTCAATATTATCTATCCACTGCTGACCAGAGAGTTAGAGAAGTACTGAAACTTCATTAATAAGTCTGCAAGGAAATAGAGAGGGGGGCAATGTGGCCCTGAGGGTGGGGAGCGGGGGGAAGGTGAGGAGAAATATCATGTTTGTGCAGAGCATTTGATATTTAAAACTCGGTAGCATTTGCAGTGTAAACTGATATCTGTGGTTCAAAATGGCATGTGAAATGCTGCTTTGCCAGCACTCCTGGGGATGCACATCCTGTTCCCTGGTTCAGTGGGGCTTGATAGAGCTGCTATTCCTTGTCTGCAGACTATTTGGCACCACCACCCATGACATGGCTACTGAGTCAAAACGGGCTCATAGGCTCTGTGACTGTCACCAAGCTACTTTTAAGCTACTTTTAAACTGGTTAAGCATCATCTGACACAGATACGGACGTGTYAGAGCTCTCGTACAAAACATGTCTAATGTGTTACAGTGTGATCTGGCTCAATAGGATGTCTGGGATGCAGGGGTGGAGTGATTTGAGTCAGATAGGGCCTTTCTCTTGGTCCTGCCATGTCCCCTTGCCTCTCCTGACACAGAGCACCCTGTCACCAGGTGCACAGCAGCTCTTCGACATCATGGAGCACTGCAAACAGGGCAAGCTGCAGTGCAGCAGGCGGCATGGGCAACCAACGCGTACGCGGCCGCCGTCTGCAGCTTCTCTGGTGCGAGAACCACAGCATTTATGTGGTAAATAAGAAAATGTAGACCTACTTTTACCACCTAATTACTGTGTCAGAATTGGTTAATTAGCCCATGTCATGATGAAAGCAGGGTCTTGTATGTGCAGATAGGAATGAGTAGTACCAAAGGGCTGAGAGGTGGGGAAGGAGGAAATGACCCTGCAGATTAACTGGTGATACTGTGCCCACCAAAGAGGGAATTGCAGGGTCTGCTAGCCAGTCCTGATTGTCTTGCCCTCCTATAGACAATGTTTGCCCTCATCGCTGCATGAAATATGGTACATCTGCCYGTGAGCTGATGGTTGCTGATCTCCKCATTCATGTCTCTTGGTTTCAGTGGGTCAGCGGTGGGACAAGCCCTCCCCTCCCCTCTCAGTGTGAAGCTGATGAGAGCCAGTAGTGGGAATGGCGAGCTCCTTACTCCTGCCCCTCAGAGGGTGGCACAGAGGGTTTCTTTGCTGCCTTGGAGTGGGCTGCTTCTTGGCAAGTGCAGGTTATTCACTTTATCAAGTGGGCTGGAGGATATGCAGGGAGTGAGAAAGGTGTCTCCAGCATGGGGCGCAGAATGGAAATAAGCAGTAGGTGGAGGAAACCCTTTCAGAAGGAGTTCCCTGTGCCAATGAGGTAAATGGTGGGGGACCCTTGTTTCTTTGGATTAGCTCCACACTTGGGCACAGGTTTTTATGTCTTGGTCAGTGAACCTGGGTGAAGGAGGCTGTCTGGCTATTTCATACTAGGTTTGCAAGACTGCAAATCCTGTGAGGGAGAAAGAAGTTACTGTCCTTGGTTTGGCATAAAGCACAWAATTTGTTCCACACAAAATAGTCTGGCATGAATAATATTGCTGCTAACTCCAGGTGTGTGAGGAGGTGGCTGTTGAACTCCTTACCCCACCTCCTCTTTTCACCAAGGCGGCTGCTTTTTTGCTCCTTTTTTTAATTATTATTATTATTAATCCACATAAYGCAAGGAATGGGACATACACCACCTTCTGCACTGTCTCGCTGTGACATAGTGATGCTAGTGACGCATGCTGTGGACCAGTGTGGGCAGGCATTACATGTGAATGTGTAACCACCTCTGTCATGGCAGGGCTGCTGAGAAGATAAGTCTGTAGCCCTTTGTGGTTGTCAATATTAAATTAGAGAGGTGGCTAAAGACAGATCCTGTTTTGGAAAAATAAATACCTTGTTCTGCCCAAATGATTTTTAGTATTGTTGACTTACATTCTATTCCCTTATTGTGGYTAAAATGATGACTATGTCTTTGCTTTTCCTTTTTAAAACAGTTGTGCAGTATCATTTACAAAAGGGACTTTGTTTCAGCTGGGGGAAGTGTTCACAATACTTTTTGGATGAGAGGTGAAATAAAAAAAATATCTAAGGTAGTATTTYCCTTAGCGAATCCAATGATGGCAGAGCTGCCACCTTGAAATGCATGATGGGCTCTGAGGTCTTACAAGCCCTTACATAGAGGGACCCATGAAGTAAGCTATGTTAAATTGTGCCTTTTGAAGGGACCTGCCTTGCTGGATGAAAAGTGTCAGGCTCGTGGGTAATTTGTAGAAATTCTGCAGTCTCTGGCCTGAGTCTGTTTTCTGTTTATTGCAAGAAGAGCAAGTTCCTATTGCCCTCTGAAAGCTTCACATCTGTTTCTGAGTTGGAGGAGCCAGGCTTGTACTTTACTTCTGCAATGCCTACCTTCTGGTGCRCAGTTTCACTGACAAATGTCATTATTCCTGTTATTTTATGAGCAAGAAACAGATGAACTGAGAGGACTGTCTTATACCAGTTTCAAATGGGAGAGTCACACGAGGAGCCCTAGCAGAGTTCAGGTGCTCTAGGGATGWGGTTGCAGACATCAGAGCTCTTTAYCTTGTTGTTACCTTAGGTCAAGCTTTCCTYAAGCAGCTCASCCGTTACTCCAAAAGGGGCAGTAAATTGTTCCTTGTGCTTAAATCCTATGTTTGGGTCAGTGCTGCTTGTAAGGATGCAATTCAGAAATGAAATGCACTTACTGGTTGCCATTACAAGCATCCTGTGTGAGTATCTGTCTAATCTCAGGTTTTCCTAACATTTTAAGAGCAGAATTTGGGAGCCATGATAGTGGCATGCCTCAGTTTTTCTCCTGGTATCACTTTGTGACTCTCCTTGAAGAACTCTATGTGATCCTGCACGCTGTAATGTTCCCTCCAGCAAAACCTCTTAAAGGATTACTTTGACTTGTGATTAAAAGTGGCAGGGAACTCTTGGCAGATCTGAGACTCTCAACAAAGCAGTGTAATTTTCTTTCTGGGCTTTTTTTTGCCTCTTATTTATGTTTGAAAGCTGACAGATTGCCTACCAGGCCTGGGAGGACAGGTGGGTTTCGGTTCAAGACTCAACGTTTAGCCTGGGAGAGGGTGGGGTGGGAATGTGTGTATTGAGGTGTAGGCGAAGCTTTGCCTTCGACAGGTGTTGATATAAATTCTTATACCGTGTCCCCTGCTAGAAAGGCTGGATATCTGCAAGGAGAAACTTTGAAGAAGGAGGCAGGGTCTCCAGAGGGCATCAGCAGGTGGAAAGAGCAGTTGAAAATCAGCATCAGGCTCTCAGGGAGCAGCTGAGGCTATGGGAAGTGGAGCTGCCTGCTGGACTCACCCATGTGAGTGATGCCTGCCAAAACTCCATCCAGGTCCCACCCAGCTCRAGATCTGCTCCAGAGCAATGTTGTTCCTCCACGTGAGCTGTAGTAAAACTTGTTGAGTCCTTCTTTTACCCAAAAATAGCATGGGGGAAGTTGTTCCACCTCTTGGTGAGATGATGCTAGCGCYGTAACCTCTTGGCCAACAGCTGGGGGTTGAAGCACTGGCATCGGATGTTGTACTCGAGGCTCCTGCTGGGGCAACTTGTTCACTCTGGGTGAGAACTGAGCTGCATTCAGTGACATACCCAGAGAGATTTACAAGAGCATATGGTTGAAATCTTGTCACCAAGTCATAAGGAAGACTGGACCTCTAATGGGTGCTGAATCTTGCAGTTTGTGTAGTCACACAGTGTCTGTCTTTTCCTACGGCRCATGCTTCATGGAGGATGTCTTGTGAGTGTCATTCCTTTTCATCAACCCAGGGGTTACACAAATCCCTGCCTAACTATAGATGATCATGATGCTTTTTCTTTTACCTCAAACCTCCTTGAAGCACTGTAGGCATTTTCAAAATCAAACCAGTGCCCCAAATCAGAAGCAATGTAGACCTGAAAAAAAAAAGGGCCTGATGAACCGCTTGTGTCAGGTGCACAGTGCATCCTTGCAGAGGGGGTTCCCACAGAGTGGCCAGGAGACCTGATTGCCAAGAATAAAGAGGCACGTGGATTTCATCCTAGCATTAGTGAAGCAAGACTGACTAGAAAGCTCAGCATGGACAGGCTTGCCATCCAGCATACAATGTTTTTATAGTAAGGACATTGGTAAAATTTACTAGGGACTTGGGCTTACATCCTTAAAATCACTGAMGTGCTTAACAGCCCTGAGGGACAGGGACCTCTGCCCTTTCACCTCCCTTTCGTGAGGATAGCGCTGGACAGCACTGCCAAATATTTGAGATAGGTTGAAGTTGCCTAACAAGTATGAGAGGTTCCCCCCTCCTGCTTCTCTAAAGTCCTTCACAACAAATAACTGACCTACACAGTAACCACGCAGGACTGATATATTAACTCTAGCTGAGCCTGGTACAGCGAGGTGCAGAAAGCCTGTGCAGACAGCCGAGCTTTGGTAGGGCCAGGTGGAGAACCAGACTATCCTTGACTCTTGAATTGGTTTTTGTTGTATCTCCAGGCAGATGAGTTTGCTTTGCCCTTGCAAAGATGGGAAAGGTGGTGTGTGAACCTATTGCTGCAGCTGATAAGCCCCCGTGAGAGCCTGAGCTCGGTAGCTCAGGCCTGTGCRGTGCCGACAGGATCACGCAGCTCTTCCTCCTCCGGGGGAAGCGCCAGGGCGAGCCCCTGCCTGCCCAAAACGTACCTTCTGCCTCCCGCTTCAACCAGAGGAACTAAACTTTCTTGCTTATCTGGTGATGTTTTGTCAGTGCTTTTGCAGTGATAGGGAGAAGATCTGTAGACACTTTGGGCGTATGGTTAGAGACAAATGGCTCTGCTCTGCGCCTGGCTGGCCTCAACCTCTGAAGAGACAGATGTGTGCGAGACTCAGCTGAAAACAGCTTTCTCTGAGCTGACCTCCGGGGATCCYTAATCCCTGACAGGCACGCCTGCCTCCCCTGAGCATCGGGCTCTCAGCAGGCTTCCACCCACAGGAGTCAGGGTGAAGCATCTGGGCTCTGTTTGTCCCCTTGGGCCATGCGTGTGTGCGAGGAGGTGTGTGCCTGTCCGTGCCCCTCTGCAGAGTGCGGGGGTGAGGACCGCCACCACCACCCGTGTCTCGGAGCTGAGGTGCCAGCCCAGGGCAGAGGCAGGATGCTGTGCAGTGAGATCAAAGAGGAGAGCTGAAATGAAAAGATGACTAGCAGTGGGGAAAAATCCTTGAATTCCAGTGTGAAGTTTGCTCCTTTCTTTCAAATCTGTGCATCATTTAGGACATGCGTAAGCCATATGGTAAAGGTGTTAAAGGGATGAACATGGAGCMCATGTGTCTGCCTGAGCCTTCACCTAGGGGTGGACTGATGGGAGGGAAGGACGAGCACCCTGGGAGCTCCTGAGCATGAGACATCAGCCGACTTTGCTTAGGTGGATGTAGAGGACTGTCTGTACACAGGATTTGGGACTATTTTCTCCTATTAATTCAAGCTAAATACCAGCTCCCATAATAAATGGTCCAGTAACCATTAACAGTTTGAGAGGCAAAGCTTGAAGCTTGCCAATATCTTTTGTGAAAGATAAGCAGGCTCTGTTACCAATTTATAGGGAAAGTGAATAAAGAAATCCCTGAATGATTGTCCCCCTGGCCTCAATATATCTTCTGAGAAGAACTTTCTAAAGCCCACGAACTAAGGCTGCAGAAGAGGAGACATTAACCAGGCCTGGTGATTTATTTATCTTTCAGGAGACAACACTGCTGCTTCATATTTTTTTTTTTTTTTTTTTTTTTACACTACAGAAGATCATCTTTATTTTAATAGGATTATTAAGCATTGACATTTAAGCAGACCCAATCAATATTACATTTCCAATTCAGGATAATAAAAAAACCACACACAGTAGAAAGAAGGAAATAAAGCTGGTGATGTTTTACTGTTCCCATGTTGTAACTAGGGAGTGTTACTCTGCTGGAAGAGCTGCTGTGCGCTGCTGCCTGCTGCTCACAATGCTAGGGAGAAGTTTCAGGAGAGTTGGGGGTTTGGTACAGCTGTAGCACGTATTCATTCAAAGAATTTGGGGCACTTGWTGGGAAGACAAAGAAAAAATGTTTCCCATCAGGATTAATAGAGAGAGACTGCCTTCACTTACTACAGCTCATTATAGAAAATTAGTAATGACAAATCACATATGGCTGTGAGAGGCAGGGTACTCTTTTCACCTTTTCCTTCTCATTTAATGGAAACAAGGGGCAATAGGTTGATCAAATGTCAGCACCATGAGCCAAGACAAGCAGTGCCTGATGGCTACGGTGCTGGTTGGGTTTCGTTGGGTTTTCCTCCTTTGCAGAGGATGTTGTGCTGTGCTGCCTCTTAGGCTGGAGCGCAGTGCGACGGCTGCGGCATTGCCTCGGCTCCCCGGCCACCGAGTCCAGTACCAGGAGCACCCCGTCCTGCCTGGTGCTGCACCGAGAAATGTGCCCCCAGACCCCTTTAACCTGCCTGCCCCTGGGAGGGAGGAAATTTTGCTCCAAACCCTAGGCTCCTGCCTAGTCGGGCTCTGAACCATTTTGTAACAGCTTCAGTCTTGGCATCCCAGGAAAGATTTACAATAAGCCCTTCCTTAAGGTTTGGTTTCACTTGCCCTTTTGAGCTAAGGTCAAGATCAGAGAGTAGGTAAATAGGCTTTTCCAACTTGCAGACACCCAGCTGCCCTGTCCTCCAACTTCACCTCTGCAGCTAAACAACAGTTTATCAAAGCATTTCTTTCTGTGCCTTTTTCTTATTTTAAAGCCATTAAGGAAAATGCCTATATTTAAGGTAAAGCACTGTGACTATTCCTCAGTGCCATACATACCATGCAGGCTGTACAAACCTGCGTTGTGGTGTTTTCTGAATCAAGTGTATCACATCTGGGAATGCAGGAGGGCTTTCTTCACAATTTCTGAAACAAAAAATCCCAAGCTTGCTTTAACTTTGAGAGACAGAATTTCTTGCTCCAATGGTCAATTACTCTCCCTGCTAGAAATGTCCTATTTTTCTGTTGTGGAGGATTTTGCTAGATGAAACAGCCAGCAGGCATTGGAAATCTTTCCCCATGTAAATACTAAAGGACATGAGTGGGTCAGCTTTTAGTCTTTAGTTGGCTAAGTTATTTGTACTGAGCTTTGCTGGTCTTCTGTTAAGGAAGTTAGTTTCTCCTAATCTCCAACCATTCYTGTACCTCTTTTCCTGAAACCTTGTCTGCTTTTACTTTGGGGGGACAGTGGAATTGGCAGCGCTCATGAAGTCTTGTCAGTGCCATCTGCGGATGGCAATGCCATGCTCCCGCTCTTCARCGTTGCCCATCTAAGTGGGGGAAGCGCCTGGTTGACCAGTCAGCTGCTGCTCCAGAACTCATGTTATTGAAAGTAAAGGAGTATGCTGTGATCCAAACTCATCAGACAATAGCTAAGAACAAATAGGTCTCATTGCTTGACCTTACAGGAGAAATTAAACAATCTTCACCCTTTTAAATTTCAGGTCATGGAGGATGCATGAGGAACTTTCTGAAAATACACTTTAAAGCAAAAACAATAGGAAAAGAAAAATTTAAAGTTTCTGGAAGAGCACAGAAATAGTAAGATAGATGTGTCCCTGTCACCCGTCCCAAACCCTAAGGAGTGGAACAGGTTTGCCCTGGTATCTCTAACCTGATCCCTGTGACACTGACTCCCCGCACAGTCCTGGAGGAGCTCCTATATGCAGAGCTGATACACTGATACACTTAAAATCTTGAGCCTACTTGGCAAGATGACCCAGAGGGGCTTCCTTTGGTGTTTCAGTGTCTCGTTGTCAGAAAAGTAGTAAATTTGAGGTTGTTTTCTTCCCCTTGTAAATTGGATTGTCACTGTGGAAAGGTTTCTTAATTTTCCATTTCTCCAGTGAGATCTATCATGTGTCTCCTAGCTGTGACTCTGATTATTTTAATACTCTCTTTCCCCACTTAGTATTCCTGTACGGCTGCTTATTATTATCAACTATTTGTTCAACTTTGCAGGCGATTATAAAAACAAATAGCCTAGTGATGTACTGACTTCGCGTGTGTCTTTGACAATGTCCCAACACCCCCTTCCCTAAGACTGCTCTTCCAGACAAGAAAACAAGGAGAGAGTGAGTGAATGCCACGCATGTGAAGAACTCAGACATTTTCTTACTCACTCAACCCCAGATGCTCTTTTCCCAGGCCTCATATTCAGGCCTTCATTAGAAATTTGAGAGAGATGCTTTACTGTGGCTGCTGGCTTGGCTGCTTTTCAGGTTCAGAAAGAATCTCCTATATTCACAGGCCCTTTTTTCTTTTTCTTTTTTTTTTTTTTTTTTTTAATATCTCTCCTTAACAGTGCAGAAAAATATCCACATGCACATAATATATTAGAGCTTCTTTGTAGCATATGTTAATCTCTGAGACTAAAAAAAAATCTCTTGGTCCCAGTCCCATTTTTAATAGGATAGCAAACTAAGAGGATACACGCGGATTATTCTAATCTCACCCTGGAGCTCTCTCCAGCACTACTGCCTATCTGGGACCCATTATTGGACTGCCTTTGCCAGTGCTCTAGAAAAGATGTGCTTATCTTGATTTAACAAGTAATATGATAGCAAAAGCAAAAGCCTGCGCTGTCACGCTTTAGAAAGAACAGATTAGCTAATTGATTGTGAAAAGAAATATTAGGCTAGAGCTAAACACCCTTGGGGGTGCTTTCCCCTCCTCACTTTCTTCTGTGGTCCCTTGAGAATATGTTTGTTCGCTGYGGGGGCGGGGTGTGTTAAACACAACCAAGTACTCCTCCTCCAAAGCACATGCAATGGACTGCTTGAGGTGAGCTGCTTCCTCATCTTGTAGCTCTCCGTTGCTGTGGCAGAGAAGCTTCTATGCTTCTCTATGTACTCCTCAAACCTTCGAGGGCTGGCGTCTCAGACAGATAGGGAGAACACAGGCAGGAAAAGGGCTTATTTCTGGTGGGATTCATGTTTGCAGGTGGTGGGAGACCCGTCCACCTGGAGGTGACAAAGCCCTAGCAAGCATGTGTGAAACTGGTCCTTGGGACCACAGTCACTCTTCCACCTCTCATCATTTCACCGTGGCAATGAGGGTGTGTGAGAGCATGACTTTGAGCTCAGATATTGCTGTAGCTGGTGTAGTGTCATACATCCCTTCCCTTCCCTCAACCCTTCTTCAGGGGTGAGGGAAGAGCTTTCCTCCCTTGGGTGAGGAACTGAGGGAGGCAGGCAGGATTCAGTTACACAGCAAGACTGGCTGAGCCAAGCCAGGACTCGAGTGCAGGTTTTACCTGTCTGTATAGCTCACTGCATGATACTTCTCTCCCTTTCACACTGAAAATAGCTACATTTTGCCATGAGACTCTAGTCTTGAATGCGTCTTCAGACTGTTTCCAGAAGGCATCAGAGAATTTCCCAAGCAGAGAAATCACTGCTGTCAACAGCATGATAATAGTCGCACACATGGTTTCTCCTTTCCTCTCCTCCCTCCCCATCTGTCCCCCTCCTCCCCAGGATGAAATTTCTAAAAGCTTGTACACTGCACCAAATGCAAACAGACATTGGGTTAGTTAAAAACATACTTCTCTTTATTTAAAAGTTTTCTATCCATAGATGAAAGGCAGCTGATACATTGCATAGTTTACCTTTTTTTGTTTTTAGTACGCTTATTATTCAGCACRTCTGAGAAAAGGAATGATTACTGGCTCTAACTTCCCACAACAAACAGTGAAGTTAATGGAATAATAAATTAAAGTAGTAGTAGTCCACATTATGTATAAAATAAATGTTAACAGATACAAATATGACAGGAATGATGACTGATTCAGTTTCCCTTCTCCTCAGGAGTTCAGTGTCTTATTAGAGTGGTTGCATAAGTTGAGTTTTTATTAAAATGCTGCGGTGCTCTGAAGCTGTGAAACACAAAAGCTACAGTTTTTTTAATTGAATGAGAATGCCTTCAAGAAACCTTGCTAGTGAGAATGAGGGTGCTGTTCTGCCCCTGTGATGGTTGGTTACTATCCCTGTTGCTGCAAGGAGGCAGACCACACTTCAGCTGTGGCTGATCCTGGCTCTATGCACAGTGCCCACCAACTTCTTACATTACAGGCACTACGTATTCAAAGGACAAAACTCCACACACCCCTCACGGTGTGGGAGAGGGATGGGTCATGCAACCTTAGTGTACTGGCCATCAGCTCTGGGGTGCTCTCATCATCCTATATAAATGCTCGTTGCTGGAAACTCAGTACCTGGGCCCTCTGTGGTGTTAACCCAGGAGCAGCTTCTGCTGGTCTTAAGGAAACAGCTATAAGAGAGATCTATCATGTCAGTGTGCTTTCTCTTCCGTTTACCTGAACTCATGTGGGTTTCCATGAGTGCTTTCTGGCTGACAGCCATCCCCAGGCAGCCAGGCTATGTGTGCCCAGCCAGGGTTTCCCCAGGGGAGCCGGTCCTGTGCATGGGCTGAATGTCAGTGCCACAGGCTGCTGCTGTCGGGCTGCCTAGAGCTGGGATTGAACGCTCATCTGTCCGGGGGAGTTTCAGAAAGTGCCAAATCTACTATGGGGAGGTAGGTATTGAACAGGGACTGTCCAGCAAAGCCTGGAGAAAGAAACTTGTCAAACAGAGCAGCAGCAGAGCAGCAAGAGATCTCCATCTGAGACGGGGGATGGGAACCGAGTAGCAGAGCCCATGCAAGGTAAAGATCCAAGAGTCTTTACCGCAACACAGATGCTGACCCATATATTATACAATGAGAAAAGTCAACCATGTTCTGAATTACAGGGTTGTAATTCCACCCTGAGGATCTGATGACTACAGAAACCACCTGAGCTCTGCTCCCCTGGTTTGACAACCATATACGCCTGGATGCAATTATAATCCTGTTGCATGTCTCAACTGCCTGGCACTTTTTTTTCCGTCCCTCCTTATGTACTTAAGATTGAGGCTGAAGTTTCAACTAGTATTAAAACATACAAAGAAAATGAATACAATCTTAGTGGACTAGTAGTCCAATGACCTTCAAATTTGTAAAAACCTCTACAATGTGGCTATAAAATGAGTAATTGAAATAGCAGAAACAAAGTAATTCTAAAAATGTCAGAAAAATAGTATTAAGAAGTACAGTACTGAGTTGGAAGACATTTGCTTCATCTACTGGCTTAAAAAAAAAAAAAGAGTTGGATTTTTTTAAATTCTCCCTCTGCAACAAATAGAAGCAGCAAAATTTTTTGTGAAATCAGAGATATTCTGGTATCCAAGTAAGAGTACACAGTGAGTTCCTAAAGGCATTAACTGTTTTGAACAACAGTCTAAATACAGGTCATTTATATTAGTTGGCTTCAGTTGAACATTGCTTTTATTTCCTATAAAAATACATGTTTAAGTATGTGTGTATATATACATACATACATGTCTATTGCAAAAAAACATCTGCATTCCTTCTGACGYTTGTAAGGAAGATCAAAGTAATATAATAGTAGTAATAAACTTTAAAAGGAGACTTAAATGACTTATTGTTCATACAATATTTAAATATAAGGAACACAAATTTCCAACATAGTAATTCTTCTGTGCTTTACAATCCCTGTAATACTAAAGCAGGTTTATATTAATACCTAAATGAAAAGAGTTAGTGACTACTGCTATAGGGACTGCTGTTAGTTACCTCCACTGTACTCAATACCACTGAGTAAACGAGGTCCAAATTTCAGTTGAAAGAACTTGGTTAGCTTGAATTTCATACTATTGATTTAATTATTGGCAGGAATGTGAAAATACATTCAGTGTAGGAAGGCTGTTTAAGCCAAAGGAAAAAAAAAAAATTCTCATTATTCTTGCAGCTATTTTTCAAGAAGTACTACATATTCCAGCTTTAACGCTACATTTTTAAATCAGGGGAAAAAAAAAATCTATGAGTAAGGAAGACAGATACTGTTCACAAGACTTCAAGGAGAACCTTTCACTGACATTAAAGGCAACTTTGCAGACTCACTTGAAATGTATCAATTTGTAATCTACACATTTACAGGGATGCTCTGCTCTGAAAGCTGTTTCCCAATCTGTGCCAAAACATGTGAGGCTGTGTAGAATACTTCTGATGATAGACCTCCAGGCTCTGTTTCTCCATAATTGATTTAGTTATTAGTTATGCAGGGAGAGAAGAGATCCCTGAGGCTTGGTAAAACAGTATTCAGTTACTAAAAGCAGCCCTTTGTGAATTAATGTCATCCTACCAGCTCTTTCTGCTCATTATTCCTTCAAGTCTTGTTTTCCTGGACACCAGCTGTCACAGAGGAAGTCTCCAGCCTTTWCTTCTGCTGCCTCCCCGGCTGGCTGAAGTTGCACCAGCACGGTCTGGAGCGTCTCCTTCACCACCTGGATCTCCCTCTGCAGAGACTGTGCAATCTTTTATTAAGGAATAAATCTATAGGTGATTGGCAGTCCCTTTTCTCTTTCCAAGTTATTAAATAAATTCTTGTTCTGTTGCTCACAACAGATGGCCATGGCTATCTAATTGTAGCTTCAAGTTCTTCCAAATTGTTTGGATTAAATATTAATACACTTCTCACACTTGCTTTCAAAAAAAATCCAGGCAAACTGAAGTTCTCAAGTAGCATTATTTAGCACTTTAAAAAAGGGAGGGGGTGGGGGATACTGCTTGGGTACTGTTCTCATGGGAAGGAAGGAGATGTACCACAGAGGCAGCAGCACTTGCTGTGAGTTCCCTGCTGGATGGAGGGTGGATTTTTAAGCCAGAGACACAGACCTGRGTGGATCAGACCCCTGGTGAAGGCAACAGGGCAGCGGGAGCAGCCTGAGACCACAGCCAAGTGACCACAGCTTGTCCGGCATCAGCGAGCTCKGCAATGTCTGCTACGCAAGGCGGGGTGGGAATCTAGGTAAGCAGCAAAATTAACTTATAGCAGAGAAAGTGTTTCTGCTCTACTTACCTCCAGAAGGCTTTAATCTTAGCTGAATTATCAGTATAATTATAGTGTAGAAAACACAAATATAAAGCTATACGAGGCTCCACAGTGAATGCTTTGAACAAGTTGAAAAGCAAAGAGATTAGCAGTAGCAAGGTCACACTGCTGTGCATTAAAAGGAAAAAGGCCACCTGARAGGCATCTGATAATTCAATAAAAATACTTCATTTGGTTAAGAAAGGAGAGTTTTCAACATTTTATTTGCCATTGATTAGTTCAGGTTTCTTGCAAGGCACTCAGGAAGAAAATGGTGGCTAATGGCTCGGCATCCTAAGAGACCTTCCACTTCCCTCTTTCCCCAGCTCCACAATGACAGAGGGAAGGTGTCAGGCGGTGGCAACGAGAATATGGGGGGTGCAGCAGTGAACGGACTGGCAGATGAAGGAGATACTGGCAACTGCTGAGACATGCACAAGTTTTTAAGTGGCTGGGCTTCCTAGGCAGTACAGCTTTTTGCTCTGATGACTAGTCTCTCCTGGGAATAAGCACAGTTTGTACTATCAATAYATCAGCCTTTCTGCTGATAATCTCATGTCAGTGAGACTATCCGTTGCTGAATCAAGTGCAAGGACCTGGTGTAGCTCAATGAGACAACCAACCTTGTCTTCTCTTCCATAGCTTACACTACATGGAGAGCAAAGCAAGCACGAGACAAGTCAGATCCTGCTGAAGCTCTAAACCAACAACCAAGTCTATGTGGACAAGCCCTAGGGCCCACCCCATCCATGCTGCGGCTGCCTGTACAGCTACAGGTATGGCTGAAGGGCAAGGACCCCAAAAAGCTAACCCAAGCAGGTCAAGGGCGAGAGAAGTAAGTTCATTTCTAGCAGTAAGTCACCAAATGATCTCTGAGCGAGCCAGAAACCCACTTCAAGGTAAATGAAACAGGCTAACACTGAAACAACTCAATTTCAAAAACACAGCGCACAGGAAGGATAACGTRCAAGGACAGGCTTTATCCTCTACAGAGCTCATCCATTGTGAAATGTTGTTTTACTCGACCCCAGCGTCAATGCAATGTCAAGAAGAAAAGACACCCCCAGGTTATGTGGCTGTAAAAAGTGAGCTGCTAGTTTTGAAAAATTGCGACTAGAGAGGACCATGGGACAGCTATAGAAATCATCGCTATTTCAGGCACAGTTACGCCTTTGAAAAGCCTTTCGGCTGCTTTTGATTCTGTTATCAGTTCCTCAAAATTTCACCTTCGTGTATTTAAATACATTCACTATGATGTTTTACTCTTAATATGTTCACCAAGAGTATTCATGCATACTTCTGATTTCTGGACAGCTCTATTAATATAAAGGGATTCTGTCTCTGATTACAAGTAATAGCAGTACACACAAAACTTCTCCTATCCGAGGATCTCAAAGCACTGTACAAGGACAAATCAATTATGCTTTGCATCTTCTCTGAAGTAAGAAACATTATTATCCTCTTATAAGCAGTCCTGGACTGTCTACCCCTCTGCAGTTTAATCACGAGGCTCTGCTGAAAACCTGACTGGTAAAACGGAAATTCTCCAGTTTATGAACACCATGAAGCCTCTGCAATTTAATTACTTCTGATGTGCAGCCTCTGACTACATGCTGTTATTTGTAATATCCTAAGCAATTACAAAATTCTTTTCAGGTAGAGAGAAAAAGCAAAATTGAAATGCTTCACTGCCAGTGGATGAGAAATCTTGAAGGATGGAGGAAAATGAAGACAGGGAAAGAAACTCTTAACCAACAGAAAGATGGAGCAACAAGAAAGATGACTGCATAGTCTAACTACAGCAAGTGTCAATAACCTCACAAATAATACCACAACCAGCTACAGACCAGTAACTGTCAAACAAGCCTTTATGGCTAAGGCAAAATATATGGCATATGGCTGAGCATGGAATCTCTATCCATATATCTCTATCCATATATCCATATACTGTCTCCCACAGCA
>JASVER010000016.1:11110306-11151454 GCA_030449065.1 Oceanodroma leucorhoa | reverse complement strand
AAAAATGAAAAAAACGTAGTTTCACATGGGTCCACATGCTTAAATTCTCTATCCAGTGCTGCAAATTTTGAGCCAGTATCAAAAGCAGGAGCCAAAACAAGTTTCAGCTGGGAACATTTTCTGGTCCTGCTGTCTTCCTGTGAAAAACTGGCAAAATCTCTSCAATGTCTCATAAGCAGTAAATTAAAGTACTTGGGAACAGCTTCACACAAACACAATCCATATTCTGCAACAATGCTGCAGCTCTAATGTTGTCTTGGTTGAACCTTTTCACCTATYTGACTTCCTCTCTTTAAAAAACTTGAGCATCACGACAGAGTTCATGATTTACAAGGAGATAAAAAGCAGATCTAATTACTGTAGACTTAATTTTTGGAAAAAAATGGGCTCATCAATGTATCTTCTGTTCTCTCAGCACAGATGTTTAGGGAAAAGAGACAAAAGGTAGATATTACAAACCAGTTGCCTTTCTATAGGAAAGGTTAGAAACTAAGAGTATATTGTAAGACAAAAGGCCTTGGAAGGACAGTCAAGGACTACCACAGAGCTGAGGTAAGGGTCTATGGGACTTTGGAGACTAAAAGCAATTTCGGACATCTGAAGAGGAAATTAAGTCTTGAAGAACAGAAATAATCAGAAAGAGGGTTTTTTTTACCTGGTTAACTATTCTGCTTGTTTCTAACAGCTGAACATTRCAGTGGCTGGAGACAGAAGCTCAGCTAGATGTCCCACTGCATAACTGCACGTGTCTCTCCTAACTCCAGGCACCAGTACACACAGCRGGGGCAGCCAGCTGGAAAGTAGCTCTGCAGAAAAGGACCTTGAGATCATGGTGGACAGCAAGCTGAACATGAGCCAGCAATGTGTCTTGTGGCAAAGGTGGCCAACAGCCTCCTGGGCTGGATTAAGAAAAGCATTGCCAGCAGGTGGAGGAAGCTGATCCTTTACTCTGATCATCTCTACTCAGCACTGGTGAGGTCCCATCTGGAGTGCAGGGTCCAGTTGTGGGCTCCACGGTACAAGAAAGATATGGACTTACTGGAGCGAGTCCAGCACAGGACTGGTTTAAYKGACTGGAGCATCTGTCATATGAGGAGACGCTGAGAGAGCTGGGACTGTTCAACCTGGAGAAGGCTCGGGGGGATCTTACYGATGTGTAAAAAYAGCTGAAGGGTGGGAATGAAGAAAAGGGAGCCAGACCCTTCCCACTAATGTCCACTAACAGAACAAGAAGCAACAGGCAAAAATTCCAAAATAGGAAATTGAATCTGAATACAAGAAAACTTTTTTTTACTGTGAGGGTGGTCAAACACTGGAACACATTGCACAGAGAGGTTGTGGAGTCTCCATCCTTGGAGATATTCAAAACCTGACTGGACATGATCCTGGGCAACCTGCTCTAGGTGACTCTGCTTGAGCAGGGGGTTGGACCAGATGATCTCAAGAGGTCACTTCCAACTAAACGATTCTSTGATTGTGTGTGCTATGTGCCAGAGGACCAGTGCAGAGGCAAGACAATTCAATGTTTATTTGGAATGACCTGGGTTTTTGCCTTTTAGAAGTGCACTCTTGGGAGTGAAGGAAAGACACCGAGCAAGTCCCTACTGCTCCTRTATGAGGCCTGTGTGGTCTCACAGCAAGAGAGCAAAAAAGTCTTTGGAAGTCCATCACTTACTTCTCCTTACAAAATACAGGGGTGCTTGTGGTACTGAAACCAGATTAGAAATTTCCYATTTCCCTCCCTCCATTACTGTCTCCCTCCTTCACATCCATGCATGTGCTTCTACAAACTAACATAATACCCTTCCCACGTAAAAACCAAAATACTTCCCCCAAAACCTAGTAAACAAAAAAACCCAAAAGAATGACTGCAACATTTTGAAAAATGGATCACTTCAGTGCTCTGGATATCAGCTGTCTCCAAATCACTTGTTCCAACAGMAAATGGAAGGCAAAGAAGCTGCAGCACATGGGTGGAAATACACTGACCTACCTCCATCACAGCATGAACAATACAAGTGGAACCACGTTCTCTCAATGTAACAYGCACTGGGAAGAGCTCACCCTCCTGTCATCCAAAATAAAATCGAAGAGGGCACCGTTGCCACCTCTCACTTTTGTGGGATCCCAAAATTTCTTACAGGTTCACCCAGAGTGAGATTCTTCAGTGAGGTATAGTCAGGGCTAAATTCCCGATTCTGTTGAAAACCTATGTTGGTGTAAAGCAAGACTTGTATGAGAGCCTGCCATATGATAAGGGTGAAGGGTTAGCAAAGTGACCTGAAATRCCTAATGAACGTTTAGGCACCAAATTCTATTTTCAGAATAACTGTTTAAAATGCCCATTTTAGGGCGAGGAATGGAGATTGCTTTTATAATCATAGTCCAGCCAGGTTTTCTTCCAACAAAAGCATTTTGACCAGGAGGATCTATTACATGCATTCAAATTGTCTATCAAAATGTAACTGCTAATTAAGAACAAAAATGACTGTGAAATTGCAATATAGGCTCCATTTAATTTTACTGGGAATTCCAGGCCTTTACTGTCAGGAAACTAACACCGCTCATCAGCTCTGCAAACACCAGAATGAGTCACCTCTCATCCTTTGGTTTCTGCAATTAATGATGTGGACTGTTTTCATACACTCGCCAATGATTAACCATAATTGAATGTTTTGTGGGTTTATTTGGTTATACTACATAGAATTTAGCAAATATGTCATAGTGCTACAGAGGAGCTCCCTCCCCCTCCCCCCCTCATTGTTTGATGCTTTTTATACAAAAGTACAGTTTAATATTTGCTGTGAAAGGCTTCAATAATAAATGAGAATCTCAAGTAGGTCTGTATCTATACTCAGGACTAAGAAATACCACTGGATTTCTCCTTTGTTCAGGTCATGCTGGCAATTACGATGAGCAGCATGGTTGATTTAAGTGTGCTATGCCATCAAAACGTAGAATGAAAAACAATGACATCTGGGATTTTTCTTCTAATACAAACTTAATTATTAATCAAAGCTATGACACACACTAAACATTGGCAAATGGCTCGAGAGCATCAGGAATTTATTTTTCTCAGTGGAGTCTTTAAAAGTCTTTTAATAATCAGATGACAGGACTAATTTACATCTGCGCAGCCCCCAGTTAGATTTTTGACCTAATACAGTTTGTAACATTCATGTATAAGGCAGTTTTTTGGGGGATGAGAGGAAGGGCGAAAATAACCAGCAAACAAGAGTTTGAAAAATTTATCCTGCTTTCATCACAATTCCAGATCTTTAAGCTCCTGCTCTCAGAGTTCTACAGATTTTTACTGAAGACTGCATAATTGTCCACTATTTGGGATAAGAAGTTATTTTATTTAAAACCAAACAAACTACTGTGCAAACAATAGATCCATCTATTAATCATAAATTCTTCTACTGAGGCTAATTATTGGCAGTGATCTCAGTGCTAGTTCCTGCAATACAGGCAAGTTACCAATGAGTGAAAGTTTATTTTATAGGCACTGAGCAGTTTTTATTTAAAAAAACAATCTACAGGTCCATAGCACTGTGGTAGCTATTTTTCTCATTCCTTTTTGAAGTATAGCACAGCAATTACATGCACCAGATGGTAACATTTTATGCACATTGATCTGGATGACCTCTGAAATAGCAACTGAGTGTTAATGAGGGGTAGCTGAATTGCTGAACTGCTTCTCTGTATGTCCCTATGTTTTAAACATGGTTTCTTGTTTTGTGACTGATGGTCTTGCTAGGACTAGGACATCACACAGTGTGCATTTATGTATTTAGATAATGTCAGCTGAATTTCACTGATAGAGGAAATCAGATCTATATCAGACAACTGTGGCTTAGAATGAGACTAATCTACAACTCTTCTCAAACTTTCAATTATTAGATTTTATTTTTTCAACTAACTTGCAGTTTCAACAGTTACAAAGAAATATGCACGCTCCATAGAAAATACAAATACTACTATTTTACACACTTCTAGCGTATTTTCTTCAGGAATCAAAAAAGCAGTTTTTCAGCTTATTTCACCTTACCTAGTAAACTGTAACTATGATCAGACCTGACTGGTTTGAATATGAACTTAAGTCCACTGCAAAGAACCCATAACTCCAATCCTCAGTGTTCTTCTATTAGGGTCAATGAGAAAAGCTCATTTGGGAACAAATATACGTAAGGGAGGAAGGAATTAGATGCTCTGTACACACACAAGACACAMACATCCATATAGCTCTGAAAAGAATGCTCACAAACAGCATTGGGGAAACACAACTGCAACCAAACACACATGCTGTAAATATAATTAAAAGAATATTGCAAACTGGCCTGTGGTAAATACAAGAAAATAATCTTTCTGTACATTGAATCGCTTAGAAAAGAAAGATTTGAAGTAGTAACAAATTAGTGACTGGATTTCTCCCCTCTGATGCACCCCCCCCCCAGCACCTTCCCCCCACACCCCCTTTAAAGTTTATCGTTCTGATACCTTTAAAAAAAMCAAATTTCTAGAATAGGAATTTTGCAATGAGCTGGCAACAGATGCCCAATTACCTAAAACACAGTGGTATTTCCACACATTCTATTTATTATCCTTTCTCTAAACTCTCTCCTGCAGGACTGCCTGCCTCAGCTTAGGAGGAACTGAATCCTTCCTAGCACCAGCATCATCCCAATTCACCTTCAGGTGTCTGTAAGGGCTCCTCTGCTAACCTCTCCAACCTGAATTTATTAATCTTTCTTCGTTATCCCATTGCCTGCCACCTCTTCTCCACTAAAACCTAACCAGCCAAGTACTCTCATCTTCCTTAGCCTCACTGGTTCTTACCCTCTTTTCCCTTTCTTRGAAGAACAAAATCTCTTTTATGCTAAGTTTTTCTATGGAAGTTACAAATGAAACAATACTCTGTGCTCTTAAATTTTGAAAAATACCCACAGATGTAGGCCCAACAAATGCCTCATAAAGGTTAAGCAATCATCTGATTGAAGATCAGATGAAGCACAGAAGGAGATAAGGATGCTTTATAAGACAACAGCTCATCTGGTTACTTTCACTGGAGTGTTAGAGGCAGATTACATTGCATAGGACACCACATGATGCATCTGCTGCCCATTTTTTTAAAAAGAAAAAAATCCAAACTACATGTGACAATATACACTGTCTGAGTCAATGATGTAGCATTTAACTCAGCTAAATCATGTGGGGAAATGCAGGTGCATGGATGCTTGTATCCATGAAGCTTTTGGTGCACTAGGTATTTACTTATATGAGCATTACAAACAAAAGGATTTTACCAGTAGAACAAAGGCTTTTCAGCGCCTAATCTCAATTTACAAAGAACTAACTTCTGTTTAAACCAATTAAAGCTGGATCAGACCACAGTGAAAATGCACTGTAGGAAAACTTGCTACAACAAAAATGCCCACTTCAGCAAGACAATCAATTCTCCCCTTCTTAATGTATTTAATCTACATTAAGAATTAGTATTCTATGTGAATCTGAAAGGCAAGTATTTCACATACATACTTACATAGATTGATACATATCTATAGCTATATTAAAAAGGATATGAATAACTCCTTCATCAACTCTGCAGGCGGAAGTCTGCAGTTGATCTTCCAGATGCACCAATTTCTCACTTATTGCTTCRCATTTTTCTCCCAACTCTGCAGAAAATATGAAGAACTCCTATAGGAAGTTGAAAAAGAAAAGAAAGCATGTTTGCTGCTGACTGCACTTTTCTACATCAAATTTGCATCAAAKTAAGGGGAAAATAAAATATTACTAAGGGGATATGATACTTTGCAGTGCTAAGACATTGCTTGAAAGCAAATTCCCATTAGAGAGACAAATAGTTGTTATCATACAATAAATTGGTGATTTCATATAAATTTCATATAAATGAAATGAGCTTGTAGTCTCAGTCTATCTCCCAGCAGAAAAAAGTCATAATCTCACTTTCAGCAGAGGATTAAAGGGGTGTGAAGACTGAACTGCTCTCCCTCTTCCCTGTTGTCTCACCACAGCAGGGGAGGGAAATCTCACACTGACTACACCATTTAGGTTCCTAAATTTCAAGTTGTTCATGTAAATATGATTTACACTTTTAGGCCATTTAAATATTTCAAGCAGCA
The DNA here is from genome assembly GCA_030449065.1 of Oceanodroma leucorhoa. Taxonomy (NCBI): domain Eukaryota; kingdom Metazoa; phylum Chordata; class Aves; order Procellariiformes; genus Oceanodroma; species Oceanodroma leucorhoa. The sequence goes on along the minus strand of JASVER010000016.1, from coordinate 11,145,308 downwards.
TCACTTTTTATATCTCTTATAAACACAAAATGTACTTACTTTTTTGAAGAAAAATCTGGCTAGAATACTTAGGGACTTTGCTCAACTGATCAAAGAAAGTGTATCAAAGTCTTAGAGATTACTAGATGAAACTACATTTTTTTACTGTGTTATCATGAAACAAAACTAAATTTTCAAAAATAATGCTTCTCTACTTAGAACTTATACAAACACTTTTTCTACTTTAAACTGACTATTTTAAACCAGTTGCAAAGTCCTTCCCATAAGTTTGCCTGCTTTCAGATATACTGCACTAGGGTAATTTGTATCTTTTATATTTTGTATTGAGTACTTCTTTGAGAAAAGACCTACATAAGGAGCAAATATGAGAGGGGGAGGGGGGRAAAAAAAATCAACCCATTTGTGCAGCACTGAGACAAGCCTCTCCTCTCCCTCCCGAGGCATCATAATGCTGTCTACAGGGAATGACAGGAGTTATCTGTAAGGAAAAGATTATGGTGCCGAGATGAAGTTCTGCTGGAGCCATGTTGAAAAAACTGGATTTTCTCTAGACCTAGTCTATGCACTCGTCCATAAAGCCAGCTGCACATGTGGCCACATACAACCTTCAGAAAATTTTTCTCCTTTAAAAAAGTACTTACAGTCCTTCGCACTGATCTGTTGCTATAATAGCAGCAATCAGTGGTTGTTTAAGAGAAATCAAGCTTTCAATCAAAGGCCTTCCAAAGAAATCGTGCTAATAGTTGTCGGAACGCTGCCCATTGTGAAACAATCTGATTTTTGATAAACACATTTACCAGAACTCAGTTCTGTGCTATCCTTACACTTTGCGTCACACAGTGCATAGACAGAGTCAAATGTCAGAAGAGCTCTGCTTGCTGGCACATCCTCTGTTACAGCACAGAGCTTTGACCTTTCTGCTTTCCTAGGTCCTCTGCCAGACGTGGCTATCCAGCAGATCGCACGGGTACGCAACCAGCTGCAGCTCGCATCCTGGACGAGTGAGCTGGTTAAGAAAGGTTACGTTGCAAACACCCGCAACTTAGACAGAGAGAAGCACAACGTGAGAACCAGCTGGCTGAGTCCCTGGCTCTGTGCACGAGACCTGAGCAGCCATCTTCAGAGTCATTACCAAACATCAGAATCTACAGCAGTACTCCACAGAATTTATAGACGTAAAAATGACCCATTGTTTTTAAGATGAGGAGGAGAAGGTACACGTTCTCCCTGTGGCAACTAGGAGTGTCCTTTTCTCAAGACCAGGGACAGAAGATGAGGAACAAGTCTGCCATCCAGCTGCTAAATCATTATTCAGTACACCAGCAGGACTCCATATGCTGTTAGGGARTGGGATAACCCAGGCAATTTATATCAATAGAAAGCTTTTAGGGAATCATTCTGTGACATGCATGCAAGAACAGTTGTCTAAAAGAACTTAGGTCTCAGGCTAGAAGAGTCAGTAAATTGCAAAAACCTCATACTCTGAAAGCACATCTAAAATGATGACCATCTAGAGAAAGCTCCACCTCTGAACACTGATTTTTCTCTAACAGTTAATTACGCATAAGAAAATCAGGTCTTCACATAACCATCATCTCAAATGCAAGAAAAACAAGACAAAAAACACTCAGTGCTATACAATCATTGAACAGTTAATTTAGGAAGAACAGCTTTTAATTAATGCACAAACTCCTAAGTATTGCTCTGACAGACAAAAGCCATAAGTCAAGTTTTCAAACCAGACTCTTTCTACAGACTGTGTACTTCGACAAAATGAATTAGTCCTGTACAGATCCTGAAGAACTGGTACCTTACAGTGACACATAAAAAGCAGATTCTTTGCTGTTAGTGCAAAAATAACCAAGATACTGAATACTTTAGTCTGATCCAGTCACCGATTTTATCAAGAATTATTATTATACGAGATTTTGGATCACGTTCATGCTGTCACAAAGGATGACACTTCTGGTCCTGATTTGAAATCATCAGTTACTACAGASAGCAAATAAAAAAAAATACATGTTACAGTATACTCCTGAATACCTGTGCCATTAAACATATTTAAATATAAAAAGCATTATACAGATATGCATTACAGTAGGGTATCTCTTTCTTTTTTAGAGTATTGTTGATGGCAGGAACGTTTATCCAGATAATYGGTCACCCAATCAGCACTATCATCAGTTGCTTTACGAGAAGATCCATTTCCTCCACTTTAGAACTGCCCTCACGTTTCCCGTCTCGTATATGCAAATACAAGGAGTTCGCTGAGCAGCTACTCTAAACGATAAGCACACTGGCTGGATTTGCCTAGCCCTGCTGTGAATATCCACAGTGTAAAATTCTTCCCTATTCACTGTGTTAGTCAATGTACAGGGCAAAATGGGCCTTTTAGACCCACCCCCTCACTGAACTTCAGGTGGGCTGAAAGATGCTGGCAACAGGAGACAGCATTTAGATACCCGGTTGGCAAAACAAGCTCCAGGTTGCAAGTGTGGCCTAGCTCTAAGGTGCACAGATCCTGAAAACCCAAGATAAAATATATTTTTCACAGCCTGAAATGCACAGTCGCAGCACAGCTAGATGACTATACTTATCAGTGTACTGCTACCTAATCTGACCTCATGTTTGACGTTTTCTTTTCCTTTTAAATCAAACTTTACAGCCAGGKAAAGAAAGGTCCCAGGAAGGATGGAAGGAAAGAAGGAACCCAGCAAACAAGCCCCCAAGACCCTAGAACTTCAGGTGAATTCTCGTTCCATAGCAACAGCATCTCACAGTGCTCTGCATCAGTACTAACCTGTATTTTGGGCTTCTAGGCTTTGGCTTCCGCCCCGCTGCAATTTCAAGCAAGGACTTTATTGGTGCACTGGTGTTGCACTAAACATGCTTAGGAATAATAGACTATAGTTTTTAACTCACTGGCTTTAATTCATTTGTCAACTGAATGCTTAGATTCTCACTTAAAAGTAAAATGTCCATCCTATCTCGTGAAAAAATATAGTACGTTCTTCTGGTATGATAACATTTTGAGTGCATAATGAATTGCCTAAAAATGTTACAAAGATCATGTTTACTTTGGAAATTAAGGTAAATGAACAATGGGTACTAGGAAAATATGCTCAATGCAGAATTGWTAAAACAATATGGAAGGCTGGGAAATCTGAGTAAGTAAAAATARGATCAAACTTCTTTAGGTCTTTAAACCCTTGAAACCCATTTAGTCATAACTAYATGGCTATGGCTGCACTGCAGTGTGTGCTGGTTTTGGCTGGGGTAGAGTTAATTTTCTTCATAGTAGCTAGTATGGAGCTGTCTTTTGGATTTGTGCTGGAAACAGTGTTGATAACACAGGGATGTTTGCACTGTTGCTGAGCAGTGCTTACACASAGTCAAGGCCTTTTCTGCTTCTCATCCCACCCCCAGCGAGGAGGCTGGGGGTGCACAAGAAGTTGGGAGGGGACACGGCCGGGACAGCTGACCCCAACTGACCAAAGGGATATTCCATGCCGTATGACRTCATGCTCAGCACATAAAGGTGGGGGAAGAAGAAGGAAGGGGGGACGTTCGGAGTGATGGTGTTTGTCTTCCCAAGTCAACGATAGGYGTGACGGAGCCCGGCTTTCCTGGAGATGGCTGAACTCCTGCCKGCCCATGGGAAGTGGTGAATGAATTCCTTGTTTTGCTTTACTTGCACATGCGACTTCTGCTTTACCTATTAAACTGTCTGTATCTCAACCCACAAGTTTTTTCACTTTTACTCTTCCGATTCTCTCCCTCATCCCACCGGGGGGAAGTTGAGCGAGCAGCTGCGTGGGGATTAGTTGCTGGCTGGGGTTAAACCACGACACGGTGTAACTAAAATAGCTCCATAAGGTAGGGGTTATATTCTATTAATCTTAAACTCCTAAAAGGTATTTTGCAGCTTAATTCCTCTTTAATACAGCAATAATAGTGTATGGCTAAACTATTTTTGCACATACATGACACAGCTGCCTTTTTAGTTGAAGTCAGAAGTTCCTCCATAGTTTAGACAAGCATCATCTCTGAGGAACTTGACTTGCAGGCATCATGTGAAAAATGCAGAAGGGTAATTACATACATTATGATTTTACATAAAAAATAAAATATATATGGCCTTTCTTATTTTGGATTGGAAAGATGTGGTCATGCAGAGAACTCTAACTTTAGTTTAAACCAAGAAGAGTTATAAATGAAATGGAAAAAAATATACTGCTCTCAAAAATATACAAGAATAATTCTAAATATTCAACCAATTCCACAGTTTCTGCCCCCGGGCCCTCGTTTGAAAAAAGTTCGATAACTCACAGAAGTAGATAGGAAAGATTTCTCTCAGTGCCTTTCATGCCTAGTAACGTCACTAGTAACATTTTTATTTGATATTTGTCTATGTAGGCAAGGAAACAGCTGCCRGTGACACACAAACCATTCAGAACAGCTCCCGGTTGGAAAGTGGCACTTTACACTGATCAACATCATCTCTAAGAGTGGACTCTGCCTCCAGCTCAACATATTAATAAAATACAATTCATCCAAGCTTGTAGGTTATGTCAATGCTACAAGCTACTGTAAGTCTTAAGACTTCTTTGGTTATTTCTGCACTAACAGCACTTTCAGGAAGCAGCTAGGAGAGATTGCAGGAGTCAGGAAAGAGCTGAGGTGCAATATTGCTTTATGGATTTTTCTGTGAACAGCGGATGTAGCTGGCTGGGATTCCCCCCCATCGCCCAAATCCTTAAGCAGGKGAAAACAGCACAAATGTGGGTGTATTTGTTTTTTCTTAAGGTGGTAACTGAAGAAATTCTTCTGCCTTCTCACACAGAGTAGAAATTCTCATTCTCTCCCAGAGATGTGAGAAGCTGATGTGAGAAACAGGAAGAACAGACAATGTTCCAGCTGATGCACAGCTGGAGCATCAGCACACTGAATTAAGATCAGAGGGAACGGCTTCCACTTTAGTCTTCTGCATTTCAATTTACTCTTTCACAAGTCATTTTAGTCATCTATGAGCAACAGCTCCTTGACAGCATTACTCAAGGAAAATGTTTGATCAGCTTTTCCAGTGCAAACACCTTCCATGCTCTCTTGTATCTAGTTCAGCAATTTTATATAGAAGAATCAGTATTCTAGTAGCTAGATTAATCTAATTCCGTTAGGGATTAGAGTGTCTATTAGAGTCTCTGGTGGTTGTGCTGAGAAGCAGGATTCCCAGATACAGCCTTAAAATTCATTCTTCCTACAGAGGAACTCTGTAAAAAGGAATTGCCTTACTTCAAACTAGCAATATCATAACCCCAATAAGATATGTAAAATAAATGTCCTAGAAGACCTTCTGCAGAACATCAAAGCCAAATTTCTTTCGCTTGTACTAAACCCTCTCTCTCCTATAACAGTTAAAATAWTTCACAATAACATAAATAACTATGAAAAGTTGCCCTTGCAGACAGATACTTCACTTTATGGCACAAGGTTTAGAACAGTGACTTATTGTTGACAGAAATGCTGCATGCTTACCCTCACCTTTGCAGAAGTCACTGGAAATTGTGAGCACTTAAGACTCCACAAAGTCAGGCCAGGGCATCTCTTAAATAATTTCTAGAAACAAGAGGCAACCATCCATATGTTTGTCCTGCTTGAACAGATGCTTCAGTCACATGCAGGTTAAGCACACATGCCCTCAAATAATGAGCTACATGGCCACAAAGCATCCAAAGTGCAGGTGGAGGAAGCATTTGTCCTTGCTCTGCATCCCAGATTTCCTGCCCTGTGGGCATTGTCCTGGGCAGGTGTCGTAGATGAGGAGGGCAAAGCRGACACTGAGAACAGGCCTAATCTTTTACTCTGAAAATAATACGTGTTACTCATGACCAACACCATCCTAGCATCATGGCAAGGCTGACCAGGAAGCAACCAGGGACCACCAAAGCCTACTCTGTGACTTGCAGTGAGATCAAGCCCACTGTGATTGTCCTCAGCTGGTGTCTGCCTACACAGCTCTTAGCAGCTGACAGGGATTTTGTGGTTCTGGTTGCAGTTTGCAGGTTCAGGTTGCAAACTGCCCGTGCAGTGAGCAACACTGCTACAAACCAAGACGGTTACATTTCATTTTACCCTTACATAGCACAMAATGATAACTAACCACTGTCCTCTCCATCATTATTTTTAATGTGATTGAAGACTCTGACTTTCAACCAGACCAGGATTTTTAAAGTTTTTACTTCTATGCCTTTTCTTCAGTGTGTTCCTGTCTTCTACAGAGTGAGGTGCCCAGACCAGTGCCATAGTCCTCTGGAGGCTTTGACGTTCTCAGCTAAGCACAGTAACTATTTCTGTCTTACAACTGACAGTCCCACTAATGAGGCTGCAAATGACATTTGCCTTTCTTGCACAGGATGAAGGTAATGAATCCCACTCTACTTGTAGTCCACTATAACCCTAGATTCTGCTTCTGCAGTATTGTCAGCTGCTATTTACCATCTGTATACATAAATCTGACATTTTTTCTTCCTCAAATGCAATTTGCATCTGTCTTTTAACTTATCCCATCTTATTGATTTCAGGCTATTCTTTCAAGCTATCAAGAGCATTTTGAATTCTAATCCCAGCTGAAATTATGTTGACTGGCACATAAACTCCTGGCCTACCTCCTTTTTAAAGGCAAGTACCGAGTCTGCCTTTTACTGATCCCCTGGGACATCAAGATTCCTCTAGGAGTTTTCAGAGAAGCTTGTTAATGGTTTGGAGATTGTTTTTCTTGGCTCCTACGCACTCAGAAGAAATTTCATCAGTCTAKCCTGACTTGAGTACATCTCACTTGCCTTAGGACCCTTTACTGTGTTCATCTCTTGCTACCTTGTAGTGAATACTAAGAGCACTACATATATAGACAGAGTTTATAGTTTGTAGAAAGATCAAAAGCAAAGAAAATAAGGAAGAAAAAAAAAGTTTCTGCCCTTTGGTCTCATTTACCTTTCTTATTAGAAGACACACATACTTTCTTTCACCTATCCCTTACATACAGCTTATCCCTGAACTCCCTTACCACTTGGCACGTCTTTTGCTTACAGTAGCTTAGTGTGTTCAGTGGTTTTGCTGGTTCACTCTTACACAGCGCAGTACCCTTTCAGGCTCATCCTTAGGAATATTTTCCTTTTCAAAATTCTTTTGGGCCACTGAAGAGTTGCTGACATAAATATGCAGTCTGTTACTGTGTTTGCTCTTTTCTGCACCAAAAGAAGATGGTGCTGTACTATAAACATAATGTCTTCTAGAGGGTACCAGAGATTATCCACCGATTCCTCCTCCTACAGAGTTGGTTCCACCTGTTACTTCCCTGTTTTTGTTTAGGTGAGTTTTTCTTTCTTGGAGGTGGTTACTSACCTTTTGTCAGAAGAGGGATCAAGGTTGTTTCCCAATTATTTTTGCTCTTTTCACCTTCCACTTACAGACCACTAGCTTGTTCCATCAGCCTGTTTATCTATATTTAGGAGACTGCAGCACTACAACATGCTCCTCAGTTTCTCATACGCAACAATTGAGGCATTAAAGCTTTCCAGACAGCTGTTTTGCAACTGTGACCTACCTCCTTTTCCCACATTCCCTTTGCTTGCACTGATCCCCTTCCCTCCTCTGCAGGGATACAACACCACATGGGAGTGTTAAATGACTCATCAAAATTACAGCCTGATGTTGGCAATTCTTCCCCTCGCGTATCTTCCATTACAGCTATGGAAGAGTGTCCTTGGAAAAGCATCTACGCAGGAATAGAGCCTTCCACTGCCTTCCAGCACCCTGCTGCAGTCTGGGTGACAGCAGTCCTCCCATCCTAATTTCTAGTAGACTGAAGATCTTCCCCGAGTGCAGACTTCCTAAAATCAGTGCAGACTACTTCACTGTCTCATTTAATAAAATTGGGACAATTCCAGTTCCTGCTGTGGGAGGATGAGGCTATTTACTGACTTACCAATAAAAATTCACAGTGGTCCAGGACTCGGAAAAGAAACAAAAGCACCAAACTGTTTTCCAGTGTCCACACCCTGCTGTGCTAGGAGTCAGCACAGCTGGGTATCATTTATAGGTGGTTCCTAGTATTGTTCACTCCATCTCTGCTCCTGAGACACTAAAATGCAACAATCTGGAATGACTAACAGGGTGCTCTTCTGCGGGCAGCGGGGAGACTGACAAGAGTGGATTAGGGGACCAGAGTGTCAAAGAAACATTTAGGCAAAACTTTGACATGGTACAGGGTGCTGACAGTTTCATAGAGCTTTTATAGAGCTGTCAGTAAGTCAACATCAATCCAGCTGTGGCAGTGTAGTAGAGCCTGGCTTTCCAGCAAATTTCCATTTCCTTTATTTGTATCATTGCTCTCTAATCTCTTTATGCATTTTTTTTTTTTCCTCAAAACTTCAAAAGGGCAAAGTTTCTCTGCTTGTGAGGACTCTAAGATACTAAGCTCTTAGTGAATACTCCCACAGTGGCAGCCCTCTATGCCTGTTAGCTCTGGTACATTTGTCAACCCAGCACACACATCACACTCACATGGTCTGGGCACATCTCCTGTTAAGCAAAAGAACAACTTCTTCAGTCAAGGGCTGGGCTGTACTAGAGCTTTCAGTGCAGGTCTCTGCTGGACACAAGCTTGCAGTTGTACTCTCATTTGCTTTGGTCCAGACCATAGGCAATTTTTAGTTTCCAGCAAACATTGTGCTGCCTTGGCAGCTATCAGTACCAACATGCCCTCAGTATTTTGCCCTGCTGGCAGTAGGGCTTTTTGCTACCTTTATCACATGGGACTACCTGCCCCTATTTCATGTTATCTGTGGATACAAACACCTGCACAGTTTTGCTCTAATTCACAGCAAAGGTCACTGATAAGAAAGGCTATTTGCATTTTCTGCAAAGTTCACCTTCACTGTCAAGGCTTCCTGTTTTTATTTATGCTGAACTGACACTCAGCCAAGCAGTCCATCCTAGGCATGCTCTCATGTCACAGCCTCCTTGTACACAAGGTCAACAATCTGAGTTTGGTCTTGCAGTTAGATTATCTTTCCTGGAGCACTCCAGCTGCTCCACAGTCTTTGGATTCATTGGTGGGAATCCAAAGAAATGCCTCATCTGAATAGTTATCCCAAACTGCAATATTTATTTATTTATTTAATATTTGCTTGGCTGAGAACTTGTCACTTGTACTTGACAGGCGGCATGTATGCTATTATGGAAGGTGAACTGGGGGTTACTTACCCGTGTAGTTAATTTGCTGGCTGGACATAATGCTCGGGTACTAAATTTCCTTGACACGTAAGTTGCAACCCAAGCCATACTGATATTAAAATGGACCAGACTGAATCAGTACAGCTATTAGAACCAGTATATCTCTCCATATATTACCTAAACTCTTAGATTGTATATAGACAGATTTTTGCATGTAAGCAGATTTTTCTCATCACTTACTCTCACAGGAAATGCATTTCATGTTACTTAATTATCCTAGACTTTCTTAAATATACAGACTAGGATCTGACATCTTTTTATTTATGAAAATAGTGTAAAATGACAAACATCCAGGTTTTTTTATTCAGATGAAATTCTTATTACCCTGTATTCTGCTGCAGTATGCTTTTATACTTCAAAAGTAAATTCAAGGGTATTTTTAGTGGTACACAAGGAAACAAGTAAAGCATCATGGTTTTGTTCCATTCCTAAGCATCATCACAGTGCTACAGTGAGGTTGGCTAAATATTATTGGTCCTACTTTTCCCCAACATATTCATCCTTTTGTAGGTATGTATTAAAAGCACTAGCACAGAATTTAACTATAAAATCCCTGAAATACACAGCAATTTTGCCATTATCTTCAATGGAAAAAAAAGAATGGCCCCACTCTAGTTGTGCCTGTGTTGCTTTTCTAAGTGCTCGCACACTCTCTAGCAATTTTTACCCAGAGGTAATACTATAAAAACAAGTGTCATTAGTTCTAATTGAGACCCAGAAAAATCTGTACAATATCACCACTTTATACTGCCTAGAAAACACTTACCTCAGATAAATGACCCTCTGCTCCAAAAGAAATGTCTTCCATAACCTGTTAGAGATAAATTATTAAGTATACGGTAGATACATGCTATATAAACAGTAAGATTTCAATGGAACTTATAAAAACCATATAGCACATTAAAAAGTTATATAAGCTGAACAATTACATCATTTTGCTTCACACGCACGAAACATTTCAATTGCATTTATAATGGAGCAGTGGCAGCCATCCAATATTTAAAGCTAAATTTGAATACATTTTATTAAAGCCTGCCTTTGGCTTCCCAGTTAAAACCCACAAGAATACTGCCTCTAAAACTGAAGGACTAACTATAGACTGAAACAAACTTTTCTATCAAGCTCTTACGAATCTATAAACCATTCAAAAGTCTACAGAAATTTTTTTGGCACAAACCCTGTAAGTGATTTTGGGCAGGAGAAACGAGAGACCCCACTGATGTTTTGAATTGGTAACACGTGCTAACTATAGTCAGTTCCTCTTGCAAAACTTGTTTCATCTGTAAAGTCTGTAAGAAATTAGCCAACATTTCATTCATTGACTGAAGAGCAAAGAAATTGGAAAATCATTAAGACTTATCACACATAACAGTATTGATAATCTTTAAATAAACTGAGATAGGGATATTGCTTTGGTAGGGCAATAATTAGTATCACAGGTATGTACATATATATAATAAAGTGCAAAATCATTACTCTGCCATAAGATCATTATTATTACTGGGTACTGTTTTCAGCAATCTATCTTAGAAGAGGTTGCTTAGATTTCTTTTACCTGTAATATTAATTTTCTGATTATATTTTTACTGCAAAATACACGTAAGCATTAAGCTTACTGAGATGCTACGATCTCTAGCTAAAGAGGTTAGCATTTTTACCAGTAGATACTACACAACAGTATTACACACAGTTAAGGGGCATCTTACTGCACAACAACACGTGTGACTGTACAATGATGATCTGATCATTGTGTACAAGCCAGCTGCCTGTTGCTACAGAAATCCTTTCCAGCTTGGATTAATACAAAAAACATTCAAATGCTGACTTTCACTGATGCTTAATGCTGACATTTAAAATGAAGATTAAATTTAAAGTTTCCAAATTATTTTTGAGGCTTTACAAATGCAGCATTTAATTAAAACCCAAATGAAAGCACAGTTTATTTAGCTTTCTAAAGGCTTTACACACTGCACATTCGCCTCCTGGACCACAGGCTATCTTGATGCACGGTAATGAGTTACAGCCTGCTGACAGAGGCTTTCTTGGTGCTTGCTATCGCTAAATTCTAAAAAATGTTGTGTCATATCCTATGATGACTTCTTTTTAATGACAGGCACCACATTAAATATTAATTATTATTTTTCATGATTGTCCACTTAATATCACTTAGAACATTCAATATCTTTAAAAAAGTGAATCAGATGAAGGCTTTGCAATTACAGAACACCTTCCCAACACCAGAGTGCTCTACAAAAGACTCCGAAACATCCTCCCAGATAGCAAAACTGAAGTATGCGGAGGTGAGGAAAAGACAGCAGCCCTTACTCTAACCCCTGCTCTCTGCTTCTTTTATGGTGAAAAAGTGAGAAATGATCTACAAAGAATTCTGATGGGATAACTACCAAAAATGCTGACTTACAAAAGGTAACACTACCGAATTTTGTTTTTACCTTGTAACTTTAATCACCTCAATTTTCTTGAAATCTAGTAGGTGTTTCTTTCCTTCATAGTGATTAAGAGGGAGCACTGCACAGCATGCCAGATAGCAGAAGAAGAAGAAAAAAGGATAGGTCAGGAACTCAAGCCTGCAGGTACACACATACTCATGTTTATCAAGATACCTGGTGTTAGGGAGGTCCCAGCACACACACCTCTCTCTGTTTATTAGTTATCGTCGGTGTTTCTGGTGTTATAAAAAGGATTTGCTTACACATACATTATCAACAAGCAAAAAATAAAGCAAGTTATCATAAGGAGTGGAACAAGCAGGCGTTAAATGTCTGAAGAGAAATGAAATGTTACTGTACATTTTAGAAATCACCCAGATATGTATCTAATGATGTAATAATGATCATAGCAACTTCCACCTCACTCAGGTCACCTGGGCAAAATAATTTGCAGTCAGTTTAAAAGTATGGAACATTTCTAGGATGAAAACTAGAACCCATCTTTAATTCCTCAGAGACTTAGGAGAAAATCAAGCCCAATTAGTCGCGAAAAGACAAACTAGAACTGCAATGATGGAGCACCCTAATTTCATCAAGATAGCTACCAGCTGGAGAGTACACGCTTATATGAAAATTCAAGAATCTATCTCAAATACATTAGACAACAAGCTGACTTTGATATGATTGAGGCTAGTAATATTGTCTATAATTTTGATTCAGCATTTTCTTAAAATACTATAATCTAATGAATTCTCTGTAATTGAGAGGAGTACATCTTAATTTTTATGTAACTCAGAGTGTTCCAGAGGATGACTTTTGCTGGCCTCACTTTATTTAGCTTTGACCAAAAAATTAGTGATGTTTCAACAAGCTGAGCTGCCAAAGGATATGATTGTCTTCCCTGTTTAACAGTCAGTGTTATAAAGGAAACCTGATTTACCTGATTATTTTGGGATGCCACAGTCTACCACATAAACAAACTGGGGAAAAAAATCTGTACTGTCTTAGAAAACACAGTTATGAAGACTATAAAGTAACTGTTGACAGTTAATAAACCTGTGCTCACGAGACAGTAAAATATCYGAACTTTCAAAGAATTTATACCTTACATATTTTATACCAGAACATGTCATATTTTATGATCCTCACTTTTACAGTGAGGATATTTAATTAAAAATTTAAAACAGCCCCTCTGCAAAGCAGTATCTGAGGATCTAAGTGAAGGGTTCTTTCCATTCATCTACTTTGCTTTTCTTATTATTATGTTTCTTATTTGTTTTGTTGTTTTCTAATGAAACCTATACAGTAAGATACAGTTATATGCAAGAAAACTGTATTTATAGTATACATCAGCAAAACCAATATCCACTCCACAGTAATACTTAGCCAGATACAACATGATAAATAACTGAAGAGCTTCATTTATTGCATTTCACCGTAAAGTAAATCAATCACCTGGGAATGAAATGTATCTTCCAAGGCACATATGCACATATGCTGTTATTACCCTTTGCTATACTGTTTTGAAGCAAGTAATTCCATAACCTCTAAATACAAAGAACACCAATCTTTCCTTTTGCTTCAGTGACCAACAGTGCTCTCTAGAAATTCCCCAGTGGGGAACAGAGGTGATACAGTTGAAGAGAATAGTCATTCTAGAAACATGGCAACCACATCAAGCTACTCCTCTCACAGGGACACCACAACCTTGCTAAATAATATCAAACCAAGTATTTTGACAAATACATGCTTTTCTATTAGTTATCCCCACTTGCTGATAAATGTCTACAAAAAGGTTCACTACTAATGGACAACAGCAAGTTTTTCCATGAAAGTCACATGGATGGCTAAATTTAGAGACTAAAACCCACACCGCTATTTTATTTTATTTTTTGCTACAAACATTAGATTATTTTTAAATAAAAAAATACAAAATCATATAACAGAGTACCTCAATGCTACAGAAGTGATTTGTCTTTCAACTAAGTCAATTTACACATCAAGACATATTCTCTCTTGCACTTTAACACGTTAAAAACTGGAAGTTAGCATGATTTGTAAGTAATGTGTCAGGTTTTTTGTTTGTTTTTATATTCTGCCTTGTGATGAACTACTAAGAGATGTTAGGGAATGCTATGCTACAACTCTTCTCTGAAAGTTTAGATACCGCCTGTCACTCCTACTGAGATCCTACCAGCTTTACTATCTGAAGCGTACTTGTTTGGGTAAAACTTCTATACACCACAACATGGAAAACATCCCAGCTCCTGAAAGTATAAAAGCAAGCTGACCAACCCTAATTCCAGAACCAGAACGCAGTCTATATGTTGGGGTTTTTTATGGTTGCAATGGGTTGCAGTCATCACTGATGCATAACTTTGCCTCAATGGTCAAAGCTGCAGGCAGCACTGAAGCAGAGGAAGGCTAGTCGAGTAAGCTGTGACAAAACATAGCTGTGTTGCTCAACTCCTAAAAGCTAGAAAACAAATTAACGTTCTTACATTACCAAAACTGCTTCTTTTTTTCTTTCAAGTTTTTCAGTCCTAGGAGTACTGTGGAAATAGATGCAGGAATACCTGCACAGGTCCTTCGCTGATGGGCATTTTCACGTTTGCATTTACACATCAGCTTCTGAATGGATTTTGGCATGTTCTCAAAATGGAGTTTATTCAGGATACCAGGATAGGCCAGATCTGAGGCAMAGGCATTTATACCACAAATTTTAAGCACCTAGATGAAGAGCTGAAGTTAGGGGGATAGTTTCCCTAAGTTCCCTCTATGKTTAAGAGACAGAGAGGAAGTTATCAAAAAGCAAGTTCAAAAGGAAGAGCTTAATGGAAGCACTGCAAATATGCTTTCCTCTTCCATTAAACATATGGGCAACCTGTCCCTCTGAGTCCCGCACCTCTCTTCAGAACCAGAAGTCACCTCACTTCAGTTGCCTAGATGTCATTCTAGGATAGCAATGCTGATTTCCAGGGAAACGATCTGGATTTGGAGGGGTGAAATAGGCGATCATTTACAGCACGAATCTCAAGAGTGCTACAGAAACAGTCACAAAACTCCAAACCCTCCAGAGCTTCTCAGCTGCACTGTTGAAAGGGGAGCGCAGCTACTCATAACCAAGAGAACTGCTCATATTACTTCAGTGGACTCATCAGGAATATGGGGCAGGGAATCAAAACCACAGCTGACCATTTCCAATAAAAATGCTCTCTATGTGGAGTCAGTCCATAAACTATTTTCCCTAGGAAAAGGCTGCACTTACTATTGAAGCCCAATTTAAAAACAGAATTTTACTAACAAGAGGAGATTTTACAGTAAGGCAAGGACCTACTTTCCACTAAATCTCAGCCAGTACAAATGCAAAATTAGGCATCAGCTTTCAATATAACACACAGTTCAATGGGTCTTAACATCAGGCGCGATTAAGAACACTTTTAATTTTTGTCAAACAAATTCCAAGGTAATAAAAATGACAACTCCTGTTGGAGGGTTTTTTTTGTCACAGGGGTGCTGTTGGGTGATGAAGTTTTTTAACAGCTTGTTTACCTTGGCAGTACAGTTAAAAAATTATTAGGTAGCTGTACATTTTTAAGCAAGGATGGCATTCTAGACCAGAACACAAAAACTTAAGCGAAATTTGTCACACCCTTTAAGCCTCATGATTTTTTCCTCCTTTTGATATTTGTTGGATGCTGGAAGCCTACCAGCATCTGAGCTAGGAAGCCTTTGACCGTTTCACTAGGGGAGGAAAACTTACTCTCTCACCACTTCAGCTAACATAGATCCAGGCTAACAAGTCAGCAGAACTAACTCAGAGTGAAACTCGTCAGTGAGATAATTTGTGTTAAATACTTAATCATTTTTCCTTTAAATCCTGATGTACATTCTGTATTCATTGCCTGAATAATTTCCACATTTTAAAAAGACTGATGATGAAAGGAAAAAGGGTTGAAGGGCTTCTGAGAAGCTAATAAGCTATTTTATTCATGTCTCAGATTGAAGGCCTGTTGTTAAGCTCATACTTAACCTGCCCTGCTGACCTGTCACCCAGATTCAACTCCTCTTCTCAAAAGGAAAACCAGCAGTATTGCTTGAAATGCAGCTGTAGAATATTTCAGATACCTCTTTTAGCTCGCTGTGTTTGGGGCAGGGAACAGTGCCCCACTCTGTGCCCTTTGGAAAGTGACCTTCTTTTCTTTTTTCAGAATCAGATGGGCCATCAGCAGTCATCTCCATCTCAACCATTTGGTTCTCTTCTTCCTCAAAAACACAGCAACTGGTTTCTTTCAGTTGAAACCCTCGGATCAACAGCTGACAGGCCTCCAAGTCAGCTTCCCACACTCTTTGGAGCAGCTGGCTCCCGCAGCTGAAATAAAAGCCAAAAGAAAACAAAACTGCAGTTCAGGGAGAATAGTTGCTATGTCAAGTAACTTTTGGGGTGACTGCTTATTATTAGATAGGAAAAGAAAAACAATGAAAAAATTAACAGCCGCTCAAATACTTCCAGAGAGATAACACAAGCTATTTCAAACTGAAAAGCAGTAAAATTATGGCCCTATTACAAAGCCAACACCATAAAAAAACCTTTGTGCTGAGATGTTGCTTCCAACTATACGGCRTACACTGGCTGCATGTGACCTTCTCCTGATCGGACACAAGTCCAGGGGTCTTGCGATCACAATCAGAGTTTCCTTCATGCTATCGGATATACAGGCCTGTCATCCTAAAAGCAGTCATGTGGTTTTCCTGAATTTGGTGTAGAAGATCATGTATGAGCAATCACGATATTTTCACCTGAAGTAAATGGGAATTCTAAGCATAAATAGTTTTTCAGAACAAGACACTGAATACTAACATCACACTGCTCCTAAGAGATGTATGCGGTCACATCTCCATTTAATACATGTTGTCTCTAAGGAACCAAAAGATTAGGTTGCCTGCCAAAATATAGCAGATCAGTGGCACAGCCTGGATGGGACTCAGAAGTGCCGATTCCCATGGCAATACACACTTCCAGACAGATTTGAACGCTAATATCTAATAACCACAATATTTTTTTTCACAGTGCTTTTCAAATTATATCATTTGCTATATAATAGTAAGCAATTATAAGTGACTAAAAGAAGGAAAATAACTATTTGATTTTAACTCTTCTGACTAAATTAAATAGCAGCTTATCTTTTATTCTTAAATGAAGGATAAAGGAGCTGCACTGCTCACAATGAATTCATCAATCTAACAAAGGTATGTTTTTAGCTCTAAAAACTCTACAAGATGCCAAGCTGTAAAATTCACAGAGCAGTATTTTGAGACTGAGAGCAAAATTAAGCTCTAGAAGCTGAGCTACTTGATCTGTGCTTACAGTCAGTATATATGTCTATTGAAGGCAGAATGCAGCATGAGGTCCACAAATTGGCCTCCCCCAAGGAGTTCAGAGTATCATTAATTAGAAAGGGAAATATCTTCACTGGATTACACTTCTGTGTTGCATCCAGGTAGCATTTCACTTACCAAGCCAGAAAAATAAAATAACTCCCATGGTTTCTCTACTTGTCAGTCACATCATCATGGTTACACAGTCAAAACATTTCACTGCAGATGGACATAAGCCTGTTTACTTGCTTTCTGAAAAAGTTTGTTTGTAGCTATATATGGCTTATTATTAAAGGCTTAGAAAATACACTAGAGACCTAAATCACAATTTCCAGTGGATAGCTTGTTTTGGCTATTCAATTTAATGAAGAGCTCTATTGACAATACTAGCACAGAGATAGTGATGTATGTAGTATTCACAGTGGAGAAGATGAATAGCATATATAAAAGTACAGCATAACAGTGCCTGGGCTGCTGTTATTCGGCCATGACTCAGCTCATCGGTCAACGTGCTTTTGATTGCATCTAAGTTTTACACCTATTTTAGCCATCAGCAATTACTGAACATACTGCTAATAGATTRCTTTTATTTTAAGGACACCTTTGTTTTATCATTGTATCTGTAAAATTCCAATACAGCTTGAACTAAGATACTAAGACATTACGCTGAACTTTTCAACTGAAATCAGTGAATGCACATATACTTTGATATTCTGAACATACCTAAGCTCAAGGACTCTGCATCTTTTAGTCTGTATTTTGAAATTCAGTGCCTAGAAGCATTTTTCAAATACACTTTTAAAATGAAAATTATTAGAAAGCTGCAAATAGCTGACACGGAAACACATACCAAATAATTATTAAAAATTATGTTGTCCCCAGCATGCAAAAATCTTCAAATTTACATCAGGTGTAGAGTCAAGCTAAACTGAATTTCAGAGTTTGGTTTATTCATGTTCAATCCACACTAAAAGTGCATTTGCAGTATCCATGAAGCCAGAAGTATGTGGATGCCTGTACTGAACACAGTGAGTTTTTTCAGGTATGCAACTTTTCAGAATGATGGATCAAGATTGGATCAGATTTTATATTATTCCTACACTTATAAATATTTTACAATGTATCAACCTCCAGGTGTTCTACACCTGCCTGTACATTACTATTAAAGTGGCATATCTGGCAAGTTCAACAGAGGTGCCAGGAACAATTTGCTGGAATCCACAACAAATCACAATCCATCAACCATTTGTGTAGACCCAGCAACAACAAAGCATACCTTAATCACCTACTGATTGTGAACTTCCAACTGCCAGAGCGCTCATGAGTCCAAAGTGCCAGGCTTCGTACAAACACCAAACAGATTACAATGATGGCCCTTTTCTCAGAAAGATTTTTAAGTTTAAAACAAGCAACAAGAGCTAGGATACAGATGAGGATGTTCAAAGAAACACTGAGACAACAGTGGACTGAACATGGCACATTAGTTACAGTACAACAGTTTAATTAGTTACATCAGTAACTAATTAGTCTAATCACTGTCAAGCACACTGAGGTATCACAGTGAATGAGAATTTTAAGGACTTGCAGGAGGCCAATGAAACAGGTCAGTGGATATCTAAGATCTCCATCCCTCCATAACGGAATCATGTAAGAAAGGCGAAAGATGCTAGTATAAAAACATAATGGGCAAGTGATTGATACCAATGTGGTTTAACATCTGTAAATGGAAGTCAGTCTTTTGATATTAAAAAAAGAAAAGACTGAGTAGGTGGTAAAAGATTGTGAGCAGCCTTGACATTGAAGGCTAGTAGTTATGTTTGATATGACAGGTCAGAGGGAACCAATGGAGAAAAGCAAACAAAATGAAATTATCAGAAACACAGAATTGAAATTTAAAAAAAAAGAGAGAGAAAGAAGAGCCATTACAGTGGCAACAGCACTTTGAATGGATGAGGGGAGGGCAAGACTGCTTTTGTCAAGTCACAGCCAGGGAAATGGATGTTGAAGTGAGTGAGATGCAAGACTCAACCTGAGTAATTTTTTAGCTGGATGGATAGTTGGGACAGGTCTTATCTCAAGGATACTATGCAGAAAGAATCTACAAGAGCAGGCCTAAGTTGACTTGAAGAATGGCTGAGACATCCACAGCAACACAAAAGGATGCAGCAGGGAGAATTCTGGATTAGGTCAAGTTGATGATGATGAAAGAGCTGTCAGAGAAACAGAGCTATTTATGGACAGGAGGAAATGAATGTGGAACAGAGAGGTTTATCCTTGAGTTCTCTCCATAAAGTGGCAATTGAAATTGTAATTGCAGATGCCTTTACCAAGTCTCAAATAGTTTTCTAGGAAACAATACCAGAGACCAGAGGGTAGAAGGAAACTAGAGGATATCTTCAATCTACACAAAACGTCGGGTAAAATGTTTGTGTTGAGAGTCATATCTAGCAAGGATTCTCTCTCTTCCTCGAAGTCCAAAGAACATTGCTCCTCTGTCTTTTCACAAGATTCCCAGAGATATCAGTGGGGGCTCTCTATGTGGCCCTCAGCACAACATTATTCTAAAGCTATTTATAGTGCTAACTGGAAGTATGAGAACACAACTTTCCTATTGAGGGCTCTGCATACATACAAAAGGCACATTCAGTTCCTGAACATTATAGCCTAAATGAAAACATGCCCGTGTAAAAATAGCCAAAAGATTTTATATTAAACCCTATTTAAAAAAAACAAACCAAAACAAACTCCCCAAAAATCTCCTCAAAAGCAAATCGGAATCAATACAGGGAAATGTCACTACTTGTAAATCTCACCATCTCTAGTTTTTTGGAATGCCCCTTTGTGAGTGAATTGTTAAAAGTGGTTTATAACACCCTGAGGTCAACACTGTGCGTTGATAGAAGATGTTGCTTATTTTACGGGAAATCCCTGTATGAAGCCACATCTTGAAAACCAAGAGAGTGAGACCGAAGCTAAAAGGCTACGTAGTAAGACATCTATTTAGAAACTGCATAAACAAAAGCTAACTTACGAGGGCAGATTAACAATCACTAAGCAGAAATACTCTAGACAACTTCCTTCTAACAGGTGAGCCACACTAAGGTGCAGATTCAGGAAAGCATGTACTTACCTTTTCCCAGTACCTGGCACACGTGTTAACACTGCATTCGCTGACCCTAAAGGCAGTTTTCTCGGACAAGAAAGCAAATGAAATGCAACAAAAATAGTCTGGCAGAAACAACAGGGATTTTTCCTTACGACAATTAAAATGATTGGAAATTTTGAGGCTTGCAGAAAACGGCAATGCGAATTAAAAAACTTTGCTCTATATCCCCATTCTTTGTTGATCTATTGTACAAACTAGGGAAAGTTTCTCTATATTTTGGTCACTCACTTCTATTTATATTTTGCACCACAGGAAAAGAACTAGCTCTTCTTACTCTACATTTAGTTATGACTTTGTTGCCTTTTCTTAAGGCAACAGCCATGCAGTGAACAAAGGAGGCAAGTAAAAGAAAGTATGGAGTAATAACACTTAGAGGAAGGAAGGCAACCATATTGCTTTACTGTTAGCAGAAATCCACCCCCCTGATTTGGTTTATCATATTAATTCAGAGTCATGCATTAATAGCCCTTCTTATATTTAAGAAATATTTAGTACTTCAGGAATGTATTTTGCTTCTCTCCTTCATAAAAAAAAAGGTTTCCAGCCTGATCAGTTCTTGATCTTTAACCTTAGCTGCTGTATTTTAAGATGCCTACAACCAATCTGTTGAACAAACCAAGGACTACAATGTTCCTGTCAGTGGGTCACATGAGGCTCCAAGGAGAGGGAGGCAGATAACCCTGTTTTCCCCATCTGGCTTGTGTGCAACAGAGGACTGATAAGGGAGAAGGTACAGCTAGGGCTCATCAGATCACAGCTCCCAGCTGATGAACATAAAAGAGAGAAGAAAGAAAGTGCAGAAAAAGGGACAAAGAAAACCTGGACTCTGCTCAAACAGCAAAACCTTTTCTTTCCTTGGCCTGCACACTAGAAAGTCACCTTTTCTAAACATCTGAAATCAAAACCTCTTGTGGTTTTTTTTTTCTTCCTGCAAGTCTCCCTAATCCTATAAACCCTTTCATGCAACCTCAATTTCGCAATTCAGTTCCTTGCATTGTGTCTCTTCTCTCCAATCTCCTCAGGAGCCGAAAATCTCATGAATTGACTTCATATTGTTCCAATCATGTGGTTGTCCCCCACTGTGGGAGACATTCTTCCTACTCCCTTATTTCAAAGCTCACTGACAACACTTGTTTGCTGTTTAGCACTATTACTGCACTTCTCCATGTAAAAACAAGACTCACTCTAGGTCAGGAGACTCCACACTCCCTTGTCAGATGACAACCTCCTCTAACACCTACCTTGGAAACTAGCTAGAACTCGTAGGCAAAGTCCAAAGCTTGCAGTACTTTTCTCTGGCACACGCAATTTGCCTCTTTGACCTTGCCTTCTCCCTTATAAAACAAGTAGAAAACAACAAGTAGCTGACTCTCTTTAAATGTGATGTTTGACCTACTGTCTAGACCAGAACCACAAGAGCCCAAGAAAGCAATCTTCACAATCCCCATCTAACTTCTAGACTCCTACATCTTCAACACCTAAAAATTTTGCTCTGGGCTGACTTTTCTAATATCTAAACCTTATGAGCCACAGACAAGTCCTCTGCACAACAGTCCTATCCAAAAGCATCCAGCACACCCAGACAGGCCATGATAGTGCAGCACAGACATGCAGATGCTATTCTCACACAGCTAGAAGAATGGGTGATAGCAGTGGCTCTGCTTTCTACAGCATCCTAGGAGCAGAGGCAAATGTGCAGAAAGGGAGATTCGAGGAAACAGGTGAGCAGAGCCCCCAGACCAGCCCAACCCTCCATGTGGTGGCTATGGCATCCTCCTCTCCTCTACTCAGGGATGTAGCAGGGCAGAGTATACCTGGAGGTGCAGTAGGCAGAGTACTTGGAGCCAGGTCTCCCGTGTTTTTGTTGAGTGATCTAACCTCTACGATATTGCTAGGGTACACCCACCACAGTCTTTTAAGTCATGTCGGGATTAGGAGCTATCACTTCTTGGCTTTGTAAGCAAAAAGAAGAGTAACAGTTCAATTCCCTCCTTGCCCACATCTGCCAAATTTCAGACAAGTCCTAGTGAAGAACCCCAAATACAAGCAGACACCTCTGAGATATCTAACACCGTAGACACCCTAGGCCCAGTATAAAAAACACTTACAGAATGGAACTGAAGTGTAAAAAAACCACCTTGGAAGGAAAAACGCCACGCTAGAACACAACCACACAAACGCCGGACAATCTCCGTCAGAGTGCTGCTGCCTGCTGCACGGACCTTGCTACTTCCACATCTCTCCTTGCCCATGTCTGAACTTTCACTCCAGGGACAGCTATTTCTGCAGGTTTGTTCGAAGGGACAACCTCCACAGGTCTTTATACTCCTTTCAGTTGAAAACTTAACTCTTTTCTTCCCTGCCTCTATTTTCTTCCTCGCTCTGTGCTGTTACCTAGCAGGTAACACTGACATTTTATTACTTGTGGTAGCTCCAGGTAGTATCTTTAGATGAAGATCCTATGAAAGACTGTGCACAGAATAAGCATATGCTACACTATAGAATTAACTAGCTGAGAACATCTAAATTATGTGTTATGTTTATATGTATTATGTTCTATTTGTAAACAATTTTAATTGTATTGTTTTATCCTCATGTGAAGGACTTCATAGTATGTGAAGATGTACATCTATGCAGTAAATAAGCCTTTTTAACTTGTATAAATACTTTCCTTTTAACATAATGGTAGTGACATTGAAGCAAAATCAGTGTACCACGTAACTATTATATATTTTACAGTGCTACAAAATGAGGGACAGAGTTTTCAAATGTGCACACCAAACTGTCAAAGCAGGGTAAACGAAGGGGAGCTGTGAGCATAGGCAGTTTCCTACTTCAGATTTGTAGCTGAATGATTTCTATCAGCAGCTGAGATACATTATTGAGAATACAGCTTTCAGTGCAGAAGGCAAGACAAACTGTGCCTTAGGAGGGAGGGCTGGAAGCAAACCACTGCCCAGGACCAATTGCAAGTGGCACTAGCGTATCTGATCTCCTTCCAGAATTCCTTTTTTCTCTCTAGTTCCATAGATTTTGATTTAATGAAGCATTATGTTTTACAGCAATAACTGTATGTTAACAAAGTGATGAACCAGACATAAGTTGTACCCTCCCCCATAAATTCCACTCTGCCCCCCACAAAGAAAATCTAAATTATATGTAATACATCAAAATATTTCTGACATGAAGAGTCATTACATTCTTACATTAACATTTTAAATCAGTTTGGGGCATTTTGGACATACACATAATGAGGTTACACCACTAATTCTATCAATTGTGTAATTAAGAAAAAATGGATAAATGTTCTATTATGATGGATGGATTCTAAGATTCCTGAGGAATTTTCTCACACCTTTCAAATGCTATTAACTTGAAGTGACTTCATAAAACATTTCTTAAAAAATTCCTTCCCATTAAGACATTCAGAATTTTTCATAGAAAGAGGCTAATAACAACAAATAAGAAATAATATTCATGTAAAAATACATGGCCCCTCACAGTGATCTCAGTAAACAGAAAAACATAAATCTGACAGAATTTTCTGCCAAATGTTTAAAAAAAATTAAGCCTATCAGCTACACTCATTATCCACAAATTCTTCCACTCTATAAAACATTACCTACTGCATCCAGGATACTGAAGGTTTAGAATCCAAACTGAAATCTAAAAACAATCTGCTAAGAATTATGACATCTTTCCCTTGCCCATAGAAAAAAACCCTGATATCAGCATCTTAAGGACAGAACCTTGTATTTTATGTGAAATGTACATACTTCATGTCTGCTTTTTCTTTCCTGAAAGGCCTGTTCAAAACAAGGAGGAAGAACAATTTTTCTAGTGCTTAAAACCAATAATGGGCATTTGATTAGTGTTATTAAAAAACAAGATACCACACAATACCAAACAATATTTTTGTTGTTTTCTCTTCAATCCTCCAGCCATTTATTTTACCCGGCACAAAACTTTAATCACGGCCTGTCATCTTTCTATCAATATTCAATGTCACTGTGTTATACTTAAATTATCTCCACTGGAAACACAAAATGATAGACTGCTGCAGCCGATGGTTTTCACTTTGATTCTTAATGCAAGGTGGATGCGGGAATGGGACTGACATGTCGAATGCAGGAAATTAAGTAATTTACAAGGGAAGAAGAAAGGCACCTTGTAGTAAGAATTTACTACTCAGTTTTGTCCCTACATTTACTGTACAGTTTATTTTTACTATATTACCTAATCTATAATGTAAAAATTTACTACCTGGTTTCAGGGCTATTTATTTCTCTTTAAAAAAAGAGAATAGAGTAACGGTCCTCTGCCTCCACCTCCACTGAAACATCTATTATAAATAATCTATTCTAAGAGTAAAAAACTTAACTTTGATAGATGAGGAGAAAGGTACCAGGGAATTTTTCTTATTAAGCAGTCCATATAAAGCCAGCTTCTCAATGCTTGTTTATCATTCACCGCATTCATAATCTGATAAAGCACCTTCAAGTTTGGTACTAACTCTGATAACTCTGCATCCTGCTGATCTTTGGCTCCTGCCATAACAGCCCCACAATGTCATTAAACAGTTGGGTTGGGTATTTTTTTTGACTGGATGGGAATTGCTGGAATGAGATTTTTTTTTTCTGCACTATTTAATATTAGATCCCAAATCAGATTTAAAGGAGAGACATGAATTAGGCCATGATTTTGGAAAACATGCATCTCAGGATCTATGTATTCATCTAAGCTCTGTTCAAACAGTTAAGCTGTTGCACAAGCCTAAATACTTTCATGAGCTTGAATCCCACAAAGGATTGAACTTCTAGTGACTTCCACTGAAACTGAAGCAATTCAGTGACTTTCAAAGTCACAACCAGTTCTAATCCAAGAAAACACATTTGTTTCCAAAAGCATTCCACAGAAAGAAAGCACAGCATTTGCATTGAGGCCACATTCTCAGCTGCCACAAATCCGCATGGCTGCAAGAGCAGCAATGGCTATTTATACCAAAAGAAGAATGCRTTCTTATCGCAAAGCAATTAGAATAATGAGCCTGATCTCTTATTGTTCATTACAGTCTCTGACCCCAAGTGTCAGGAAGCATATAGAAGGAATGTACAATTCTCCTACCATTTTTATTCACCTCTGTTCTCCGATATAAAATTCAACAGTTTATAATACATTCCCCTCTCTGAAAGGATAACAGATTTAGACTTCCAGTGTCAAGTGAATTTGGGAATGTGAATCATCCTGTGTACTATTGACTGAGCAGGAATTAAGCATACATAACGATTAAAAACAACAGGACAAAGAAATGCCCTTTTAGAAGAGATACAATTGGGAGAGATCATATATTGTCATCATGTGGGAATGTACCTTGAAATTCAACCCTTGTAACCAGGAAGACACACCTGGAAAAAGGAGAGTGTTGGCCAAATACTGATGTCAATAGCCGCGTGCTTACGGAGTTCCTCTGAAACATCCAAGGGCACGATATGACCTGCTGTGGTTGCAGGGTCAAATAAGGTCAGGAGCCAAATCATGTTCTGGCTCAAAAAGAGCAAGCAAGAAAGAGCAGGGTACACAGATCCTCCCCGTTTGGGCCCTGTTTAGCTACAATGAACACTGGCTGCTGTGCACTACCTCTGAACARTTTTCTTGCCAAGTTCAGAATGGATCAGGTCTTTCTCACTACATATATTCACCTACATGCAGCCACCAAGGGGACCTGGTAAGAAAGCAAACGCTTAATGTCATGGACACAGAGGTGACAAACAGCTTTGCGCATCCCTCCCTCCCCTCACATAATCATATCTCCATAACTAAGATACCTTGAGATTTGCATGAAATCAGGTCACAGAGAAGACAACAGCAGAGCAGTGCCAAGCAAGGCACGGGTGATACTGATGGGCAAAGAGAAGCACTTTGAAGAGTTTACAGCCATGATGCACTCACCTTTTTCTCAGTAAAAATAAAAGACTGGGAAAAGTCCCACAAAATCACTGAAAACAGTCTCCTGCTTAAGCAGATGGGTTTTTATCAATTTTTCAAACTCAATCCCTAGTTTCTAGAGTGCTTCTCACCTGACACTATGCTCTTACTAAACATCTGCAAATAATGCTAGCACCTCCTGTTGCATGTTTTCTCCATTATCTGGATGGGATGATGAAACCACTGTCCTCAGCAGCTATAGCACACTGCAAATGCATCCTCATGTTGACAGCCTTGGACCTTATCTTCAAACATCCTCTGAAAATCCTAGGATGAGGTCAGTGGCTGAACACTCTTTCTGAAGCACAATGGAGCTGTGAGATAGAAATCTCTCACAGCCAAAGCATCTTTGCATAGGAAATGGAGAACTATTAGAAGCAAATTACCAAAGCTCATTGCATCATCCTTCCCTTCATGAACGCAAACATACTTTAGCATAGATATCTACAAGAAAAATGGTATAGGCTTCCAGGTCAAAAAGCCATGCAACCTACTCTCAGGGAAGCGATGTCAGTCATGTTAGACATTCACCATTCACAAAATGGTATCCTCTCCACATTCACAAGTCACTGATTAACATGTAATTAAATCAAACAGAAAGAGATGAGAAAACAGGGAAGAGCACAAGTGATTGAAAAAGCATTACTTCTGCTCCAAAATAGGGAAATCTCAGCACACCAAAGCAGCAAAGTGAAGCAGAATTACTTATTCTTGATGAGGCAAGACTTTGCAGCAGAGGACTACCGTGACATTAATGAGTTTCAGCAAAGTGTTGAACTCTAGCTTTGCAGGCATGACTGACCAGCACCAGAACAATACAGTATAAGAAAAAGGCATACAGAATAAGAAAAGATCCTAACAAAATACACAATTACTAACCAGCTAGAGAGGCTGTGAACTTTCAGCACATTTTCTTTTTAAGCAAGGGCAATACTTTCTGTTTTTAGAAGGGAAGACCCAGCCTTGCCCTCTGATGATTTTTGCTATGCTAAGTATAAAATGAATGGAAGACAAAGAGCCTGGAGGGAGGGAGGGGAGGCGGGCAAGCTTTTCCATGAATAAGTGGCAAAGTCCTTCTGTCACCTTGTCTTTGCCAATGCTGTGTGACCATGTGCTTTAAGAGACACTGGAACAGAGTTTTCACCCTACTTCTCATAAACAGTACAGTCATGTGTCACAGTTCCCCCACCTCCCAATTAAAAAGGAAATTGATATTTGTGACCCAGCATCTCTGAACAGGCAAAATGTCAAAAAAAAAAAAAAAAGACAACCACAACAATGGCTAAGCTTGTAATTCTTGTGCCCTTCTTTACTTTCATATAGAAGCCAAACAGTCACTAAAAAATGTTCAGGGCACAATATATACCAAATTAACTTTGGTGCAATACCAGCTCTCCACTAAGACTTAAAGTGGAAAAGTAAATTTTGTATTATGTCTCCTTTCCCCAGACAACTTCTGGACCCAAAAAGCCTCCCCATCACATCTCTCCCTTTCTGCAAAAAGCCCTCTCCACACCTTCATCTAGCAGATTCTTCCTCAGGAATTAAAGTCCTTTTCTAGTTGCAGCAAGCACCCACTTTATCACCTCAGAGCCAGAAGATCCTTGCTACTGCCACAAAAGACCTGGTAGGTTCCATCAATGCAATAATCTCCTGTTGTGTTTTGTAGGTTGTTTTTTTTTAGTATTTTCTGATTTGGTGGAAGCAGATTACATTCTTTGCCCTTCCCCATTTTTACTGCTCGTGCAATGTGCACTTCATCTATAAGTGGGTATAAGTATTAGTTCTGCCAGTGTTGAAAGACACAAGTTACAGGTTGGGAACCAAGAGTTGCATCCCGTCACGAGACATTGAGTTTGTGTACGAAAGGATCTCCACTAGCACGTGGCACCAGAACACTCTGAAGATGAAATGCGCATTATGCTGCAGAGACTTGATTACAAACTCTAATCTGCTGCACTTCCAGAGAGATTATTTCAGTTTCCACCCACTGTGGGCATTAGCTACACTTTCCACATGCAGAAACAAAAGGAACAGAAAAGATTCTCCCTTTTCCTTCAGACCCAGTTAATCTAAACTAATCCATTTTCATGAAGCAATACCATCAAATTGCTCGTGAGATTATTTAAATTTAAATTTACCAAGAGTTTCCAAGATACTCTGTCAGGACATTGCAGACATTTTCAAATATATTGCAGTGATTGTGAAGACAGTAAGAACACTTAATGAGAATCTGCACTGTGGTCATGCTATTTGAGATATCTTGAAAAATAATCGGCTGTGTTTTAAAGGTGAGAATAGGTTTTCTGTGAATCAAGTGCTTTCTTATATTCTTACTACCCAACTTCCCCCTTCCCCCCCATGATATACAGAAAGGAAATACACAAAAATAGGTGTGCTAAGAAATATAGTTGGAAATGAAAGAAGGTAAGAATAAAATTTACAAAGTGGAAATGAGACAAGTGGAAGGAAGGGAGACAGAGGAGCCACAATAAAGGAAAGACCAGGAGGAGAATCAGAAAGCCCCCTCTCTAAGAATGCTAACTTCAAGATAGAGCAATTAAAGAACAGCAAACAAACATTTAAAGCAGAGGAAAAAAAAAAAAAGAAATAGAGTAAGAAAGGATACTTAAGTTTTTTCTTCCTTCTTAACTGGATTCACCATTGTGAAAATTAAGTTTCCAAAACTATTAAAAAAAGAGGATGTATCTCCCAAATAAGGCTGGGCCAATACAGCAACTAAAAAATCACCTGTAATTTATTAACTAGCACACTTAGCAGTTTGCTTTTCATTATTCACAGCTCCTTTTATTCATGAATATTTTGGGCAAGTGAACTCTTCCTCACTACAATAGTACCAAAACAAAAGATCAGTGGGATAGTAAAAAAGCTTGAACGCTATTTCTGAATATCGAGTGGGAGCAACTCTGCATATACATGCTGCCTTTGCCAATTTTTCCCTCCCCTATAGAAATCTATTTAAAATGCTATTTTTGTTCACAAGTTCCTATGTTCCTGTCACCAGTTACACAGCTGAAGTGATAATCCTTCAATTCATGATATCATAACCTTTCCACAGCAAAGTAAGTGCTATGACATAAGTTGCTGTTTTCAGGCTGGAAAAGAATATCAGGAAAACATAAGCCTTCAAGAAACAACAATCCTGTTTTCATGACAGTGTCTCTCATGCAGACTGAAGAATAAGGTAACTGCAACAAAGCGAATGTATTGTTCACAACAAAGAACTGCTTCTCCAAAGTAAAGTCTTTGATCGTCCCCCTGTGGGTTTGGTGACACTGCAATGCTTTTTCAACATTACTGAACCCAGACAAGTTTTTTGGTGGTGGTGGTGGTTGAAATCTTTTTGGAAACCCACCAGTATGGTAAAACTATACAATATGTTCAACTTTACTCTGAAGAACAGCAAACCACAGTTGAGACAGAATGCCTTCAGATGTCACAGAAGTGTGCAAAAATTTCTTCCAGTTTTGTGAATCTGGTAAGTTATTTACTGTATTCACTTTCAATGGCATCAACTTTTAACCATGTTCCAAATTTTCAGTATTTAAGATAACTGCACCGGGCCTAGTCCTACAGCCCTTTGTTCCACAGGCAGGCAACACCAGTGATTTCACTGACATCCAAGGGTGCTTTTTCAGGGAGGTAAGGATCACTCATAAGCAACAGCTTGAAGTCACGGGCAAACAACACATTTTGGGAAACTACCCCTATATAATCAATGTTACATTAAAAAAAAAAAAAAATCCCATACAGACAGGAACAGTAGAGAAGTCGTAACCAGATGAGAGAGTGAGCTATGCATCCACAAGGACACTCAGCCCTTTTGATGCACTCTAAGACCACCTTAGACCAGCTTGAAGACCATCAGCAATTAGAAACACTGTCCCTTCGGTGTGCCGTGCTATTGAGAGCACTCAAACCCAGCTCTGCTCCCAAAAACATTTCTGAAACTTAGTATGTTATAAAGGAGGCTCAAGACACATGATATGTAAACTAACAGGATGAATAATAAGGGACAAGAATAACTGTTTTAAGACTGTTCATTTTCAAGTAAACTGGAATGTGATGTGGTGGCAATTAATCCTGACTTGTCCTATGGCATGGAACTCTCAGGATATTGAAGATCTCGTCTGAAGGAATGGAGCTTGATGAAGACTACACATTCAAATGCATTAAAAACACTGCCTGCATGAGAAAACCACAAATTTCTGATGCAGAATGCATGCATGCACTAGCAGCCTGAGCAACCAGCTTGCAGCTGCATTTGTGCTGAACTAGTCAAGTGACATTTAATTGAAACCCTTAAAAAAAATAATCACAGATGTATAAGATCAGGTAACACACACCTTGGGCTCAAATTCTGCTTCTTCAGTAAATACAAATTGTCCTAAACAGACACAATCCCCTTCACACTTCAGAGAACAAGGAGTTGTGTGCAGATGAGCACACCTCACATCAGGGTAAGATTCCACTACATTCCCTGCACTGTGCATCCATGAGTTGAAAAAAAGCCACCATTAACATGACAACAAACATTGTTGAACAGAAAATGAACCAAGACAAATAGCGAGAGTCAATTAAAGATTAAAGGTTTTGCATACATTTAGCAAAGTTACCAGGTGCTGTATCATTCAACAATGGTAGAGCACAGTCATTGCAATATTACATCTTACTAGCAGGCATATTTATTCATTTCCCCATTCTTGCAGAATAACACAGAAAATGGCTCAATAAAACACCTTTGTGCAATTGCCACCAGTTATTCTTGAACAATATTATTCCCCCCCCAAATAATTTCATGATTCCTATCTAGGAATTAGAAAAAGCAACTAAAAAGCCCTGGTTTTGTGATGAATGGAAGTCACAGCATAATCTTTTGAGGCCTGGAGAACAGTACAATCACATTAAATTCCCTCAGCTCAAGAAATGTCATCTTTACATCGGCTGGTACAAAAAAATTGTTTCCAGCCTGAGGCAGTTATGATAAGGGATTTAGAAGCCATCACCATGTGGGCCATGAGATATAAAGGAATGCATCACCGCATATGAAGTGTCTGCTGCTCACAATTTCGGAGCTAATGTTCTCACAGCTGTGTATGACAGACCAGCTGGGAAGAAGAAAGGGACTAAATGAGTCACTAGAAGGATCTAGTATTTTGTCTAACCTGCATTTAACACTCCTGCAGCAGAACTGTTGGTAAGCAAAATAAGATCAGATCATTATCCAGCAAGGGACGGGGCTGTGGGCTGTCTTGAAAGCGCAGTAGAAAACACACAGTCTTAGGGGCAGGTAGGCAAAGGTGGCATTTCAGTCCTATCTGTACACTCCTAAGATACTACCAGCAGCTGAAACAGCCCGCAGTGCGACTGAGGTGGGTCACAGGTTACACAAAATTACTGCAGGCCATCTGGCACTCCCAAGCATGCCTGCGCTGCTGCGTATACGAGAGGGAGAAGCTTTTGGAAAGCCTTACTCTGCAGCCTTAGCACAGCAGTTCTCCTCTAGCAAACACCAGGCTTTCTATACAATGACATACAGGGCACTAACAGCCCAAGATGAAATCTTAACCTTACAGAAGAGTCTGTAGACAGCCACAGAGGGGTTTTGTCATTAAAATGCTTGACATTTGCAAGCTTGTACTGGTAGGCTTGGATACCACAGGCTGCTCTTCAAAAGCAGCGTTGGACTTCAAACAGGGCTCTGAGTGGGTGCAGGAGGCTAAAAAGCTCCAGTTGGACGCAGGGATCTGACCTCAACTCACTGCAGAAAACCATGACAGTCTTGAGAAACATTTAAATGCCTGATATTTTAATTAGCGATGAAGGCAGCTCCTTCTGGGGTTTCTGCTGCCTTGGAGTTCAATTTTCCATGACAGGTCTGGCTCTTACATTCTGAGTGCATGCAGAACGATAAACGATGGTCCCAAGATTTTTGGTTTCTCCTGATGTTTTACTAGCTCTCTGCCTCCTTCCTCCTCAAGATGTATTTTCACTTGTGAGATGCTCCTTCATTGCATATTGTATCTATCATTAATGGCTCAGGCTATGGTTCAGGCGTAACTTTCATGTTAACATGCAATGCCACTCAGGAAATATTTGGTATGCCAAAAAACCCAGTTCTTAGCGCAAATGTCAAATCATTCACAGCATACAAAAAAAGAAATCTTCAGATGACACTAACAATTCTGCCACATTTACTCCATCTGCTTAAGAGTGCAAACTTTCACAGATTATCAGTTTCTAATAAGTTTCACAAGGGCAATGTATTCCAAATACGTTTCTACGGATACCTAGCAGATGGACGCTTGAAAAATAAAAGCATTGTTATTTCATCCTATATCTGATGAAGCTGATTTGCACCATTAAGTTAATCTTAGTTTTCTTAGGTTTAAAAAAATATAAAAAAATTAAAAGTTTAAAAAAAAAGATATTTTTTTTTTTTTAAYAAAATGGCTAATTTTCCCTCTACTACTGCAAGAATTGCACAGCAGCATCTCCAAAGGTAAGATTGAGCTGAAAGAACCAAAGCCTTTTGCTGCATGTTTCAGTGATGTAACTGAGTTCCTGTTTTTGCACAGCGGTTTATAAGATAACCGTATTTGCTGTGGAATGTTTACTAGCTTCTAAAAGGGCAATGGTCTGAAAGATAATTTTTTTTATTTATTTTACCTTATTCCACACATTTGTTTTTGTTTCTCCAGCTATCAAATACAGTTCTCACACAGATCAATCTTTTTATGCACATGCATTCTCACAACCCCCTCTGCAATGGAAGGGAAATAGACCGAAGCTAGGACAGAGATTTAATGAGATACAGGGCGCGTGTAAAATGTGACAGACACACAATTGTTCACATCGTATGACTTTCATTGAGATATGTAAGAGCTAGCAAATAACTCAGAAGGTGATGACTCTTCATGCAGGAATACATATCAAAGGTTTCTTACCCTTTTAAAAGGCAGGTGATTTTTTTGTATCTATCTTCAAAAACAAGTGAATATTTACAAACCCCAAGTCTAGACTTGGATTCCCACATCTAAGTACCTAAACAAACGTAACTTGGCACTCTCTCTCCATCTCCATTCATTTCAAAGGTGGTACCCCACACATACTGCAAAATTTGGCCACTTTTATTTAAGTATTGATTTAGGAGACAGCATTTAAGCATGAAATCCCAACCCAAATCTTCTGCTTTTATGGCTTTATAGCACTCTTTCCTGGGCTCAATTCCTGACCCTCAACCATTTACATAACTTAAGCTCACTTATGGCAGAACTTGGTGGTTCTTGAAAGAGTTGAATTGTTGAAGCCTGCTTTAGTCATGGTAATGATATAAAGCCCCAGCAGAGCCTTCACTTAAAGTGGAAAGCAGTGAGATGAAGAAATATGCTTTCTGTGGAAGAACAAGGGTCCCACAAGAAGCTGCTCAGCTGACTTTCAATGAGCTAGATCAGACAACTATAGTAAACTTCTCCCGTACAATCCCTCTTAAACCGCTCAAGTGACAAGCTGAAGTTATCTAAACAAAACTTCCTGCACTTCAGATATTCATACAGCCAGATGCCTTCACTGAACACAGTTTCATTATCCTGACTCTGACCACTTTTGCACATCTCCTGTTTACTAACAAAAGGTAAGCGGTTTACAAGGTCTACCATGAAAGTGATGGCAATGGTATTTACACTCTCCACAGAGCAGCCCATGACTTACTGCATAAGCTCTAGCAGTAGCTTGAATTATATTGGTGACTGGAAAAGAGACAGCCTGCAGGATTATTAAACACGCTATTTATTTGTTCTTTTCTTGAAGGATACTGTCCTCAACAACTGTCAATCCACTGCTCAGAATACAAGCTATATTTTAAAAGGAAAAAACAATGTCAAGTAATCTGTGTACTTAATAGGTGGTTAACCTTCTTTGGGGTGAAATTATTAGATACTGAACATATTTCCTTTTTTGTCAATGCATATTTTCCCTTTTTTTCTGTAGGTGCAAGGCTACTAAGAGAGTACTGTTCTTAATCAAACAGATTAACATTCTATTAAGCTACTTGAGAACAGATGTATTTTGTAGGCCGCAGTCAAAAGTACTGTATTTGTGTAAAGAAAAAAAAGGGGCACTCCAGTGAATAAGCTACGTTCCCTTCCCCCCCAAAAAAAGAACAATAATAATAATAAAAAAAAAAATCACAAGAGGAACATATTCCAAACTTTTCGTAAGAATCATAGAATCATAGAATCATTAAGGTTGGAAAAGACCTCTAAGATCATGAAGTCCAACCATCAACCCAGTACCCATGCCCACTAAACCATGTCCCGAAGCACCTCATCCACACGTTTTTTGAACACCTCCAGGGATGGTGACTCCACCACTTCCCTGGGCAGCCTGTTCCAATGCCCGACTACCCTTTCAGTGAAAAAATTTTTCCTAATATCCAATCTAAACCTCCCCTGGCGCAACTTGATGCCATTTCCTCTCATCCTATCACTTGTTACTTGGGAAAAGAGACCAGCACCCATCTCTCTACAGCCTCCTTTCAGGTAGTTGTAGAGAGCGATAAGGTCTCCCCTCAGCCTCCTCTTCTCTAGGCTAAACAACCCCAGCTCCCTCAGCCGCTCCTCATAAGACCTGTTCTCCAGACCCTTCACCAGCCTCGTCACCCTTCTCTGGACACGCTCCAGCACCTCAGTGTCCTTCTTGTAGTGAGGGG
>JASVER010000016.1:10969978-11108026 GCA_030449065.1 Oceanodroma leucorhoa | reverse complement strand
AATGGCTTCCAGCTCCTCCTGCTTGCCGCCCATGCTGCGTGCATTGGTATAGATGCACTTGAGCCGGGCTATCGACCTCACCCCTGAGATTGGCACGCCACCCCTAGGCTCATCTCTCTCGAGCGTGGCTCTATCTATCTATCTTATTTTCTATCTAAGAAAATAAACAAGAGAGAAAATGAGAGGGAGGAAAAAACATTTTAAATGATTAAAGTTAAAAAAGTATCAATTTTATCTTCATTAGAGCTGTTTTGGTCCGAGTTTTCTTTATTAATTCTCTTCTGTTATAAAAGTGGTCAAAAATTACATTTCTAACAGTTCTACCTTATTTTAAAGCTATAACTGAAATTGAAAGGTTTTGAATCTAGGTTGTTTCTATTTGAAACATTACCTAGCAAAATGGTTTGTTTCATCTGAAGAAAAACTTTAGAAGCTTATTTGAATTCATGCTGCACAGACTTGAACCTCTATTGGTTTCAAAGGCATCCAAAAAAGTGCATCCATGAGCCAGATGCAAATTCTACCTCTGTCTACAATGTAAATTTAAAACTTATTCTTTAAACTTTCCTTAGAGGGTCTTTCTTTAGGTTATGATATATATAAAGGAGTAATCTGAGCATCTATATGAAGACCAAAAAAAGAGAAACAGTCTCTCAAGTTACTTCTCTAAGGGGGCGGGGGAAGGGAAGCCTCTTGGGTTCTTGCTTTCTTTTTTAATTACTCAAGCTGTAAAGCAGGTGTAGTTAATTACTTGAAGTCCAAAGAACCTTTAAAAAACAAGTATCTATAACCACTTTATTAGCATAAATATAAAAACATTTTAAAGATGTAGTATCTTAGAGTCTTCTTTCTGGTAAAAACATTAGAGATTTTCTCTTCCCACCGATATGAAAAGAAATTCTTAGCCGTTAATTACTTGGTATAAACTATTTTTAGAATAATAAAATTTGCACATATTGCAAAACTGTCATTGGTTCAGGACTGAATCTTCGCCATCTGGGGGCTTGGCCAGCACTGCGGTGGGTTTTTGGGGGGAGTTTTTTGTTGGGTTTATTTGGTGAGTTTTAGGAGGTTTTGTTGTTCTTGGGGGTTTTTGGGGGGTTTGGTGTTCTGAGTTTTTTTTTAATTCTTAAGGGCAGGAAGGGAAATTTTAGAAGCTTGGCAACACCGCAACAGTCTGTTACAAGGCAGAGGAGCTGATGGCAAGCTCTGAAGTGCGTGTTAAATGCACCAGTACGGCTGCAGCGATATACTTGAACTTCACGCACTTGTGTCCTCAGCACAGGCTGGGAAGAACACTTACCTCAACAGCAAAACTTTGAAGCCTGTAGCCTGGTTGCAACAGAGAACCTAGACTGAAACAGGCCCAGGTCTATGTGGTACTGAGGAAGGCAACCCTTGCATACAAAAGCAATGAATTATATTACAATATTTGACAACTCAAATCTGCTAAGGGAAGTTTGAAATAGTCAATGACTGTTCATAAAAAAATGCTTCCAAAATATAAAGCAGTGCCAAAAAGAGGGTTTAACTTTTAATCCCTCCACTGAAACGATACTCCCCACAGAAGCAGGATGAATGTCAGCATTTCGTCATGGAAATTTCTCCCACACAGAGCACGAAGAGGGAAAAAAGCATGCTGCAAGCTCATTAACAACACCTATCAAGACACATAAAAATGTGTTGCAAATTAAGATACTGATATAGAAAAGTCCAGGTAGACAACCCAAAAATTATACAAAAAGGCATAAATAATTAAAACAAACCACAACTGCAAATTCTATCTGAAAAATTCTCGGAAAGAGAAAAGAAACTCTATACAGATTCTCCAAGTATTTAATAGTTAAAGAGAAATTTACTTCTTTCTGGGATCCTGGTATGTCAATTAAATCCATACAGCCTAGAAGCATCAATACATGTTGTTACACCTTATATTTTATTTTTTAATAAAGAGTATGGTTTTCAAAAAGACAACCCACAGAAAGTTCTTAAGACTTGTCTATATACTCCAATCCGTAAGTGTAAGAGTATAAATGTTATTAGGGGAGGGATTAGGCAGGACACAGACACACAGCTTGATCTTCGAGGTCTGTTTCCATCATTTTTCACTCAGCTCTGAATTAACTTTTAAATTTAAGAGTTATGCAGAATAAATACTTCTACATTCAAAAGTATGAGTGCACAAATCTAAAGATCTAGAACCCTCTCTTTATCAATACAACAAAAAATAATGAGGGCAACAAGTTTATTAATTATACCTGCTCAGTAATAAAAATGGAAGTGGTGCTAATTTTGTGGGTTGCATTTTAGTAAGACACAAACTCCAATTACTGCCTATGAAAGCTTTTTCCAATATAAATATACTTGTGCAAAGCGAAGTCCGCTATCACAGAAGATTCCATTACAACAGCACTGCAACATTTGCAACATATTTCAAGGAGCAGCCTAAAATTTGAGGGGTGATCTAGAGCCCCCTTCACACAGCAAGGGAAGGAAATATAAATGCTAGCATTTGTTTAAAAAAAAAAACAAAACAGGCATAAAAATAAGTAAACTCTGCATTAGGATTCAGTTCTTAAAATATCTCCATTGTTGTCTTCGTTTCTATTTGTTTTCCACAATGGCATTCTTTCAAAACTGTTATATAAAGAGTCATTACTTGTTAAAGATGCCCAGAATTCTGGTAGGGTATCCCTTGGCTCTGCTGAGAGTTGGGTTTTGCATAGGAACAGAGGGGGGATTTTTCAACCAGCTGTCACATCCCCAATACTTCAGCGCTTCTGGGTGTTCAAGAGCTCACGCCACTGATTACAGCACCTGCTGGAGCGATGTACACCAACCACATGCATGTTCCCTTTCCTCTGGCCATACCAATGCAGCTCCAGAGCAGTCCTATGCACTAGAGACCGCAGCGATTCTTTCTTTTAGCTGCATCCATTAGCAGGCCGGTGGCAAAGCTGCTGAACATAGCCATGAACAGAGGTCTTAACAATAATGCTAACGGGATTTCCAACTTTGAACTATTTTTGGTATTATTCTAATGCAAGTTTCAGAACWTTCCCTAACACTTTTATGCATGCCAATGCTGCATTAACAAGCATTTTTAAGCTTTCAAAGGTTTCCTTTATATCATCCTTACCTATGTAGTTTATCTTCCAGCATCTCCACGTACTTTTCAGCATTTTCTTTTACACTGGTCACTGCAAAATAAAAGTCAAAGTTAGGTAATGGTATAACTGTACAGTTTTGTATTTTTTTTAATACCAAATCATCTCTTATCCACAAATTTTACATATATCAGTTAGAAATGAGAATTCCATTAATCTTTTCTACATTCAAATTACAGTGTGGCTGTCTTCTCCCKTTTTTCTTGAAAGCCTATTCTATCTGTATTACATTAATACATCTAGTAATTAATGCATTAACCTCTTGGTCATGCCAGGAAAACAGTGAGACTAACAAAGGCACAGTTTATACAATTTTCCTCTTGACAAAACAAAAACCCAAAAAAACAAACAAACCAACCAACCCCAAACAAATAAAAAAAAMCACAAAAAAAAAGAAAGAAAACCCACACAGCTAGGTCCTCCCCTTTACCTTCAGGAGAAGCAAACAAGCCTAACTAGTTCGTCAGTCCATGCACAAGAGTCCTTTAAAATGTTATGAATCTTGTATCAAACAACTTCTGATAGAACCAAAACACTATAGAATGGAAAGAATYACCACTCAAGATTGTTACGAAATTTGGAGGTTTTTTTGTAGTTTGGTGTTTTGGGGTTTTTTGTTTGTTTGTTTTTAAACTTGGGACCTAGATATTGCCTGCATGAGTCCCTACAACTTCCCCACTCAGAAGAAACTCCAATAAACTACTTACTCACTATAACACACAATAATAAAGCCATTCTTTTGAATGACCCTTGGTACTCTATCATGGGTACGAATGGGGGAAAAGGTAAATCCCCTCCAGGAAAATGGAGGCTTTTAGAGGACAACCATTTTTACATTATGACAACTTTTTTTCCCCTGCCTAACAGCTGCTTGCCAACTCCAAGTCTAGTAGGACTGTAAATCAGTTGGTCACTTTTAAACTCTTAACTTAACAATTAAATATGTATTTTATATGAAGATGCATTCTACAGAGCATCACTGTTTTTATGGGCAAATCTTGCTACATGGATCAGGTACCCTGTGAATTTACCCATCCATCTTCCGCTATCTTCCCTACAATACAATGCCTCCAAGCACAGCTTACACATATCAAGTGCTTTACATATTTCTCACTTTCCCCTTTTATTTTTTGTATTTTTTTTTTCTTCACAAAGTAGAACTTCACACATTAAAGCCTAATCTGAAAACTTGGCGTTAATCAAATCAGCTGTGCTAAAGTTGTGTTCACACACACAGGAGTTCACCAACTGAAAGCGCTTAGGTAATACCATTAGCAGCAAGCATCAGGGTCAATGTAACATCGACTGTCTGCAGAAGGTGGTGTTCACCTGGTCACACAGGAGTCACACATACTGAAGCAGTCTGCATCCCAATAGCAAATATAGGACACCTTTTGCAAAGTTGATTTACTTTTGGGGTTTTTTTTGTTTATTTTACAAGAGAGTTTATCAGACTAGCAAAAAAAAAAAAAAAACCACAACACACCACCAAAAAAACTCCAAACCCAAAAAACAAACAAACAAACMAACCCACCACAACCCTAATTGTGGAAAGCACCACAATTTTGTTCATAACATCTTTAATCCAGGTTCACCGTCAGAACAGGTTCTGCAAGACAACATCTTAAGCCAGCAGGATTCTGGAAGATTGTACTGTACATAGACAACTGCATTCATTTATACATTCACAGACCCATCTCATCATTAGAAGAGTGCTGGTGAATGTTATACAAAAGGTTAATATAAGGATTTTTGCAATGGCACTGGAGACTAAATAAGTTTCCTTTGCTTGTAGCAGTTTTATAACTACAGGGCTTAGCAGAAATTCCTAGTTTCCTTACCATGCTTTTATTCCTATGCTTCCCGTGGAACTGTGGAGAGCCTGCAAGACTGCAAGTCTTCCTTTAATGACACACTACAGCTTTATAGAAACTACCACCACGTTTTCCAAACTCCCTATCCATCAGTCCCCAATGCACTGACCTGAGGTTCAGCACACATTTTGATAGCAAGTAGCTTAAAGGTGTATGGCTGCTGTACTTTGCCTTCTCTTGCCATCTCGCAATATCCTTCAACACGAGCTGTTACAACTCAGGAGCTTACTCTTTCAGATAATGAAGTCAGCAAATATTATTAATTTTTGGAGAGGGATGAGAAGAGGTGGAGAATCTGTTTCACACTCATTTTGTTTCTAACTGATATAGTGACTTCTTATGTTACATGAAAGATCATAGAATCATAGAATCATTAAGGTTGGAAAAGACCTCTAAGATCATGAAGTCCAACCATCGACCCAACACCACCATGCCCACTAAACCATGTCCTGAAGCGCCACATCTACATGTTTTTTCAACATCTCCAGGGATGGTGACTCCACCACCTCCCTGGGCAGCCTGTTCCAATGCTTGACAACCCTTTCAGTGAAGAAATTTTTCCTAATATCCAATCTAAACCTCCCCTGGCGCAACTTGAGGCCATCTCCTCCTGTCCTGTTGCTAGTTACATGCGAAGAGAGACCAACACCCACCTCGCTACAGCCTCCTTTCAGGTAGTTGTAGAGAGCGATAAGGTCTCCCCTCAGCCTCCTCTTCTCTAGGCTAAACAACCCCAGCTCCCTCAGCCGTTCCTCATGTTCTCCAGACCCTTAACCAGCTTCGTTGCCCTTCTCTGGACATGCTCCAGCACCAAAATGTCCTTCTTGTAGTGAGGGGCCCAAAACTGAACACAGTATTCGAGGTGCAGCCTCACCAGTGCTGAGTACAGGGGCACGATCACCTCCCTACTCCTGCTGGTCACACTATTCCTGATACAGGCCAGGATGCCGTTGGCCTTCTTGGCCACCTGGGCACACTGCCGGCTCATGTTCAGCCGGCTGTCGACCAGCACCCCCAGGTCCTTTTCCACTGGGCAGCTTTCCAGCCACTCTTCCCCAAGCCTGCAGCGTTGCATGGGGTGGTTGTGACCCAAGTGCAGGACCCGGCACTTGGTATTGTTGAACCTCACACAGTTGGCCTCGGCCCATCGATCCAGCCTGTCCAGATCCCTCTGCAGAGCCTTCCTACCCTCAGGCAGATCAACACTCCCCCCAACTTGGTGTTGTCTGCAAACTTACTGAGGGAGCACTCGATTCCCTCATCCAGATCATTAATAAAGATATTAAACAAGACCGGCCCCAAAACTGAGCCCTTGGGAACACCACTTGTGACCGGCCGCCAACTGGATTTAACTCCGTTCACCACAACTCTCTGGGCTCGGCTGTCCAGCCAGTTTTTTACCCAGCAAAGAGTACACCCATCTAAGCCATGAGCTGCCAGCTTCTCTAGGAGGATGCTGTGGGAGACGGTGTCAAAGGCCTTACTAAAGTCCAGGCAGACCACATCCACAAYCTTCCCCTCATCCACTAGGCGGGTCACCTGGTCATAGAAGGAGATCAGGTTGGTCAAGCAGGACCTGCCTTTCATGAACCCATGCTGGCTGGGTCCGATCCCCTGGTTGTCCTGCACCTGCCTTATGAGCGCCGTCAAGATGAACTGCTCCATGATCTTCCCAGGTACCGAGGTCAGGCTGACAGGCCTGTAGTTCCCCAGATCCTCCTTCTGGCCCTTCTTGTAGATGGGCATCACATTGGCAAGTCTCCAGTCGTCCGGGACCTCCCCTGCTAACCAGGACCACTGATAAATGATGGAGGGCGGCTTGGCAAGCTCCTCCGCCAGCTCCCTCAGCACTCTCGGGTGGACCCCATCCAGCCCCATAGACTTGTGAGCGTCCAGGTGGCATAGCAGGTCGTTAACCACTTCCTCTTCGATTATGGGGGGCGTATTCTGCTCTCCATCCCTGTCTTCCAGCTCAGGGGGCTGAATACCCTGAGGATCACCGGTCTGACTACTAAAGACTGAGGCAAAGAAGGCATTAAGTACCTCCGCCTTTTCCTCATCCTTGGTGGCAATGTTCCCCCCGGCATCCAGTAGAGGATGGAGATTCTCCTTGGCTCGCTTTTTGTCGTTAATATATTTGTAAAAACATTTTTTGTAGTCTCTTACGACTGTGGCCAGACTGAGTTCTAGCTGGGCTTTTGCTGTTCTAATTTCTCTCTGCATGACCTAACGAGATCCCTGTACTCTTCTTGAGTTGCCTGCCCTTTCTTCCAACAGTGGTAGACTCTCCTTTTTTCCCTCAGTCCCAGCAAAAGCTCCCTGTTCAGCCAGGCTGGTCATCTTCCCTACCAGCTCTTCTTGCGGCACATGGGGACAGCCCGCTCCTGTGCCTTTAAGACTTCCTCCTTGAAGAACGTCCAGCCTTCCTGGACCCCTTTGCCCTTCAGGACTGTCTCCCAAGGGACTCTCTGAACCAGCGTCCTGAACAGGCCAAAGTCCACCCTCCGGAAGTCCATGGTTGTGGTTTTGCTGACCGCCCTCCTTACTTCATCAAGAATTCTATCATTTCATGGTCACTAAGCCCAAGATGGCCTCCGATCACCACATCTCCCACCAGTCCTCCTCTGTTGGTAAACAGCAGGTCAAGTGAGACACCTCCCCTGGTAGGCTTACTCACCAGCTATGTAAGGAAGTTATCTTCCACATACTCCAGGAACCTCCTAGACTGTTTCCTCTCTGCTGTGTTGTATTTCCAGCAGATGTCGGATAAGTTGAAATCCCCCACGAGGACAAGGGTAGCGATCGCGAGACTTCTGCCAGCTGCTTGTAGAATGCTTTGTCTGCCTCTTCATCCTGGCTGGGTGGTCTATAACAGACTCCCAGCAGGATATCTGCCTTGTTGGCCTTCCCCCTCATCCTTACCCATAAGCACTCGACCCAATCATCACAGTCGTCGAGCTCTGTACAATCGAAACACTCCCTAACAGAGCCACCCCACCGCCTCTCTTTCCTCGCCTATCCCTTCTGAAGAGCTTGTAGCCATCCATCGCAGCACTCCAGTCATGAGAGTCATCCCACCATGTTTCTGTGATGGCGACTAAGTCATAACTATCCTGTTGCACAATGGCTTCCAGCTCCTCCTGTTTGCTGCCCATGCTGCATGCATTGGTGTAGATGCATTTGAGCTGGGCTATCGATCTCACCCCCAACATCGGCATGCCACCCCTAGGCTCATTTCTAGCAAGCCTGGTTTTATCCCCTTCCCCCTTCGAACCTAGTTGAAAGCACTCTCAATGAGCCCCGCCAACTCATGGGTGAGAATCCTTTTCCCCCTTTGAGACAGCTGAACTCCGTCCTTTGCCAGCAGGCCCGGTGCTGTGTAAACCTCCCCATGATCAAAAGAGACGAAATTCCACCGATGGCACCAGCCTCTGAGCCACGTGTTAATCAGGTGTATTTTCCTGTTTCTTACAATATTATTCCCTGCCACCAAAGGGATTGAGGAGAACACCACCTGTGCTCCTGATCCTGCAACCAACCTGCCCAGTGCCCTGAAGTCCCTTTTGATCACTTTGGGACTTCTCTCTGCAACCTCATTGCTGCCAACCTGCATAACCAACAGCGGGTAATAGTCAGATGGCTGTACCAGACCAGGGAGTCTCCTAGTAATGTCTCTAACGCGGGCCTCAGGGAGGCAGCAGACTTCCCTGTGGGATGGGTCCAGTCGGCAGATTGGGCCCTCTGTTCCCCTCAGAAGGGAATCACCTATGACAACTACCCTCCTTTTTTTCTTAATAGAGGCAGTCATAATGTGTGGGGCTGACTGACTCGACCTAGGTACCCCCCCTGGATGGACCTTCATCTACATCCTCATCTGCCTGGCCCTCAAGTTCCAGAGCCCCATATTTGTTGCGTAAGGGCAACTGGGAAGGTGCGGGAGGCCGGGAAGGGATTCGCTTGGTGCCCCCAAGCAGGGACCCGTTTCCATTCCCCCCGTCTCTTAGGTCTCCTCCTTCTGCCTGCTGGCAAGAGGGAAGGGGATCCTCTGCTTCTTGGGGAGCCTCCACCTGCTGCCTTTGCCTCAGGGACGGCAGCGTGTGGCTCCACCAATCTATCCCCCTCTCACACTCCCTAATACTCCTTAACCTCTCCACTCCCTCCTTCAGCTCTGCCACCTGGTCACACCGCGCACAGGTGCTGCCTCCGCTGCCCTCTGGCACCAGTGACAGGCCCAGGCACTCCCTGCAGCCGGAGACTCGCACAGCTGCATCTTTGTGTGGGAGCTGCGTCTGGGTGGCCACACTCCTTCTGGCCATGGCTTTCGGCCGGGTGGGAACCATCGCTAGGTCCTCTTCTGGGAGGGCGATGACCGTTAGCTAAGTTAGCCTCTCGACCGGGAAGGGGGACTGCGCCCTGCCCGCACGCCCCGCCCACACGAACTGCCCGCGCCAACTGCCGCGCCACGCCCTGGTCGCTCGCGCTCCCTGCGGGCTGCTCTTGTACGCGAGGGGGTTGGGCCGCCGTCACCCTCGGCCCCGCCCACGCCGAGTCAGAGCTGCCGCCCCCCGGAGCTCCCTCCGCCGGCTCTGGGGGGGACTGGGGCTCCCTCTCCCTCCCTGCGCGTTTGCTTTCGCGCTTTTGGCGCTTTAGGAAGGGTCCCCCGGCGTGATCCGCCGCTTCGGGGCCGTTCGCCTCCGTGGCTTCAGATAAACCTTGCTTTCAATTTCTCCTGCTGTGCTTGTCACTTTTTAATTGGGTATGATCTGATAGAGTAATTCACACTTTCACCGTTCAGTCCTGCCCCTACATGCAATTTTACAATGCCCTTGAAGCACACATCTTAATATATCAGCATTATTCAATGACAAAAAGTAATGGACAAGAATACACCACTAGTCAAAAGTAGGTCAGTAAAAAGCTAACACTCATTTGGAAATCACCTCA
The DNA here is from genome assembly GCA_030449065.1 of Oceanodroma leucorhoa. Taxonomy (NCBI): domain Eukaryota; kingdom Metazoa; phylum Chordata; class Aves; order Procellariiformes; genus Oceanodroma; species Oceanodroma leucorhoa. The sequence goes on along the minus strand of JASVER010000016.1, from coordinate 11,098,041 downwards.
CATCACTAAACCCTACCCTCTCCTGTCAAATGTTTTAACTACATTAAAAGAAATGCAAACTTTGCTGCTGAAAGAGAAAGCTACCCAGACCAGCTTTGTCTCCTTGCCACCTTCTGCATGTAATTGGAAGACCTGTGACCTGGAGATTTTGCTGGAAGGAAAACACTGCTTAAAAATCCGATGGAGGTTTCTTCCCTCGTAACGAACTGCAAGCAGCTCTGCAACAAATACAGAAATACTTTCAGCCTTTTAGATCATCCATTTGAAATAGAAGACAAGCAACAAATTAGCAGATTTTTTTGTTCTAATTTAATGAATCTATTCACCATCACTTCAAAGCAAAAAAAATGCAAACAGGAAGCTGTTCATGCCTTCAATCTAGCTAAGAAAGTACTAGATGACAGACAAAAAAAAAGTAGTAATAATTTATGAGATTCTTTTCTGCATAAACATGCCAAATGGTTTATTTTTACATTTAAGTGAATAGGATTGCTTTTTTCACCAGTTCTCTGGGGATTTACATGCTTAGCTCATATTGGCCTTGAGGGGAGTTATTAAAATAAAGAAGTATAAATACTCACAGAAGATCAGACACCAGGGTATTTGCTAAGATTAAAAATAGACCTTTCTTGTGAAGCCTTAATTGAAGAAAAGTGATTCAGCATTTCTTTCTCTTATTTTATCATATATTTTTCTTCCTCCTTACAGCAGCAGACAAAGTCCAGTCTTGGAATCAGTCCTGGTCAGACAGAGCTGAGGGGCAGCAGTGAGCTCCTGTGGTGGCCTTTTAGTTGTTACAGAGCGTAAATCTGCCATTTAGAAGCTGCATAAATATCTTCCAATAATTAACCTACATAGAGTTCTTTTAAAATAGCATCACATGTGGTTTCTCATCTGAAAGCAGCCCCACTGGGGTTATGCTATTTCTATTACTTAAAAAATACTATTTGAGCCTGCACATGAAGGTATGTCATCATTTTTATCCTTCAGTCTTGGTCCTCACAAATTGAGCTTACAAAGACCTATGGACCATGACATATGCTTTGGATTCTATGATCTATATTTTCAAAAACTTTCTAAAACTGAGTATCTGACTGGAGACACCTTGAACCCCGTGTCCGTATGGAAGCTCCAGATGTGGATGCTTGGCACCTCAGAAGAATAAGTCTTTAAAAGTGAATTGGGTGCCTCAAAAAATTGGTAGCCAATATCACAGCTAGCCTACAGGTCTGTAGTTCTGTACCAGACAAGTGATCCACACCTTGAGTCCCAGAGATACAAAGTCCGAAGTTAATTTTTTGCCTTCCATTCAAAAAAGCATTATTACTTTTTTGTTTCTTTTTTACTTTTCTTTTTTTTTTGGGGTGGGTAGAGAGTGGGGGTGAATAGTGACACACATTTTTACACAAAACTAAAGGTTTGAACAGCCACAATGGCTGCTAGCAGATCTAGACCCAGCATGACAAGAACTGCCAGACACTACCTGCCTGCACAACAAAACTGAAGCCTACACAGTTAGCCTCCCCGATCCACAAGCATTACATTCCTTTTCAAATACTTTATTAGTCAGGTAGAGCAAAACTTCCACTGGCTTAAATGAGATTTTTGCCCGACTTAAGGATCTAGGATGAGATTTGGCTCTTAAGAACGATATAAAAATAGAAGTAACTGCATGGACATGCATTGATCCACCTGGGGTAAACTCTGAGGGAAGAATTAGGTGTGAACAAGGTTGACAGGTTGCTTGTCCTGTCACTATTCTATTTTTTAAATGTAGAAATTATTATTAACGCTAAGAGAAAAACAAAAGCAGAACATGATTAGTTGAAAATAGCTGATCTTTTCTGATGTGGAAGTTGTGCTGCATTCACATATGAACTTGGGGTCTGAAAAACAGCAGAATGGCTTCGATATATTTAAAGGTTAACTTGAAAAGCAAGTCAAACTTTAAAGACGACATATCAGCTGCTCAACTACATGTCAAGATGATTTATCAAGCCCCAGTAACAAGACTTTGGATTACAGAATGGTATGAAATTTTGCATATTCCAGACAGGCAGGGGAAAAACCCAGAGAACAAGCTCTGCATAAAGAACAATGGCCTCTCTCCGGTGCATTATTCCCAGGGAACTCAAGTAGAGAGAACAGAAAAGGCCAGGATTAAAGAGAGGAAGATAGGTGCCTTGATAAAGACGTGCAAATACTCCAAAAAAGCTAACATTCTGGGTTAAGTCAATCAACCAAATTCTCTGCTGGTTCACTGACTGTCTTCCAGTAATGAAGTAAATACCGAGATATGTAGTTACTACCTGTCTCTTCCAGCAATTGTGGTTTGTTCTAAGGAATGTGCTAATCCTCTAAATACCATTGCAGAACAGCACAAAATTAGCCTGAGGAAATTACTGCCACCAAAGATGAGGTGGCCAAAATTTAGGAGGAGTCTAAATGGATTGGCTGTTCTGTGAATAGGAAAACTACATAAAGGTGAACTGGAAAGACAAAAATTGGTACCGAACATCTATGAAATTAAAGTCACACATTTAAAGACATAACCCAGTCTTACTTGATGGAGTTGAAGATACCATCTGCCTAATTGAAGATGATTCCATCACTCAACCACAAGGTTTCTTCTTCCTTCTGAAAACAGCTGGCCTGGAGAACAGGATACTGTCCTGCCACACAAATGCAAAGCTGTGCTTTGCGGTGACATGCCACCAGCAGGTAGTTCAAGCACAGCAGTTCTGCTGGGACTGAGTTGTGTGAATGCAGCAGGGCTGCAACTATGCGAGGCTGCTAGACAGYCTCAATCCCTCTGGATGGAAGAGAGTCTGCAGCAACTGCTGGGTGATTTGGTAATGTTGATCTTATAATCCCATCCCACAAGAGGACAGAGGCCTTTCAGGGCTCTATTGTCAAATGCCACTCCACTGCTTTCACAGCTTTCAGAGGGATGCAGTATGTTGCATCTTGTCCATATGAAGATTTCCGCCATCAGCTTCAGTTGCCTCTCCAGGACTAGATGGTCAACTGCTCTGATAACATAGGGCAACTCTTCTGATACACAGAAACAAACAATTAAAGGTTCTAGCTTGAGCATCACTGTCTTAAAGTACTTTGCTCACTCTTACATTTAAAATCTTATAGTATACTGCCACTTCATACCTCAACCTTTGTAAAAATATGGGAAGTAATACAAATATATGAAGACTAATAAAGAAATACAAAGTGGGCAGAACACAGGACAGCATAGCATTTTCCCACTTACGCTGCACTGAAACAGGAAAAGAGGAAAAGTACAGAGTGAACAATTCATCCTCCTCAGGAAGTTCCCTTTGGGGTTGTTGGTACAGAAGGTCTACTGTTAACTTTCTCTCAAACACGTGGGTACATCCTGAACAGGAGGAAGCGTACAGTCTAACCTCTAGACATGCTGGGAGTGGGTGGGCACTGCAATACCCAAGACAACCAGCTTCCTCTCTTTAGGAGACCCCAGAAAGGCCAAGTACCAGCTCATTTGGAGAGATGGCAGTGTGTTACACACAGCAGAAGCAGGCAAAGAACATGCTCCATCTGCTTGTCTCTCTGCCTACAAGGCTCTCAACATATTTACAGCTGGCTTAATTTGCAGGCCTTGGTGCAACAATGAATTTGAACCTGCAATGAGTCAAGTGATACCTTGCCTTTGATGTAAAAAAATTACAGCTAAACATATATAGTACATAGAAAATACTGATTTTAACAGAGAAGCCATGTCCTGCGCTCAAGTTAGATGTCAGGACAGATATAAGGTATAGAAAATCTCAGCATGAACAGAAGTTTGACAAAGAAATAAAACCCAGAAAACTAGATCTTATAAAGAGAAATGACAGGAGGTGCCAGCAGCTCTGCCTATAACAACTTACAATTCTGTCTTTCTGGGCATGGCGTAAAAGATTTGCAGAGCAGAAAAGGGGAGGGGGGGAACCACCCTGCATAAAAAGGCACATTTGAAAAACTGACATTCCTAGAATTCACCTCCTGAACCTTCTTCATTGTACATGGTACCCTTCATCCAAAGAGACAGGTGACCCTTCAAGTTCTGTGATGATTAAATTGAAGAGAATTACCATACTTTCACAGGGTTTCTAAGCTTCTTTCAGATTTCTGTAAAATCCAGAAAGCCTGACACACAGTGGTTCCTCCCATGCTAACATATGGGAGACAGCAGAGGGAAGGAGGCAAATTACTTTCTAAGTACTTTCAGTAAATAATCTACCTTTTAAAAAAAATCAGCTGAAATTTTACAGATTGTTTTATTATGGAGTATCAAAGCAAGCGTACTGCTTCTAAATTAAAGGAGCAGTAGGTGAAATATTGGCCTAGCAGTGACCAGAGCACTGAAGTTAGATGACAACAGACCTGCCTTGATACTTTAAAAGGCTATATAAACTGTAAGGAGGGTTATAACGTGATTAGTGCAGGACCACCCACCTGTCCAGCCATGGGTCTGGGAGCAGCCTCCAGGCCTTCCAACTTAAACTTCTCTCCTGCACATACCACCACTGCGGTAACCACAGGCCAGGTGCAGACCCCCTATCACAGGTCTGGTTACTTTTCCACAAATGATTCAAAAGCTACAAGTGTTTGGGGTGCACCAAATGGAGCTTTAAAATTGGTGGCAGACCTGGAAAAAGCCATTCCTACTTCACGTGATTGGTACCGGATGGCAACATTCTCACTGCAGGGAAATCTGAGCTCAAACCCAAACCATCTCTCTGCTTTACACTGCTGACATAAATAAGCCAACTTCCCCCAGAAAGGTTTTCTTCATTACAGACAGGTTTTACTTTATTTAAAATGAGTTAAGACGTGGAAGCATGCACAATTTTTAGCTCCAGAGTGACTGCATAGCACCACTTCTGGAAGGATACTGGAAATCTGCACTGAGAACATCAGGGGACGGAGGCTCCTGAATTCTTCTATAGGCAAGGCGAGGGTTGAGTTTTACTCTCCCATCCCATCCCATGGATAGGACCCTCCTGTTTTGCTAGCTTCTCTGCAGCCACCCAAGACACTGGTTACGTATAACATTACACAATAATGTATCAATGTACCTTAGCATTGAAAGTATCATATCCTTTCCAAAAACCGTAAGGAAAGTTTCCTTTCACTTTCCATTTCTATTTCCCTTCCATTCTTCACTGAGCAGTTGGGGAGAAATGAAGGGGAAGGCGGAGGGAGAGAGAGCAATCTGCCTACATTTTCTTCACATTTTCCCTTACCTGGTTTTCCTCTCTGCCTGTTCGCAACCTATTACCTTCAATCCTCTGCTGACCATTTGTTCAGACCCCCCCCCCAAAAAAAACATTTTCTTTTTTCGCATTTCTCCTCGCAAAGCAAAGCCTGAACATCAAGGAGAGCCATGTGTCCAGCTTGCCCTCTGTGGATTGTCAGCAGTCACAAGAGATCATCTGGAAACCATTACACAAGCTAACAAGGCAACCAGACTCGACATGTGCATAGGCACCAAAAGAGTTCCAACTTGTTACTCGAATTGCCACAAGTTTTTCCTGAAAGTAAGATTTATTTTAACACTGTTAGATAAAACAAAAAGACCCAGAATGAGCCATTTATATAGCTATCCAAGACAAACAACAGAGAACAATTAGGCTTTATGCAGGGGCTAGGCTCCATGACAATAACTGACACCACCTAATGCCCATATTATGAAAAGGAGGAACAGTTCAAACTTTTTTTGTCTGAGGAGACAAACTTATATAAGACAAGCGAAATCATGATTCAATTTTTGGCTTAACAGGATACCCCATGGCTAATAGGGATAATTCATAGACCATCGGACATATGTCACAGCCGTTCAGCAACATCAAGGCTTCTAAAATATACAGTAGCTGGTTTAAGTTCTCCCACAGTGGCTGTTCTGCTGAGCTTTCAGGCATTCAGTATTACAGTTAATGTTTTAGTCCCTGAATTGCAACCAAAAAATTATATTAAATGAGTAACCCACTTTGGCTTTTTAATTTAAGGTCACAAAGGAAAAACAGTAAAATATTTCTTTGAATCACTCTAACCCCTCCAGAAATTTTTTTCCAAAAGGACTCTGCAAAATTTTATGCTCATATTAATATTGCTAATTATCTTTTCTCCAGTTCAACATGTTGGCTAGTCCAGCTATACAAATTAGCAAGAACCCAGGCACCTACAGAGAGACAGCCCTCAGTCAGACGATAAAATATATTTTGTATTTCAACAAATACAATTATTTAGAGCAGAAGATGTTTGTGCTCAAAACTTCTTTATGGAACAAAAACACAGCACTGCAGCACAGCCAAAAAAAAAAAAAAAAAAAAAAAAAAAAAAAATTGGAATTTGCTCCCAAATGCTGCCATAGAATCTGGCTACTAAAAGAGATGAAAGGGAAAGCCCAGTACAAGCACAAGAGCTTTGAAAAGCAACAAAAAAGCAAAAAAAAAAAAGTGTTAAAAAAGGCCAATGTTACCACTGACAAAGGAAAATGACAAACACTTATCTTCACTCCAGTAGAACAAATGGCTGCTAAGACATCAGTCCTTCAGATTATTTTAAAGAAAGCAAAGCGGAGCTCAAAGGTATATCCTGAAGGTTAGAAGTAATACAAATTGCAACAGCGACAAGAAAGAGGAGTATTCAGCATTGCAAGCTATTTTTTAACAACCTTGAAATGACATCAAATAAAGCAGTGACTTCCTGTACCAATGCTTACAAATGATAACTGCAAATAGCACTAACTTGCGTTTTTGCACTGCTGTTCTCTCCAAGGATCTAGAACAGGTCTTCAAACTACAGAGAGGCAGCAATTTCTTTTTTGAAAAATAGCTGACAATGAGCAGCGATACAGAGAAGCAAAGCGTCCCACATAGTCTGATACACTGCAGTTTTCAGAAACCCTTTGTAAACTACTTGGCCATTGTTGGCTATACCAGGCATCTTTTCTGCAATGCAATTACAGGGCTTCTAAACAAGAAAAAATGTGAAGCTGCCCACCAGAGAGGCTGAGCAGAGCCTGTTCTGTAGCCATTCCAGGCACAAGGAGTAATGCAGACAGCCTTAATATATCGCTTTCCTTAACCCCAAATAATCTTTGCCCCAGCCGCCCCCTCCTCCGCCGGGCATTATGCAACCTGCACACAACTGCTTACGAGTTTCATTAAACCCATCAGTAATACTTGGCTATACTTGACCTATCAATGTAAACACGATGCTTTTGACCATGAACATGCAGTGATGCCTTAAAAGCCTCTCTGCTACTAACATACAAAGCTGGAGCAGAGATTTACAAAATATAATTGGGAAAATTACAGCAGCTGAGCAAAACAGATGTAGCTACAAGAATGTATGTGCACTAAGTGCTCATACTAATCCTGAGCACCCAAAAGGGCAGAGTCACAGGCACAAGTGCACACTGTTGAGTGGGCAGACGTTTTTTGAACTGCTTTCAAGACAGGATCATTAATTTAATTGGCTGACTTAAAAATATTGCTTACACTATAAAATCTTTGTTAGCTTTCTTATTAATTTTCTAGTGCAAAACTCTACTACACTCGAGCTCTTGACAGCAACAGCYTCAATATCTCTAAGTTAAGGTGGTCTCAATGAAGGCATAAGATCTCCCATAAGATGATAAAGTACATTTTATAAATTAGTTGCACACACCACTTTCAACTGCACAATAAACAAGGGTTTCCAATGACATTCCAATGGAAAACAAAACCTACTACACTGCAGATTACCATGTAATTTCCACCTATCCTACTCTATATTTCATATCTTTTTTTCCTTGATACCCTCTTCTGTCATCAGAGCCAGACACAAATCTGCATCTTCCCCTTATCTGGATAAACTATAAAATATTTGAGCTCCCTGTAACCTTTTTTTGGCAAAAAAAGAGACTTAATTCATACTTTGCTTAGAGAGATGATGAAAAAAGCAGCCTTATTACTAGTTCAAAATCTCTTTCTAGATTGAAGCAGACAGTTTCAGCATCAATAGAAAATATTTTATTTGAATTAAACCTTTGTTTGAGTAATGTCCATAAAAGAAGGGAATTAAAGACCTTGCCCTTCGCATGGAGTCTCAGCATTGCTAAATTTTAAGTAGGATGAGTGGATTCATTCTTCAAAGCAGCACAATAATTTAATGCAGTGGCTTCTTTTTTTATTTTTTTTTTTTTTTTCCACGGAAAATAACCATTTCTGATGGAGCTGACACTTTTTCTTGACTTTTGACTATGATTTTCTTTTTTGTACATTTTGTCTGCCATATTACCCTAGCTGTCTCCCTCCCTGACTCCTAAGTCTACATTGTTCGTGTCTCATTTTCTCCTCCATTCTTCCTTTTTCTTTCCACTCCTCTGCCTTTCTAATTTCTATTTTTCAGTTCTTGTCAGCTTTGTTCTTTCACTTAAGCTGTAAACCATTCATTACCACAGGGAATTTTACTTCTGGTTTTGCTCTCCAAACCAAACTTGCAGTGCTTGAGTTACTGCCAGAAAAGAAAACTTCTAGCGCAATCTAAAAAGGACTCCCAAGTCGGTAGTTTGTGGACACTCTACTGGTCATTCTGGTGATGTTGAAGTAACTTCCCAATGGCTGATATAGACTCTTTCTACAGTAGGTTAATTTAACATTTTCTGATACCAAATGTTCTTTAGGTATGAATTCACATGCTTAGTTGATCTAATCTTCATGAACCAAATTATTTTTCGAGTGGCACCTGGAAAGTTTTAATTTCTTAAATTTTGAAGACATGAGCTAGAAGTTCAACTCTGGTAAAAGTCAAGGTTCAAATCTTCAGGACATCCCAAAACCCACAGCAACAGCACCAGCAGTATTATGAGGCTGCTCCAAAATGTACAAAATTAGGATTTCTGGCCACTCTCAGGAGAAACTAATCAGCTCTTCAGACAACATCCACCTGTTTCTCATCAATCCTTCATGGAAAAGGTGGCCAGGTAGATGGAATTGTCTGCAACCCACCAGCTGGACCACACCAAATTTGGGCTATGATGCCTAGGGAATGAAATTTTCCACCAGTCCCACAGCCTGAACATGGAGAGGATGACTTGGGTTTCCTGCTCAGGTATCCGGTCTAATTATTGGGCAGTTAACAGTATAAGAGAGACAGTCTGCCCAGGAACAGACTGGAGCAGTGCCAGAAAGAGAAGTGGATAGAGTCAAATAGGAAAAAAAAAAGTCTTAATGAAGAGCAGGTTGGAAAGTGCTGCTGGAAGAACTGAGCCCAAGGGGAACTCCGTTGGTCTGAGCTGGTCTGCAGATGATGAGCATATTACAGYCCACTTTCTAGGGCACTCTGTTCAAGTCTGAGTAGAGCCAAGTGCTACAGAGCACCGGACTGGACAATATTTTTTAAATTGAGCTGCTGCCTCTTTGCTTGGGTGACTGACTGACATGTCAGTTGAACAGTTAGAGTGGTTTGCCTGTCTCCCCTCCCCTCCCCCCCACAACTGAACTTTAAAGGTTGGGCCAAAATGCCCACAGTCCAGTAGAAGCGGACTTGTGCCTGTATGTTTATGCAAAGTTGAGGAACATTCAACAGTTTTCTGAACTTTAAAGTCTCCCGTAGATTTTGCTGCTCACACCAGGTCAAGTTGTAGAAATGAGAAATGCTCACGCAGCAATGCTTCCACAGTGTTGGATTGCAAGAGGCTTTTTCAAAGCGCTGTTTGTGCATTTTAGCCGTGAAACTTCCAGTGATATCAGTAGGAGTCACACAGCTAAATCCCCAAGCAACACTTTTGGAAGATGACTTATATTTAAAGGAGGCTTAGAAGAAAATACTTCTTACACCATTTTCCACGTAACATTATCAGTCTTAAATTTGGAGAAATATGGAATAATTTGAGGGAAATACATGATTCACTGGGTATCAATTTTTGCATCCAATTAGGCTGGGCAGCTATGCTGAGTGTTTAACACATACCCATGCTTCCCCCTCCCTTTCCACAGAGTGTATATATTAAACACAAGTTAAGACTTCTGGGTTTTCAACTTTGTTGATTTTACATTCCTTTTGGGATTTAAAGTACTATTTTGTTTAATTATTTTTCCCCTACTCATCCACAGTATTGAATGACAGTAATAATGAGCTCAGAATCATTGTACAAATCCCAGTAGGAACCATTCATAGTTTGCTAATAGGACATTATATCTGCATTACCAAGTTCAGTTCAAAGCACGTTGTGTAAATTAGCTCTGAGGGTTAGTCCCACGAATCTAAAACCAGAACATCAGGTCAATTAGCACAGCTCTAAAGCACCTTAGTTTGGGTAAAAACATGAGGGGTATGATTAAAATTCTAGGAAATCCTCTCCCTTCTTGGGCTAAGTGCCTCTCAAAAGAAGTCTGGTTTCACTTCTGGGAGAAACCAGAATGCCTCAGCTCATAGCAGGGTGGTCTTGTGCTGCTGACCCCGAGGCCTGATACGCAATACTGGCCTGTTCTAAAGAAGGGGCAAAATTAACTTGCAGGAGGTGTGGAAATCTTCAGAACCCCATAGAGACACTTTCTTCCCCATCCAAATTAAAAGAACAGGCGAGTATGAGGAAGACCTGAAGGATCTGGGAATTTAAAATAGAATATATTGCTTACATGAAAATGCAACTAACACAGAAAAGCTATTTAGTTTCTACCACAGAGATAAATTAGCACCACCAAACCCACAGACCAAAGAGTCACAGTTTAATAATGATGAGAGGAGGCCCACAACAAATTAAGGCAGGGAGTTCCCAGTAACAAGTACTGTAGGACTACTTACCTTTTGGGCAAACAGCATACATATACATACACACACTATATACACACACACAACTATGGAAGTAGTTAATGAACTTCAGAGACCACATACAGCATCTTTGGATCAAACTGCTGGAGCAGAAGCATATAGACACAACAGGAGAAGGGGTATCCTAATGAAGTTCTACCTCAGGACTACAACTCTGATGAAGGCAAAGGATGTCACATAAAAAGAAGAGAAAGGGCCAAAGGATATTATTTTGGTCAAGTCAGTTGATTGATCTAAACCCTCTAGTCAATTCAGGTCAGTCTTACCAAGCCATCAAGTCAGCACAGTACATGTGCTATACCTCTGCCAAGCCAAAGATGATCTAAAGATTCATAGCTTGGATCATTTCGTGCTTAGCTTCTGAAATTTTAGTTAAACAACTGCCTTATGAAGCTGCTTATTCTGTTAATGCTAACCCATAATACATCATTATTCTCTGCAGAAACATACTTGAAATACCAGCTAGGTGACTTCAAAAATTGTATAATCTTAAGCCAAATTATGGGATTTCAGTTTACACAAAAGAAATTATTCAATGAACAGGTTTCATAGTCAACTGCATAAAAACAGTCATTCCTCATACACTAACATGGATATAGCTGTGACACAGAGGAGGATTTAATCATTAATATTTATAATGCCTTTCTTTGTACTACATACACAGCTGTTTGACAACTGCCTAATGGATCTATACAGGGTGAACTCACCAAAGCTTCTGACAAGCCCTGGAAGAAACGGCTGTGATATATGCAGAACCAGGTAGAAAGGTATAAAGAGATACTGGAAAATGAATTTGGGTGCTTGAGTCAAGTACCTCTGTGAAATGCTTCCAGGTCCATAAACATGACCAGATAAATAGCTGTAACCTCCTGGTAGATGAATTGGTGAGAATGAAAGGATTTGCCTGCATGAGACACTGGGCATGCTTTTTGGGAGAAAACAGCACACGCATACGTAACAGATTCCACCCTACCTGCAATGCAGACTGATGTGTGAAACAGAAAACAGGCTTTTAGTGAATTATAAATAGCTGGCAAGGACTTACGAATACTCAGCTGGGCAAAAAATGCTTTATATGGAAGACAGTAACAATACATAAGTTGAAAGAAAATTAATATATTGTCAGAATACAAACAAAAGGCCTATTTCAGAAAGTAAGCACTATAAGATGCTTACTGTTGCATGAAAACTCAGGAGCAAAAACAGATGAGCTAGAGTGCCCAGCAAAGTAAAAGCTATTTGGTATAATAAGTGCTTCTGAAACCAGGTAGAGTAACAAAAAATCAATAGATTGCTTATTATATCTACCTATTTAGTAGCACAGGAAGGCTTAGATTAGCCTTAGAAGGATTAGATTACAAGCACAAATGAATTTGCAGAGGCAAGGAAGCAACATATTACTGCAAGATTCAATAGGATCTACTGTGAAGAAAATTCTGTCTTTAAAGGACTATTCAGCTGAATTTGAATTCTCCAAATTTTTCAAAATCAACTCATGAGTTATTTTCTTCCCTTATTTCAACTACAGCTGTTCATTTCAATTTGCTGTTCTTTTCTATCAGTTTCTTGATGGCTAATGTTTATTCCATCGCATTTTATATCCATTAAAGAGGCAGAGAAACGGGCAAGTATTTTATCCGGGGGGGGGGGGCCCGGGGGATTTTCTGTCATTCTGCATTTCTATATCCCCAGAGAAACATCAGTTAGAAGTTTCTCTTTAACATATACAGACGCACAAATGTATGGGAATTTGTGTCAGACTTTTATTCAAGATGCATCCACTCAGGGTCAGGGCAAGCACAGAGGGGGTGAAAAAATGTTTCTCTCTGCTTTCTCTGTGTTTCACATGAAACTGTCAGTCTGCTATCACTTCCCTAATGAGTGGAGTAGTTATTATTTTTAATTGTGCATTATTCCAATTTTCAGCATTTTTAAAACTAAATTACCCAAAAAGAAAAGAGATGTCCAGAGGGGAACCATTCCCTAAGAAAATGCATTTGAGTAGTAGCAATTAAATACTCTTTCTAAAGAGTATTTTCTAAAAAACTTTCTAAAAAGTTGTGAGGCAGAATTGCTTAATAATGATTCATTTCAAATGATCCCAGAGAACCTCAGACATTTTTTTTAATAGCTTTTTTAATATTTTTGGTCTTCCCCAGAAGGTATTTAAACAGGGTACAACACAGCAATCAGCAGCAGGAAGCAAGTACTGCTTCACTAAAACTGAAAGTGGAGCATGTCAGCAAAGGAAAATACAGCTGCCTAACTTTGATTTCTGGCATTGCATCTTTCCTCAAAATACAGTTTTGTGAGAAGTTCTGTAACATTCGGACAGCTATGATTCTTTGAAAAGCATTAACATATTGATGTTTTCATAAATTTTTTTAACAGAATTTTGAACACTTGTTCTCCCACCAAATTGGATGATCTGTAAGAGTTCTTGGCCAGCTGAACTGGTCAAATAGACAACAGTGGGCCGGGTGAGGTCATTTCGGAAAACTCTGACAATTCAACTGCTACTGCCCGACATTACCACCTCTTCCTCCTGGGCTTCTCAATGATTCCTTAAAATCCACTCTCTATGGTTTGAGGAGCTCTCCTCAAAACTTTTTCCATCTTGCCTTCAGTTACTAGCGTAGTCATCATTTTCTACTTGGAAAACAGGAATTTCTCGTTCATGAAGGTGCAGGACCAGGAGCATACTCTGCAGCAGACACCCCAGGGGATGGTCTCCAGCTCAGAGCACCCTGGCAGGACTCCAGCCCTACAGAGAGTGAACAGTGCCACCTTCTGACCCACTGCCCTGAGCTCCTGGGGCATGCCRGCCTTCTCCTGCAGTCAGCCAGGCATATAATGACTTACCCAGGTTCAGATGGCAGCACAGACCTGTCGAGCTTGCACGGTGCAAGGAGGAGCAGAGAGGCAGACAAAACGAAGGAGAACGGAAAGAAACCCTTGCGTAACGGCTTCTCTCACCCTGCCGTAAAAATCACCTTGTAGTCTGGAAAGAATCATCTTTGATTAACCTTTTATCTCCTGACCGCCTTAGCTAAGAAATTAGCAACAAAGGCATTAAATGACATTGGGTTTCTTGTATTTAATTTGTACTGGTTTGAGGCTTTGTCAGTTTTGAAAGGTGTTAATGTAATCTGCTTTCTACCAGGGCATGGGAAATACAACATAGGTATAACTCATTCCATCTATAACAAAAATAAAAGTCCTTATCCTACCTTGTCAATTATTTGAAGAATATTTGTTGTTCTGACCTAAACTGTCCAAGAAACAGACTCTGCAGTTTCACTGTTAACCTATAATGCACCTTTTATTTAAAGTGATTTCTAGGAAAAGAATGCTCTCAAGTACACTTTTATGATTGACTTCAGTTTTCCTTGAGGGCAATTTCATTCTTAGAAACAGCACAATAATGCAAAGGTTCTTTAGGCAGAGGAAAAACATACAGGCACCCTAATGGGCTATAATTCCTTTCCACAAACTTCTGCTGTTTTTTTAAGACCCTTAAATTATCTCTGCTGCTGTGGATTGGGTAATCATGGCATTTCAGATGTAGAGGAAGGGACCAGATGGACAACACAGAAAAAAAAAAAAATCCTTCACTGTTCAAAAAAGTCTATTTCAGGAAAAAACTTCTTAGAAAAAGCACAGAGGCAGCAAAGTACTTTGGCTACCGCAATGGGAATTCTAGCTGATGGGAACCACAACTATTTCAGATCAAGGAGCTTCAGAGTAAAGTGACAGCTTGTATGTCTGGACTGTATTTAAGGGCAAATCTCAGCCTCTTGTAAGTGTGCTTTATCCACTGCAACTGCTGAAACAAAGCGAGGATTCTCATTTTTGCCTAAAACAGTGAGGGGATGAAATGTCTTCAGGACTGGCTATAATAGTCAATAGAAGACCCCTTTGGGAATTATCTCCTGGCAAAAAGAGAGCAGCTCTTGGGCTACTCAGGCTTCTACCCCGGATCAGACGATCCCTACCCAGCAGCCTCCAGATGCCGGCTGCATGTTACCTCCTCCATGAGGAAATTCCTGTGCCAAGGAACTGCTCAGCGTCCTGCCTTTAAATTACACCATTTGCTGCTGGATYCCAAAAACTAAGTGACGTTCTTCACGGAGAGAGAAGCTGTTTCACCATTTCACAGTTACATGAACAGACCCAGAAAGACATGGGTACTGTGTCAGCATCAGCTGAGAGAATATGAGCCAGAGACAGGAGCTGAATCCAAGCATCCAACTGCTCAGCTTGTTGCTCCAAACTGCACGCTGCTTCAACAGACCCACAGTCTAAGTTTATTAAACACACAACCAAAATTAAGGCTATTGCTGGTGTTTCATTTCTAAAAGCATTACCGAGGTGAAACCAAATCCCACCCCTCAGCTGTAAAAGAGGGTATGCTGCATCCTGCCAATGCACATTTCACCACAGGTGGTGGGCTGGATCATCGTGTCATCTGAAGGACCAGAATGATGCAGAAGCTCGGTGGGGATATCCTCGATACTGGAAATAGTTAGTGTTCAGGGAGATCGCTTTGGAGCCTCCCACATAGGGATACACCACCCCTCAGCAAAGGAGACCTGAGACATGCTAACAGTTTGTGGAGGGCAGGGCACCCTAGGTGGCAGATCTGCGGACCGACTGTGATTGACAATGCCTACCGAGGGGGGCCCCAAACTCTCCTCAAAAGGAGACTGTAACTTGCAGAGGTCAAAGCAAAAAGTTAATCGGCTGGTACATACCATAGAAACAAACTCTCACTCCTTTCATCCTCTCAGCAGGACTCTGCTTGTGACCTGCTTTTTTCCTCATTTTTTTTCCACTTCCATTCACCCTTCTTCAAAAGACTGTTAACAAAGGTGTCTCATCTATCTGCAGTCACAGCATTAAGTATCTGCATCAACTGTCTTATGTTCCTATAGCGTTAGTGTCAGCATTCACCTTAACCCAGAAACCACATACAGAACATTTGCAGCTAAGGTGGACTGGTAGGGAAAGCAGCCTTTGGGGAAGGAGGCATGTCAAGACATACCATAGCACAGGAACTGCTGCAAAGAGAGRGGTTAGGGGGTACCAGGGTGCTTCATTTTGAACCTGATAGATAGCTGTTGGAAGAGAAGGGGGAAGACAGCAAAACAGAAATGTGAAGATCCCCTGGCACAAAACAAACGTCCCTGTCTGTTCTGCATAGACATTAAGGTCTCTGCGTCTTTGAAAGAATAGCTGATACAAATAATTTCAGCAAAATCCTGTTTTAGCTGAGTTACTTAATATGCTTCCAGCTCAACACTACTATCCCCTCACATACTTAAATGGCCAACACATAAAAAGGCCAATCTCAGTGTGAACAGCTGTTTCTAGTGCTGCATCAGCACAACTCATCACAGGCAAGTTATTTTCCATAGGGCATAACAGGGAACACCCAATCCAAGCACAGGTCAAATGATATTTCAATTCAATGCTTTTGTTTAGATTTCTTCCTAYTCCTATCATTTTTCACATTTCCCTTTATAATTTTAATGGAAATTCWTCCACCCCCAAGCACATTGTTTTCAGACTTTCTAGTAGAACTAAACAAAAAATTAAAAGAGATCCCTCAAAAAGCCCCTTGAAAAACTTATTTCTGTTCTGATCAGCTTTAGCTAAGTTGAAATATTTATTAATTTCTCAGTGGAACGAAGATATAAAAAGAAAAACAGAACGTCCTCAAGAATCAATGCAACACAAAGAGCACGGGGCACCCACCTTAGCAGAAGCAAGTGTCTTCACAACTGATTTATCTTAAAAACACCAAAATCTTTCAAAAAACCCACAAACCAAGTTTGAGATACAAGTTTCAAGCACTTCTATGTTGTCTAGGTGTGATATTCCTCATTAAGAGACAGAAAGCCCCCTCCTTCCAGAGAAGGCATGTGCACACTTGGAAAAGTGAAGAAAAAAATCACCTATCCCATTTACTCACCTTGATGTTCATTTTTAGGAAGTTCAGTTACTAATTTTCTCGCTGACAATGTTCCACCTTGAATCCTTTTTCCTGGTCATCTGCTGAGATCCGCATCTCTCAGCACTTCCAGCTCTTGAGGAGCAAAACTACAACTCCAAGACCTTTCTTTAATTGCTCTTCCTGAGCAATTAAACCTTTTCTCCAATAAGGATGGATTTTGAGTTCAACAATCTCCCATAGCATTTAGTGACGTTACTAAAGCTCTGCTTCAAAATAAAAATAATGACAATTAAAGACAGCATCCATGTAAAATTGTTGTCAGGAACAAGGAGCAGAACTCCGAATTTCTAAAGAAACAAAATCTTTTCATTCCAGGATTTAAGAGGACTCTCTCATCTCTTCCATGAAGATTGTATCAGATTCGACAGAGAACGCCGGAACAAATTACCGATGGGGTGAGGCATTGCAGATTGAATCAAAGAGTTTAAATAGACAGTGCTCACAGTACTGCCACTGGAGAAAAGAAGCAAAAATCTCTTTGCCTCAATCACAGCTCCTTTGTCCACCTGCATAAAACTCCCAGACAGAGTCTGGAAGCCTACTGCTTCAACTCCTGATGAGCATTCATGCTTCACAGTAGGTAACTGGCACAAGAAGATGTAACAAGGATAGAGCAAAGGGTCAGAGGGTTGAACTCCTCTTAATGACAACCCGTATGGAAGGGGAAGTCAAATACAAAATGTAGTGGTTCTGGGGCTCAACTGGGATACACAGAATGGGCTCAAATGAGATTGCAAAGCTACGACAATAGTCGTCTTGTATAATACCCTTCACACTACACTCATACAAGTAATCATAGGTGGATTTATGTTTATAATAATTTTAAGAAGTAGAAAGTCACAATTTTCTTTACTGACTAGAACTACTCTCTGATGAAACTTAAAAAATGTATGAATCTCAGTAGCATTAATGGTTTTTTGAAAGAGCAGCACTGTTTTATTAGTGTTACCTTTACTTCTTATAGATTTGTTTTAAATTAAGCAATGAAACACAAACATGAAGATAAAGTTATGCTAGTGCAGTTCAAATATAAATTATTTTTCCATTTAAATGCTTTAGAAGCATCTGGAAAAAGCACAAAACAAAGAAAAAATTTCAGGTCAAGTGAGGATAACTTTATCCTTCTTGCAAATAAACAAGCTTTTGCACATATTGCCTCAGAAAGCGTTTTATCTAGTTAACACAAACAGCTTTGATATGGGAATTAGGGACAAAAATCACTGCTTGCTAATCTCTTGATTGTTTTCAGTTGAGATAAACTAAAAACTGTGAAGGGCATTTTCAAATCACTACCATTTTCTTGTAGAAAACATATCCATTTCCATCTCAAAATATTCCTAAAGTTGCACCTATGCAAGGATAAAGCTTGTTAGAGACCACGTTTTAAGAAAAATGTTTTTAGAGTACAGACACGCACACAAAGAATATCACAGTAATGATTCAAAAGCAAGGCTACTTTAAAGAAGCCTGATTATTCTTCAAGAAAACAAGAAGTTTATCAATCAGATTTTCTCTTCCTAATCAAGTCCCTCACTGTTCTGGACACCATTAACAGAGCAATTTAGCTCAGCAGTAGAGGTACGTCAATCTGAATTAAATATTTTTGTGAGTTCAAATCAGCTCGTCTGGATTCAGGCTGCTTCAGACTCGGGACACAGGAAGGAGCTTCCAAAAAAAAAAAAAGACTTCTTAAATCTGAAGACATCATTTCAGGAATTTCAGGTTTTAAGGAAATGACAACTGCCTCTATACAGTCCTAGAGCCCTGAGATTGGGATAAACATGGTGCTAATCCATGTGCTTTCTGACTCCGTATGTAACACTGACCCCATTCAACCTCAAGATTTCTGGCTGGAGATGGGGGGTGAGAAAATGGAATTTGCATCTTTGTAACAGACTGACCATAACAACAAGACAGTGTGAAGGAGAGCATGCATCTCGCACTGTCTCATTAGCCTGCAGTCGGAGGCTGAGGTGAGCTGGTTGGTTTTGCTCACCGCAGACATACAAACTGCTCTGGGCACTGTCAGTTGCTGCCGTCCTCAATCCTTCACCAGCATAAGACTAATGGATCACCCTGGTAAATTCACATCTAGGGCACAGGAAAAAGAAAAGGAGAGGCCTGACTTACATACTTCTGGAAGGCAAAGAAAGTGAAAGAAATGTGACAATACCTGCTACACCTGGTGAAGAACCATCTGACTTCACACAGGCCTTTATAACGTGTCAGTGATTGCCCCTGCACTGCTGGACAACATCCACCATCCCACAGCCGGACCTCTTTGGATTTCTCTCCCCCCACCCCTTTGTTTTTTTTTTAAAGCCAACACTGGTATTAGAACAAATCTAAGACACAAGAACGCTTTCCGGGACACATGGGTAATGATTGACCTACTGCTACTATTTGTCCAACCACCCCTTCACAAAGAGCTCACTCTGTAAGAGGCCTACAACTGAGTTGTAGAGAGAGTCCTACCCATCCTTACAGACCTGGGGGGATTTCTGGGGTGGTGGGTGAACCTCAGCAACTTTCCCTCACTGTCTGCCAACTTTTCCAAGGAACCGACTGTACTGCCAGTGCACCTCATATCCAACAAAGTCAAACCAGGGTCAGAACAGGAAAATGTGGGCACGCRCAAGTGGTGCAACATCAGGAAGTAGAGAGCAGCAGAAAATGCTCTAGGGAGCATGTTCTGGAGAAATGTAATCAGAKCAGTGAAGTCATAGGAAGTTTGTGAGTTTACCAGTAGCAAGTGTTAGGGGGAAACCAGAGCAGAAAGGATCTTGACAGAAGCAGAACCAACCCAGCTGTGAGATGAGGCCAAGCAGCACAAACCGACCACCTGATGGAGCAGAAGGAGGAAGAAAACCAAAGAGAAGAATAACAAGAGCTTTATTTTTGCAGTCACAGTTGTGATTGCAAATGGTGAGGCCAGCACAGTGCTTTGAATCACAAGCATAATATTGTGTACCAAGTGTTCTCCGATCATAACATTTGGASATGAAACAAGGTTTGTTTTAATGCTGCCCTTTAATACTTGCAAGAAAATGCTACACTTTTATGAAGTAAAAAATGCGTCCTGACAGAATAAAAGATGCAATAAACCAAGACAGGCAGCATATTGATGAAGTCATTTTGTTGTAAAACATTGGCTGCCTGGAAAACTGTACAATTTATATTTTTGAAATATAAATTCAAATTTACTATTGTAAGAAAATCAGAATTTCCAGTTCACTGTTTTAGAACCCTCAGAATCCTCTAATCCGAGCCAAGAAATAAATTGGGAGCTCCTTCTTGCTATGTTACAGAAAATCAATAAATGCAGTTTTGGACCATTCACTGTTACTATAAGAAATCTAAGTAGAAAGTAAACCTGAACAAAACAAAGAAACCCACCAACATTAGCATGCAACACCTCAGAGCTAAGCAAAGACCTTCCTCCTGCAACTGAAATTAAACAATCTCTCTCCTTTATTGGTGAGCCTCATACTAAAAAGGAATTGTCTCAGTTTATTGGTGTGTAAGGATGCTGGGGAGGTTTTTACCTACACTCTATACTTCTCAGTTATTAAATTCTTCTGGATCCTAATATTAGCTGAAGGAGAGCTAATTAGTACAAAATTCAAATTTATTTCTTTGTAATTATACAGTCCATAAAATCCATTGCTTTCAGGCACACTTTTACACATGCACAAGCGAAGTGCCATCACTTCATCTTCCTTATAGTTCTTTTTCCTTAGTTACAGTGGTGGTATCACTGGCCAAGCTACAAAAAGTGAATTTTCATTAAAATCTAAGTGAATTCTCATTTCTCCTGGAAAAGAGCTCTGTAGCTTTATAATTTTAGTCCAGTTGTAATAATAATTATGCAAATCCCTCAACTCCGCATGGTTACCCAGCCTTAGAACTCATTACAGATTCATTAGAAACACAGTTGCATCATCTTCTCTTTCAGATACTTTGAAATTTAATGATTACCATGAACTAGGGGATAATGCTGCAATATGAACATTATATTCACCACAAAGCTTTTGTGCTAGTGCACAGGATTCTTCCATGCTTAATTTGTTATTAATCATACTTTAGATTATAGTCACTGTTGTGTTTTTTTAAAAAACACTGAAAAAATTCCTTATTTGAAAAAACAGCCTGCATCATCTTCCAAATAATTCCCACTCTGCTCACACATTTTACCAAAAATATTAAGAGACACACGTAAAAACGAATTACTCTTCACAGACACTGGAATGTCAGACTACTATTTTTATTTTGTTTTAATGGGACATGGAAAAGTTCAGAAGACAGTAAGGCAACTGAGGGTTAGGGCGAGAGGGCAGACAGCTTGAAAGGGGGCAACATCAGCAACTGCGGTAGTTACTTCTCCAAGGGGCACAGATGCTGAGGTGGGGAAGCAACCAGGATGCAGGACTGACAGGATGAAATGCAATACTAGAACATCGTGCCTTGATTTATGGAGGTAAGCATTATGTGCTAGCCTAAACACACAGGAAGTACCTCCAACATATTTAAGCGCAAAAGTAAACTGCTAAGACATCTCAAAAGTATAAAAAGTTATAATTTGGGTGCTTTGATGCTGTTTAAACTGGGGAAGTTCCAAGTTTCATTATTTTTTAGGTTATTACTGACTAGTAACGTTATTGCATGCACAATAGTTAAATCTCAAAGGTAAATAAGGAGTGGGTGATTCAAACAAACGTTCACAGTGAAATTGGTGACTTGATACAGTCTTTAAAAATGGAGGGGATTTTAATTAGGCAAAATTGACAGTGATGAACAACAAAGATGAAAAACAGATTCCTGCTGTGGACATGAACTCTGCTTAACTAATCAATGTAATCAAATGCGTAAAAGTCTTCACACTGGAGCTCACACAGCAGTTTCCCAGGAGAGGAGCAGGGAAATTTCCCCTTAACATAAAGGAAACACCAAAAGGTTTTTTAAAAAAAAGAAAAAAAGAAAAAAGGAAAAAAAAGAGTGTGAAAGTGTGTTGCTATTCTTTACTTCACTGTCACCAGGGCAGGCAAATAGGATGATGGGCTTCACCTACCACATAGTTTGAAGCCCCACAGCAGCTTCATCTGTTACGATCCCTTTTGTTGTTCCAGATAAATGAAGAAGATATGACAAAAGGTACTGAAAACCATTATCACAGCGAACTGGAGAAGAATAAAAGCAACCACAGCAAGTTCACTGAAGAAAGCTGACAGCAACCCAAGCTTGGAGATTATATAATGAACTTCTGCAAAACTCCACAGCAAGGCTGTTTTTCAGGCAATACAAATATGCTGAAAACTGGGGAAAAAAGGAAGAGGGAGGAAAGCAGGATGATTCGCTCAGCGCTTTTTGTGTGAAATAAGTGGCCTGTACTTGCTCACAGAAGGATAACTCAAAACGCACCTATGTCAAGCTGTGCAACGAGGGAGTGAAAGCAAAGAAACCCTACCACTGCTGTCTAAGAGTGACAGAATTAAGGATGAAAATAAAGCAATCAAAAAGAAAAACTAGATATACAGACATACAAATATATATATTCTTTTTTTCTTTTGTGGAAAAAAGGAAGGAGGGTCTGCAAATACTTGCTTGGTCCATGATCAATACATTCATATCCATGCATGCTGCTGCAATAAGCATTCCAAAAGTAGTTCTCTTAGTAACATAGCGAAGCAAATTTTTGCATTAACAATTCAATTCTAATCTCCTCCTCCTCCAATTTCCCCAAAGAGATTCAATAAAGCAACTTCATCTGAAATATACCATCTAGAACAATGAATAAAAAGGGTACACTAAAAACAAACTAAAATTGCAGTGCAGAAGCTGATCTGATCATTAAATGTAAAGCATGAGAAGATAATTGATACATCCATTTTGAAGTGATAGCAAAGCAGTCACCAGCGTATTAGAAGTCACTTGATTGCCCAACTACTGTAACAGTAAAAGACCTATCAGATGTGAAAAAAACAAACATTTTATTGAGATCCCCCTGACATTGTTTCTCTTCAGGAGTGATTGATCTGAACACGCTTCCCTAAGCCACATATTGAGTAGTTAAAACTAGCGGCACAAGCCTTCAAGTTATAGTTAGGGGAAAGAAAGTGCGGGAAGAAGTTCAAGTATGAATCCCTCTTCCATAAAATCTAATGTTAGACTTCAATGTTTAACAGAAAGCTTGATCTGTTTAGAAACAGTCTCCTACAGATCACGACAGCTAGTCTTTTAAGAGATCATTTTGCAAGTCCTGATTTTCAGTTTCTCATGGAATTAACTGACTGCAGTTGGTCATTTACCTTCTGAAGTCACCATCCTTCACTTATAATGGTATTGATATTTCCACCACACCACTCTTCAGCATCACGGACTGGAATTCAGCAAGGGAATAAGAGTAGGGATCAGCAAACTTCAATAGAACCATAAGATCCATTTTGCCACAAATCTCATTTAAGTTATCAAAAATAAAAGAATTACACAGTTTGCCTCTTCTGGAACACTACAAAATCAGTATGTGACTACAAATGGTACAATAATAAAGGAGGAAGGAAAGAAAAAATAATTAGATACTGATTCTTGATACAATGCTAACAACCCTTTCAGACTTGGAAAGCTTCTGAAATATCAGTTGTCATCATCCTGAAAAGTGATATTGTAATTATCCCAAATCCCAAAGTCCCCATTTCTTAATTATAAGAACCACCCGCTTGCCCAGATGAACAAACGGGAAAGCAGGGAGAGAAGGCACTGGTACTGGAAGGGACCCTCAAAGTCATTCCAACCAACAGAGTGTTCAAAAAAGTTATTCAAAGGGACAGGAGTGAAATGTAGCAATTAAAGGAATGAAAACCAAGGTTAAGGTTTTCCACAGGATGCCTTATTCTCATTTTAAGTGACATAGGTACTAGGGAGTCTAACCTCCACTAACATCCAAAGAGATACTTAAAAGTGCCAAAATTGTTCAGCATATATGACTTCAGCCTCCAAATCATACTGGACCTTTTGAAAGCCATGACCTCTTTGCTCAGTCACTAAGACATGCTTTTGTAAGATGTCCCTAACCAGAACAAAACTCTCCTCAGGACAGGAGATGTGGTTGTGGTTAAGACAAACCTCCA
Source organism: Oceanodroma leucorhoa (assembly GCA_030449065.1). Taxonomy (NCBI): domain Eukaryota; kingdom Metazoa; phylum Chordata; class Aves; order Procellariiformes; genus Oceanodroma; species Oceanodroma leucorhoa. The sequence goes on along the minus strand of JASVER010000016.1, from coordinate 11,074,065 downwards.
CCTCTCCCCCTTTCTACCTCCACCACTATAGCGAAGTTTTTCTGCCATATAGTTTAACTGGTTTTATTGAGAATATAGTAACTTTAATTCCCAAAAGAGGTAAAGACAAGCCTTGTGCAGTATATCCTGATATCAAAGYCCTGTGTCTTATGTTAAAAGTGGCCTCTTTACAGGGGACATTTTTCTACATTATAATTTTAATTTATTCCATAATTTCTGCAGTAATTTGTAGATAGGACGTTAGAGTAGTCACAAAAGAGATACAATGCTATCTTAGCAAAAATGATAGACAGTGCTGACTCACAGTTGGCAAGAACAGAATAGATTCAAAGGTAATTTACCAGTCCTTTGTACTGTAAGTTTTGATGATGTTTCAGTAGAGATTAATGGGCAAAGGTTTTGCTTTAAAAACAAACTTGAAAAATATTTTCAAGCAGTCGTCTAGGGGAAACTAACTTTTTGCAAATGTATTCTCTATGTTATTACTTTTTGTTTCTAGTATTTGCTTGCCGTTTTAAAAACATGTAAGTGTTAAACTGGAAATAATTAAGGACTTATGAAACCTGTAGCATTGAAAGCTTGCAGAGAGCCTTCTATGCAAGTGATTTGACACAATACGCTGTTAGGTCTTTCTAACCAAGAGGAGTCAGTTCATAGCAAAATATAAAGGACTCATTTCAAACATTTTCATCTCTACTAAAATGTAACCTACTCCGCAAGCTCTCTGAGGACACAGAATGTATCATCCTGGTAATTTGTTGGTGGTCTAAACCATTCAACATGCCTCCAAGTTCACCAACTTTTGAGTTCCACCATCAGCTAAAGTCTCCCGGGTTTAGTGTCCCTGTTTTGGCGAGAGCATGATGCTCAACGGCTATCTCAGGTATCAGTCTAGTCAAAATGTTCCACTGCTCATTAGAGATGAAAAAGAGATCACCAGGAAATATTACTGTCTATCTGCTTGGTGGGAGACAGAGGACTGGCAGTAAACCTAGGCTCCCTTTCCTTTCCTGGCAGTCTGGATATTCTCCAACAAAGTGAAATCTGTCAGTCTCTATCCCTCCAGGTGATAAGAGAAATTAAATACTGCCTGTACTTCAAAGGACAACCAGCTTTGCTTGGGATTTTGAAAAAAAAAATTAAAAAAAAAAAAAATCACTTTGTCCTGTCTGTTGGAGAGGTTGCAGGCTATGAACTCAAATGGAAAGAAACATTTCCATGAAGGTCTGGGCTAAATACCTAAGCTCTGGAGAGACACAGGGCTGAGGACTCACCTCCCTCCTTAGCCTTTCTTACTGGCTAGCTCCAAGCAGTTGCTGCAGATCCCTGTCCAAAGGACTAATTCTCCCCAAGCACTGTATAGGATGCCCATACGTATGGCAGTGTGCTGTACCACACACTGGAGGGTCTAGCATCTAGAAGCCAGCGATCTGCCCTGCAGCATCCAGTTCTTTCAGATCAAGTCCTCAATAACTTATTAAAGACCAGTAGGAAAAGCCACATTAGGATGTCTGTGAGAGACATTAAGAGGGCATTTGCCTGGCACACACTAAGGGGAAAGTCAGACTAAACGATGTAACAGTCTCTCCTGGCCTCAGCCCTGTGTAAAAGGATCTTTATCTCAGAGGGCTGAGAGACTAATTATTTTGTGCTTTAAAAAGCCCTTCAGAAACTTGGAAGAATGATGCTACTCTGCTTGCAAAGCATTCATTCTTCTTTGGTTAATTTAATTCAGACTCCTTTTCCCTTAGCATATATCAGTGTATCCCCCAGTAAGATACACTGAATAAGCACTGAAGTAGTAGACACTTTGCAGTTCAAGGCTGATGATTGCGTATATTGCTTCAGCGCATTGTTTTTATATTCTGTAGATGCTAGTCTGACTGAAAAGCTAAGGAATAAATTAAAACTTTAGACTGTAATGAGACAAGTGGTTTTGCCCTTTGTTCCTATCTGTTGTCCTCAACATGCCAGAAGGTTGGGAGCAATACATGCCTACTCATCTGTGGCAGATTATGATCACCTACAACAAAAAAAGAACCAGGTACAGTTGGGAGGCTTGATTTCCTTATGTATTATCAGGAGATCCAGGCTTGCTCCAAATTAGGGGAAAATAAAACATTGGGGAGTGTCCTACCATGCCTCCTGCTCAAAACCAGCATCTGCCTCCAACTAGGTACTGGAGGGAGAGTACTGAACACTGAAGAACAACTATCCGAGATCCTGGGATGCTAACCCAGACACTGGGAACAAACTATCTCAAAGCAGTGCTAGCAAGGACCATGGCTTGCTAGCCTGGGGACCAGTCAGACACTCTCCACCAACACTTATGCGCTGAAGTGAACGGTACAAGAACAATTTATCCTGCCAGTCACCCAAGACCACAGACCTTGCACAGGAATGCAGGGACCAAAGAGACAAACCCCACTGCCTCAAATACACAACTGGAGAGCAAACAAAACATGTTCTCTGGGACGGTTTTTATCTTGGATTATGACTAGAACAAAGTCTGGCTTTAAATCAGTCTTAATCTGCAGTTCTACTTTTTAGCCAGTCTTCAAAGACGTGATTCTCTTTGGATAGCAATCATTAAAACAGGTTCATCCACAACCAAATCATGCTGTAGTCACAATATATACTGTATGTTCTGAGAGCACAYGACATAAACACTGTTTAAACAGTTATAACCTACCAGAGTTGTATCTTTATATTTATTATCTTCATATTTATTTTATTAGAAAATAGTAAGCTAAGTTTCTATAGTGATTTTAATATATTTATACCAAGCTCAGCTTGAATGAAAGTGAATCCTTTTTAAAAGGCACAAAAAGAACACTGCAAATTGGTATTAATTCATTAAATGAATTACTTTCAATGACTTGTGTACATATGAAGGAAGCTAGGTTTATCCAAAATTTATTTTAAACTGATCAAAAGGAGACATTGCCTCAAATTAGAGAGTGGACACAACCACTTCTGGGTTCCAAATTCTTCCAAGATTACAGCCCTGGCAGACCTCTGTGTCCACATACAGCTTTTATTTGCAGATAGGAAGAGGGGAAATAAGTTTCATACTAGTTTAACTCAGTCAGTTCCTCAGTGTTCAGTAAACCAGCCACTAAACTGAATCAGTCAAACTGAAACAGAAAATTATCTTGCAGCTCCTGCAGGAGAGGCAAGAAAGATAAGGTGCTGTCAAAAGTTCAAACAAACTGGGATCCCAGGAGTCCAAACTCCCCTTCAGATCAGTGGCTGCACTTTCCTGTTAAAATTTTAGCTGGACATAGTTCTGTGCACGAGCAGCTAAATACGAAAAATGTATTTAACGCTTAGTTCTTTACTGCTTCATAGTAATATCAAACCCAATTTCAGACCATTTGTTTTCACCTTTGGTTCTAAATCTACCCTGATGCATTTGTTGGGGGCCTGTAGCTGGCGGCTGGGATGGGCGGCCCGAGGCAGCGCTGCGCGCGCCGCGGGGGCAGCGGCCCGGAGCCCCTGACAGGGCAGGGCAGGGCAGGGCAGGGCAGGGCAGGGCGGGCTGCGCCGCCCCGGCCGCCGCCCCCTCCCGTCCTCTCCTCTCCTCTCCTCTCCTCTCCTCTGCTGCACCGGGGATACGAACCACAGCTGCAACCCCCGCAACGCACCTCAAAATAATGAGGGTTTACTGCAGGAGCACTCTTCCTTTATCCTTCCCAAGGCCTTATATCCTGATTTCCCCCCCCCCCCCAGTGTGAGGATTTATTTATTTTTAATTACAAGCAAATAAGGCACACCTACAGAGCACCCGTTCTTCCAGCTGCCACTTCCCCAGGGACATCTCCACTGCCAATATATCCAATTTGGTGTTAATAAACCATAATGAGTCAGCAGAAATCACTCCTATCCCAACCATTCCCTCCCCCCCCCAGGGTGCCAGCAGATGTTCAAAGGAGAGATCAGCAGCGGGGCAACTGCCAATCACCTTGGCGTTATTTTAACCTCACTTGTCTGTTCAGCTTTTAACTGCCTACATTATAAAGAGGGGATAAAAGAAACAAATATTTGCTGCTAATATGGTTCACTCCTGCAGAGATAAAGATCTAGACAATCTCATTCACACTTGCATGGAAAAACATACATAATATCGCTTTATCACCTGAAATGATACAAAGCCATTGTCATCTGAATCARTTGGTCTCCTGTTTGCTACACAATATTGCACAATAAAGCTCAAGGGGTTTTGTCCGCATTTCCAGATGCATCAATTCCCWGAGCAGAGAGCTGAAAGCCCCCCTCCACAGAGCTCTGGCACAGGYGCATATGAAATACTGCATTCAGCTCTGGACACCTCATTACCAGAAAGATAACACATTACAGAGAGTTATTAGAGAAGCAACAAAAATGGTAAGTGGAGATTGAAGAGATTGATTCCATCAAGACATGAAAAGTTAACTGCGTAAAGGTTGGCTAAGGAACAACTTTCCGGGGGACACAGTAACAGCCTGTAAATGTTTGAAGGATACCTATGCCAATAAGGAAAATAAATTATTTAGGATGGCAAAAACTAGATACAATGAGGAATAACAAGATGAAATTAAGAAAGGTCTGACTCTCAAGAAAAAAAGAAGGGTAATAGAAGGCAGGCTTTGAGAAGTCTATCGCCTGGATGACTTAATAGGTCTTTTGTATCTTTACCTCCTGTAACTCCATGATAATAATGATGGAGCGAAAGAAAGGACTCAAAGTATGAAATCCAATTAATTCTTTGCCAGTAGGCAAACCATCTTTATCAGATATTTTGGCTTAGCAATAAGCTTAAGCTTGGCATGATAGATCCTACCTGTCAGTTATTCAGATGTAGCTTTTTGTAAAGTCTTCGGGGAAGCCAAGAGTATTTTTATACTTTCATTAAAACACAGACTACATCCATCAAAGGAGGAAGTTATATTAAAAAGATCTGTGGCATTTTCAGACTAATCTGTGCATCTGACCGGTGCCATATTTAGCATTATCTAATCTGTTTCGTGCATCTAACAGACTGCAAACCCTTTGGGGCAGAAATCCCATCCTCCTCTTTCTTTATATTACACAGTGCAGAGTATGTTGACAGCGCTCAACAAATAATAGCCAGTTCCAAGGGAGGGAAGAAGTCTGTGCTAGCACACACTGTGCAGTGTTATTTTCAAGGGATGAACTCTTACATTAGTAATAGAGCTGGGAGGCTTCACGTACATTCCAGGAGAAGAATAACTCCTACTTCTCTCAGTAAGAAAAAGAACTTTGCAAACACAGAAAATGCATCAGAACACTCAAAAAATCTATCATTTGGGTAGGTATGGAAATTGGCAGGAAGCAGTGACAAAGAGAAGAAAAACTATTTAGAAAAGGAAGAAAATAAATATTGAGACTAAAATTTAGCACTCGCGAGGAAGGACCCTCTTTAGGAGACACATACAATTTGTATGCATCATGATACCATCTTTAAAAGCACAGTCAGGCATCACTTCTCAAATAGCAACAATTCATCACTAGTGGTACATTTAAAACAACCCATATCTCTGTACTTCTCTATTTCCCAAGCAAATGTTTCATTCAGAGCTCACGCTATTTACTGACACTACTTTGGCTCATGCGAAACTCTTGTAGAAGCAGGTCCCATCTGAGAAGCCAAGTAGTCTGCTCTCCATTTTAGTATCTGCCAAAGTTAATTTTTGAAAGAGCATATAGGGACATACATAGTTATATATTGATATGTTGCCCTTTAAGATAAATGTTCTGAATTAAAACATAACAAGCCACAGACTATTTATAAGATCAGCGGGAGCAAGTTATTGCTGGCAGCCTGCATGGCAYACCTGGATACTCCTCTGAAAAACTCCTCCTTTTAATATTTAATATTTCATCYGCATATTAATATATTACAGATTTCTCACGGTTATAAACTCCAGCTTGGAATCATGTACCACTAACAACGCTACTCTCTATCCTTGGTTTTGGGCAGAGATGCTGCCTGTGCTGTTGTTAGATGAACTTTCCTCTGAGAAGCAATGYCAAGTGCCAAATGAAATACTGATAGCCAAGGAAGGGACAGGTTTTACAGAGATGCTTTGTTTTTTAAATGATCCTAGTTAAGTGTATGAAGCATCTGTGGTGTACTGCTCCCTGTACGCAAAACGGATATTCAGGAAAGTAATCTACATTAAAGTAGTACAGTGAGGGAGATGAACCCTCCTACCTCATTTGCCACAGCCTTCAAACGCTATGTGCATTTACAGAGCTGCTAACTTCAGAAACATTTGTACTTAGCTTCTCTTTCCACAGATAACATTAGCTAGAAGAATTTAAAATGCATATTCAGAAAATTGCATTTCTCTGGCTCAGTTTCCTAATCCTTAATACTCAAGCAAATGAACCCCAGGTTTTGATGGAAAACTTGGGATGTTTTCTGCTCACAGAAATTTATTTTTTCCTGTCTAATTTTCATTTAGTGTGAGAAGTACACTTTTTAAAAAAAATACATCGTAAGACTTTACTGGGATGTAAAAATACATTTTTACTCACTTTTCATTAAACAATTAATGATCCAAGATAAAAATAAACCTGTCTGAAAAGATATTGGAAGCAACATATAGAAAATAAGACGTAAATCTTATTTTTATAATCACTTATGTCATTAAACAGCCTAAATTCTAGTCCAAGTCAATGGGACTTCAGCACTTGAGATAATTTACTCCACCRGACGAGCCAAGCAAAGGGAGACTCTCAAGACACGTGACAGTATCCCAGGCTAGCTTGCTGCCAGCTTCACCACCTTCGATGTCAAGTAGCACTTGCAGGCAGATACAATTTTTTTGGAACTCCTAGAAAGTCAGGGGCAAAGACAACCACACCAACAGACTTTGTAATGCTGGTGAAAAACAAGCTCTAAATAAAGGAGGATAGGAGAATTTCTGCCATCTCAAGTGATTTTAAGTATTTTTAATAGTATTTGTCCAATATTAGCTAGAAATCCCATCTACAGTGGTTATGTGGCTGCCAGAAAAATTAGAAACCCAGCTGAAGATGAACAACAACTAATCTTCGATTCAGTTTTGTCAAACCTAGTGGAACCTTCCATGTCGCCCTGCACCTGACTTTGACATTTGTAGTAACAACCACTGAGAAAGCTACACAGTAGCCGATTTTCTAAATAATTTAGACTAAAAAGGAAATTCAAAGCCACCCTTCCAACATTATTTTAAATATTTACCTACACTGCTGTTATCTTTTGGAAGGTTTTGGGGGATTTATTTTCCTAGCTTTTTTAAATACTTTTTTAGGATGCCTTAAATATATGCCAGTTGTGCTGAAACCAAAAACTTTTAGCACACTGCTACCACAGCAATGAGTAAGAGTATAACTGCAATGAACCCCATCAAACAAGTTTGAGATCGGGATTGCGTTGGAAAGCCTATTCTTGCAAGATTGCCACAGCAATTTTTTGTTTCTTTCTTTAGAAATCAGTTAAAGACCCAAAGAGGAACATCAGTGTCTGAATGAGTTGATTATCACGGGAAAGAAGGGACAAAAAAAAAAAATGCAGGGAGGGAAGATGGGTGAGGGAAAAGAAAAGTGGCAGCAATTGAGTGTTAGATACTACAGACAACATACAACTGAAAACATTCTCCCTCTGAAGGCTGATATCATTTTGTTGCTTTCAATTCATGACCTTTTAGAATTAAGCAAGGAAACTGAACACTGCTCGGGGCTTTCTGGTTTGGAGGTCAAAGGAAAGTGCTGCTCCCACCACACTGGAACTGGCTGAAAACCAATGTGCAATAGCTGCATTCAACATGAACTCAATTTTATCATGAGGAGAATCTAAATCAAAACCTACTTGTGGTAGGAGGATGCAGTGACCAGCAGCAGGGGGAAAAGAGATACTATCTGTTCCATTGTTAGTATATACACGTTCTTGCAAAAGTAGAAGACAATTCAGAGACAGAGGAAAACCCATGAGCCCCACACGGTGCCTACAAAACCCTCACTAACACTACTGTTCTGACAGCCCCAGAGACCCTCTGCATACAATTTAGTCCTTCCAAGTTCTGAGCTATCACGCTACCTTCATGATTAACGTGACAAAAAGCCAAAAATTACTTAATGTTTCAATGGAGTCCTCTGGGCAAAACCAATGAATCCTAATAAGCATTTTCCACAAGATTTTGCAGCCCTTCGAACTTATCGTGAAGATCAAACCATAATTTTTAGCTGGAATATCACTTTACAATTTAATGTCATGCATGCACATATTACATTAAATGCTAAGATCATTTGTAAGACACATTAGTTATTGGGAATAAGCTCTGGACACTCCATAAATTCCTCCCCAAAAGCATTTTTGCCATAAAATCTTCCAAGAGGAGAAGTTTAATTATATTTTGAATCCCAGAGATCTCTGTAAATAGTTTCACAGCTTTAATCTCATCCATATCTGACAGCAAAAGCAGTAACATAACTCTTGGAATGACTTTTATAAATCTTTACACAAAACTAATCACCTGGGCAAACTACAAGAGTGCTGTCTTCACAGCAGCTTCTATGGGAACTTTGCTTTGCATCACGGTCCTGAGGAATCAAACCCAGCTGAAACTGGGACTGTAACACAGTRACCTGCTTACCAAGGGTTCTCACAAGAGACTACCAACCTCTTTTTGTATCACCTTCTAATGTTTCTATCCCATTCATACCCAACTCCCTCATTTCACCCTGACACTAGAAGATCCCATCATCTCCATACAAATCCATAGCCAAGTGTTTCAGGGGGTCACACTGTAATTGAGGGTTGATTTGTTTCCTGAACTGATTCTCACAATTTGTTTTCAATTGTGCTCACAGCACAACATTCAAAATTGAGATGCACAAGGACAAATGCTGATTTCTATGATCATGGCAGAAATCTTGTTGTTTGTCACAGGTCCATAAGCCCACCTACAGAAACCCCTGCTGAAGTGCCTGTTTCTCTTGGGAAAGGCAAGTTAGAAATAGCCAAATCTGTAGAATTAGGTTCTGAAAAAAAACAAAAACAAAACAGTTTTGCATGGTATTGCTGCATCAATAATTGCACTCTGAACAGACAAAACTACTTGCATGTATACAGGCAGGGATGTGGATGTACACCTTCCAGTAGCCACACATAATAACACAAATTTGGCTTCATATTCCTACCCTTGTCCAGTCCCAGTATGAATTGGAGACACTAGGGCACAGCAGGGTAGGCATTTTGGACACACTAGATTAACTGTACGCATGCACGCACATCAAATGGGTACACATATAGTGGCCTTTACTGTGTCCCAGTATACACAGACCAAACAAATTATACTGAGCAAAACAGAGCTGTACTCAAAACTCAACAGAAAAAAGGCTTGATGAGAAGTCCTTTATGAAAGAGACTTAAATAACTCATGACATCACACACACCCATGGGAAGAGAAATTGCTGACTGCAGGGCTTTGGGTTCAAAAAACACAGAGGCTCTAGAACCTGCCCACCATTTTGAAATTCTCTGACACTGTATTTCCAGGATAGTTGGGTGATGACTTAACTTTCAAGAGCTATTCTCATTCTTTCCTTAGTTGTCATTTTAATTGTGCATAAAAGGGGTTCAGAAACCTGCGTTCATTAAAACTGCCCACATTTCATCTCATACCAGGTGTTCTTCTCCAAAGAAAAACAAGAGAGAAGTTCAGAGAGCAATGCAATCCAACTGCAAGTCCAATAGCAGGTTTTCCCGTCTTCCATACAATAGAATTAGTAAAGTGAACTCACAATAAAATAAAAGGAAAAAAAAAAATCTCAGTAGGGTCGACTGTGAAATTCACACTTTCCTTTTATTGCTAAACAAATGGCTAAACACTAGCACTGAAAGGAAAATGGCTGCATAACTCAACATAACAAATCATATTCTGAAACAGTAATTCGCCTGCAAGATTTGTATTGATTCTCACAGATAATAAYATCTCCCCCTAAAGCATATTTTGTGTTGTCTTCACTCAATTGATCAGGAGTGTTTTATAAATGTTTCGATCAGTCTGATGAGGCTTTCATGCGCATCCTGCAATTTTGTTGAGGTCCGAAAACACGCAGGTAGTGCAGGCCAAGTAAAAAGAATCCACATTTTTGTTAGGGGCTGTTTCCTTCTATATATCCACTACATTGCTAAGAACATGCTATGCTAGATTTATCAGCAACAATCAGCTGTTTATGTCTTCTACAAGAGAGTAACTGTATCGAAAAGGAAGGTTTTTCCCAACACATATTTTACATGTTTGGCAAATTAATGGTATTTTTAGGTTCCCTGTTGATACAGATCCAGATGTTTTTTTCATCCTAGCACACTGTCACTGAGTTCTAGTTCAGACTGATGGATAATACATTAACTCTTACCAACAYAGTAGGTCTGACACTGTATCACCATGGTATGTTGCATGTGCGTATCAAGATACAGGTGAGCAACAACAATCAAGAAAACTGGAATTGCATTTATAACACAGAACCTAAAATCAAAAGTTTGCATTAAGTGAAGTAGTCAAGAGAGACACTTGAGGGCTATTAAAATCATAACAATGTACGTCATCTTAATGGATTACAAAGATGCTAAATCGGACACTCTAAAGTCAGTGTACATACACAACACAACATGAGCGTTAGTAGTCACAGTTACAGCATCCCCCTGATTCCATTTCACTATTCCAATAAACCTAAATACTGACTTTCAGGGAACAAGCCTAAGAGAGAATTCAAGTACCATGCTTATAATGCAGTGCTAGTTCTCATATGCAATTCCCATCAAGGTATAAAAATACTACGACAGGTTGAGCTGCAGCTGTAGGAAAGTGGACAGTGACCAACAACTCATTTTATCTAGACTACCAACAACTGAGAAATCTGCCATGAGTGGATCCATCCTGCAGAAGGAAATCAAGACATAGAAGGGCCCGCTTTTCATTAGCAATTACTTGAAGCATTTGGCTGTCCTTTGGAAACTAAAGACAGTTGTTATGAACCAAATAAACTCTGTTAACAAGCTCAAATCCCACAAGCAACAAAGGAAAATGGTGCTTCCACCTTTGTCAGTAAAAATTATCATGGACAGAAGGCTAATTTTATGCACACAGTGGCTACACAGAAACAAATCTACAGCGGTGTCAATGCACCCACTCATTTCCTTCCTATACTGACATTTGAGGAGATTCGTCCTCTATGAAAAAGCACTTTATGCAGCTCAATCACTCATTACTATACAGAGATTTTAAAATTTGGCTTCATTACATGTCGCAGCATCACCAGCACTGACTAGGGATAATAATTCAGTTTCAAAGCAGCATTCTGATATTTTGAGGTTAAGTCAGACAATGCCCAGACTTGTCTGGTCACTGTCTCAAGAAACATTAAGTCTCTCAAAGTGCCTGTTCACAAGCGAGAAGGTGGATCCATCCACCCCTGGAAATCTGGTGCAGAGAGAAGGAGGGCTAGAGGCTCAGCATGACCTCTCTACTCCTCCACCACCTCAATCTGTGAAGAAATCAGTATCCAAGATCGATCTGAATCAAGCCATGCATGGACCTGTACATGGATATCCCATTTCCCAGATCACTGTATTTACCATCTGTTTCTCATCCTTGGCTTGAGGAAGTTTTAGTCAGAAGTCTCAGCAAAACATTCTGTGATGCTCCAACAAATCAAAAAAAACTCAGCAAAGTTTTTACAAAAACGTCTTCTCACCAGTTCTACCTATTACACAGCCTGTACGCTTTTCCATTCAGCATCTAAAAGAAAAAAAGCCTCACACTTCTCAGTACTGTTTTTGAATAGGTATATAGGAAATGCAGAGCATCATTATTCCATTACGCAGCAGCAGAAGTAGCACGAAATACGTGTGGCATGCTCCCTCTGTGCTCCTATGATAATTTTAAGAGAGTCTATTATTGGTGCGACTAACAAGGTTCAGCTCAGTCCTATCACTTTAGCAGCACACAGGAGGTCTGTGAGCATCCCTGTTTGTGACACCTTCCCCCCAGTTATGTAAGTTGGTCTTCTCCTCTTTCAGAATTAACTCTTCGCCTGTAAGTACAACTTGAACAAGATTTTGAGTTTGTAAGACATCCTCCTCCATGTGAAACAGATCCAGCTCTTCCATATTGCACTACTGCTTTAAAAATTTACCTTCAGGAAAGGTGCTGACATAATATCCTAATTTAAATGGTTATTTTTCCCCTTGTTAAATCCTCAAGTGTTTTGAATACAGCACCAGGGTATAATAGAATGTGAATAAGTAATGAAAGTTAAATAAGTGGATTTAAATATAATATCCCCTATTACCATTCTTAATTCTTATCTGTTGGTAAGATGACAGCCATCTGGAATATTACAGCAAGGTGTGCATTCAAGAAGAACCCAGACAGAACAAAATGCAATTCAAACCCCAGAATAACCACCTTAATAACAACCAGGTTTTAAAAGCACGCCTGGCTACCCAGCGGTACTGCCGCCACGCCGACCTATCTCATTCCAGCCTGCATTTTGCTGGACGCGAGGCTGGTGACCCCAAGTTGAGGGCAGGATGCCGCGGGAGGCTGCTGCGGGGGGTGTGGGCGGGGGGGGTCCCCGCCCGCGGCCCGCGCGCCGCCCCTGCCTCGCGGCAACACCGCCCCTGCCTCGCGGCAATGGCGCCCCCTCCCGCCGCCGGGCGGCAGCGGAAGGAGGCCGCCGGCCCCCGAAAGGCTGTCATTGCTTTAATTGCAGATTAATTACATCCTTTCACCAAGGTCAAAAGGAACACTTGGAGGCAGCATAAATGGTATTTTGTGGAAAATACATAATGTTAAAAAGCTTTTTTTTTTTTTTAATGTAAAATTTGACATTTGCTGCCTTAATGAGTACAGAGCTTGCCCCTCACAGTGTAAAACCCTGCATTAAGGCATCTCTCTCGTGTGTGAAAACAGTGACCCTTTAACCCACACACCAAACAAAACTCAGCGAACATGAGGCTTTTCTCTAAATTAAATCATTCTTGAAAATACTTCCTATTGAAATTAATTCTTTCCCAAATGAGGCTGGCCAATAAGGTTACGCTACCTGTAATTATATTTATGTGATATTTGTAAGAACATCAAACTTTTAAATGGATCCAATTCAGAAGTAATGGAAACAGCAGTGCAGAGTGGCTGTTGAGTGCAAGCAATAAATCACATAAATTGCATAATTACAACTTCCCATGCCTCCAGAGACAGTTTGCGCTAGGAAAGCAACGAATGATAAAGCAGAATGAGTTTTATAACCCCTAAAAGGTTATACCTAGTACGGTAGTCAGGACACAGAGGTGACAGCACAGTCCCTCCTCCAGAGCATGTTCAACTACAGGGGACCCACCACCCCCCTCCAGCCTTGCCCCTGTCCTGCGGGTCAGAGGAGCCAGAGAGGTGGATTCAAATCCTAGACACAGGAAAAACTGAATCCGGATATTGCACTGAGATAGCACCCTAACCATTGGGCCACTGATCTCCCACCTCTTCTTTAAGGGAAAAAAAAAATTAAGTTCACCTGCTTCTGGGAGTTTGCAAGGGGAGGAGACTTAAGCTTTGCTTCTGGCTGAAGGAAACATTTCATGCATTACTAAATCAAGATTTTCTTCCAATCTACAATAACTTCTCTTCAAACATATCCTCAGTTTTCTTGCCTCCTCCCTGCCCCCACTTAAATTCTTCCATTGAAGCCTTTTTTTTTTTCTTCCCTCAATTTTCCAGTTCATTAGACAAAATGAAAAATAAATTATTTGCAGTATCCAAATCACAGCTGCCCCCTGAGGACAACGGAGGAACAGCCCCTTCCCTTTTTCTTCTTCCATTGCAGCTGATTTACTACCAGTCACAACTGAGCTGAGCCAGTACCATACCCTGCCAGGCAGAGAAGTGCCTTCTCGGTGCTCTCTGATAACGCAGGCACAAAGTAAATGGCAAAACAAGAACTGGCATAAGGCTTCTCATAATACTTAGTTAAGCTGGCACAGATGATGATACAAGACTCCAGTGAATGCTACAACAGTTTAACTTAATGTTACTTTCTCTCTGCTAGCAAATTGCTCCCGTTCTCCAACCAATTTACGGCCCACATACCTACTCTGCTGTTCTAACTGTTTACAGTAAATCAGATTTGCCTGTGATTGTTGAAGCAATAACTCTCAGCAAAGGGGGCAGCAAGAACATATTTCAATCTAATAAAATAAATGATGGCAGATTAAGCTCTCTTTTAAAGAATGCCTTATCAAAACCTACAGAGAGACATACAGAGGCAGGGGGGTGGCTGCCGAAGCTGGGAAGAGTTAAAGAGCTTGCTGTCACTCACACATAGTGTGCCCAAATAAAAAAAATAATGTGTGAAGAAAGCAATCACCTGCAGTAGGAATAGGGAACAAAAGCTAGATGAGTTTTGCCTGTGCTAGTGACCTTTGACTGCTAGACAGTCAGATAACTTTTCCTACCTAACCTCTTATTACAGAGTTATTCTTGGACAGCAACTCTTCTATTACTATGCTTTTTACCTATTTTATAACATTAAAAGCTTATGATACTCAGACTCAAACTATTCCCCAAAGAATACCCTATGTACTGAAGCAGAGTGCTTCATTAAACAATCATTTTAGGTAGGTTGTTTCCAGAAATGTATCTTTTTGCCTTTCTAGACTTTACGGCTAATGTAATTTCCAGAAATATCTTGGGTATACAAGTTAATCACCAGCAGCAAAACACCATAGTGGAAATAAAGACAGAAAGAAAGAAATAATAATTCCAAAGCCAAGTCATCTTGGGCTCCCTGATGCTTAACATAGGAGAAATACACCTCTGTGGGATCATCACGCTGTGCCTTGAGAGCTTAGTACTTCATCACAGCTCAACATGGTCCTTTGTCTAACGGGGAACTGAAAGAACAGATGGGAACCTGGAAAATGCTGCTGAAGGAAACACACATTTGTGATGTGCGATGGCACAACTAAGCCAGGGTTACCCAGCCACAAACCCTGTAAGCACCACATCAAACAGCGATAATGGGCGGGGTAAGAAAAATAGCAGGTCTGCGATAAGGAAGCTGTACAACAGCGTATGCCCACCCGAGAGCTGCGCAGAGTGTTCTCTAGCCTGGTTATCCTTAGTAAGAGCAGACGACCTTATAGCAAGGGAGAGCAGTGTTTTCAGTGAAGGCACCTCATCGCAGCATCCACCTGTTCTGGGACAGGAAAAGGACCTGGCAGTATAGAGCACTACTTAACTAAATAGAGATGGGTTTCCTTCTGCTGTGAGAATTTCAGATACGTTGCTGCTGGGAGGGGGGAGTAAAATACTGTTGGTTAGTCCCTGCTGGTTTACACTGCACAAATAGCAAAATACAACCTAAAGAAATTTCTTGGGATAGCGAGAAGAAGGTATGTACACAGGAGAAAGAAGCAGGTATATTTGGCTTATTTTCTTCCACTAAACTTGTAGGCTAGAAAAATACTTGTCAGCAAGTATTGGCAATTTATAGAGCAACCGTCTAACTACCAAGTCCACAAATCATGCGAGTAGAATGAAGAATCTTTCTGTAACTCAGGTTCCCTACTTGTGGATTGAAACAAGGAACCAGCCTGCCATGTTGTTAAAAAGAAGTAACGTTAAGCATCAAATGTGGAAAGCTCGGGTAAACTGAGGAAAAATAAAGATAACAACAAAAATAATTTACAGGCTAGAAAATTAAATTAACAGCAAAGTCTGTCCATGCAGCTTACTTCAGGAACCATTTGCATCAGAGAAACTATTAGAAATGAGAGAATAGCATAATAAATTGAATGAAAATATTTTGCACATACATGGATACAAATAAAAAGACTACAGAAGATGCAAAAGGTTTGAACAGAGATGAAGAAAGAGAAAAGTAAAAGGTAAATAAAAATACGTGTCGACTGGACTCAGGAAGATAAAGGTTTACAATGAAAGTAAACATACAACAAAAGTAGGAAGAACAATTAAGGGAAAAAAAGGAAAAGCTGTAAACAACTTAAGGCACAGATTTTAGAGGTTAAAACTTTTTTTCTACTGCAGAGATGCATGGCATTTATCAGAGATGGACAAGTATGAAAGCACATGCTTCGCAGAACGCTTAATGCTAGAAAGAGGGTATAAAATAAACATAGGAATGCCAAAGACGACAGACTCTGGGGGTTCAGAACTTCTAAAACAACTCCCAAAACCCAAGAGAATTTTAAAAGATACATATTTTCTTACTTCTTTATCTTTCTTTAAGAGGCTGCCTGGTACCCTACCTAGGGGGATGCTACAGAAGCAGAACTAATAAATGTACAGCCTGATGGTTCTCAGCTGCAGTTCAGCATTTTAGCGCTGTGACAAAGTATTCTAACACAGGAAAAGATCCTGGTGCCCTGGTACTTTATCCTGCAAAACTGTGAAAACATCTTCCATTTAGACCAGTGAATATTGGTTTTCAAGGTCAGACAGACAGCTTGTAAAATGTTCTACGCTTTTAGAGTGTCCTGTGTTTTCCTGCAGTCTCCATTTCCCTAACCCATCCACTCATACACTACATAAGTAACCTCAGCAGGGGTCACCATGAGAGGCAAAATGCAAGCAGCATAAGAATGAGGTAACACCTACATACTGTGCCTTTGAGGAATTAAACAAGTCGGAGAAGACTTGGATAGCAGCTTCTTTTAAGCATAAATAAATCAGGTAGAGAGAGTGGTCTTGGTGAATTGTGCACTGCCCTGGAAAAGGTGTGAAATTGTGCTCCACGTGATTAGGAGCTCAGATGAGCAGAACTTCAATGAATTATTGAATTGTAAGAAAACAATTTCATATAGCGTAAACTGGACAAGCAAATAAACCATGCAGAGACTGAAAAAAGTATTGGGAGCTAGTAAATTAAAAATGAAAGAAGAAAGGGGGGAGGAAGAGAACTAGGAGTTACTGCAGAACCCAGTGAACTGTAAAAGTAATAGAAAATGTTAATAACATTCTGAATTGGGCTTCATTCATCTAAAAAAATACCAAAATAGGAATAGCTTCTCTAGTTATCATTATATTGATAAAACAACAGTTCCAAAACGCAAGCCTAACAGAGATTATTGCATTCAGTGATCCTGGCCATCTGCAAAACACAGGCAGTAAGATTTCTCTGAATTCATTCCAGTTGGAACTAGGTATAAAAACCCAAACAGTTACTGGGAATTTACAACAATCTTTGCTGAACTCTGGCAAAAGCTAATTGTCCTGTCAGTTAAAAGGTGAATGACTCATTTTTTAATCTAAAGTTGTCAAGCTTCAATTGCTAGCCATTAGAAGTGATCACTTCTGCTTTTGTCTACCATCATAAAGATCTCTCCACTATCAAGTTCGGGTCTCTGAGCAGGCAGTTGCAGACTCCATCGAATGATCTCAGACTTCTGTTCATTAAGCTGAGCAGACGCACTAAGCACCTTGAGCCTTCCATGACTAGGCCTGTCTCCCAACCCTTTAATCACCCATGACTGCTCTACAAATTCTCTTCAATTTTTGAAAGTATTGACTTGGTTCCATCATTGAGCACCATCTATGACATTCTGAAAGATGAAACAGAAATATTAAAAAAATTAAAAGTTCTACCTTTTGTTGGCATTAGGGAAACAGCTACTCAATATGCAAAAAAAAAAAAAAAAAAGTTTTTTTGATGAAAAATGAGAAAGACTAGTTCAAATGACAGTTTAAAATTTCTTTTTTTCTTCCAACTGCTGTCCAAACCAATTCTGTGATCAGTACAAATACACTCACATTTCACTGAAGACAAACTCCAAGCAATGGAGAATGCTCTTAGCTGCCTGAACAAAGGCACGATACTATCTCAGGCTGCCTGAGACGGCAGAACAAAGAGGGCTCATACCTGCAACTGGTTTTAACCAGCCTCATTGGCAAACACTATTCAGATATATGGGCTTTATTTTTCAATTTCCTCTGGTCTATAACCCATACTGCAGACAGGTTGTAGGCAAAACCTTTTTGACTATTGGCCAATTTGCTCATGAAGCATCTTCAGGCTTCACTGACACACCATCCACACTTTTTTGGGCTGGTGAAAGACTAAGCCAAGCACTCACAGAAACTGTGAAAAGCTATGTTCAGCAGCAGAAAGTTGCAGGAATAGTTGTGTCCCTCTCTAGAGTTTTGTTATTTTTGAGTTTTCCCAAGACTGTCATTACTTAGCACGTAAACAGAAAGCACACGGAGAAAAAAAAGAGCTAAGCTAACAAATTTTCACACTTATGCCTTTGTAAATTCATCTAAGGTGCTAAAAAGGACAATACAACATTGGATAGTTCAGTCAGTGTCTAAGGCTTATTTAAACGACATCCCCCCCACTGCAATAATATCCTGCCATCTGAGAATGCAGCTGACCACGAGCTGATGAATGATGGTACGTTACACTGGTACTTACACAGCTTTTTTCACAGGTACTGAATAAAAGGCGTAAACTTCATACCAGGGTTTTAACATTTTTCTGCTGGAATGTGCAATTTTTTATTTTGATCACTAGATGAGAATTAACAAGAACATTTACATACCCATAAGATTGTATATTGGAAACCTAAAATATGAGAGCAATACATTTCATTCAGGTCATTCTTTTATTGCAGTAACAGGAATGAATGCTACAGGTGATTCTGTTGGAAATGCCACACTGCAAATGCTCTGACTTGTAAAGAAAATCATTTTTCTCCTAACTACAGAGAAACACTGTCCTAAAATAAAAAGTTCATTGCAAAAGTCAAAGGGCTATAAGTTCACTGAATTAAAATCAAAGTAATAAGCTTTCAGCTTAAAAACTACAAAATAAAATGTCTGTTTCTTCTTTAACAGGAGAGGTCTACCAACTGCAAAATGTATCATTTGGTGATAAAACTGAAGGATTTTCTAGTTAAAAGAATTTCTGACCAAGTTCTGCTCTTTCTTACGTGGGCAGCACTTCCATCAAAGTAAGAGGACCTGCATCCAAGCAGCTCGGATCAGAAACGGACACTGCAGTTTCAATATAGCCGAACGGCAGAGGTGAAACCCTGAACACTGCTGAAACTGGAGGCAAACCTCTTACTCATCCCCATGGATCAGAATTTCTGCCTCTGTATGTTTTCAAAATTCTCTCTCAAACAAAACATTCAAAATCAAGAATACAAGAGATCTGCAACTCCCGCTGTTTTCTGCAGGATTTAACATTTTTCCAAAGGTTCTTAAAGTCAAGCCCACAGGAGACATGGTTGGTACCTATTTTCTCTGGCATGGTGCACAGATAATTTTTCTCTGTACAACGTTTTAGAATACAGGAACTGGGAAAAAAATTAGTAGAGAAAATGTTACTATGACTTCTGATCTAGATATAGGATTGTTTATCTGCACAAAAATACACATAGTTTCAGCCTGTCATTTCCAGCTCACATTGTTAATTATATTTCAATGCACCTCACCAGATAAGAGGTATAATCCAGCCAAAAGTGTAGAAAGGTTGTAGTCCAAATTATGCAATGTGTCTTCCAGCTGATAATTCCAACAGGTAATGAACTGTTTAATCTTATGCAGCTTGGCAAACACTGCCTGTTTACCTTTACCCAAGCCTTAAACATGCACATCAAACCAAACATATCTTCCACAAATATGATGACTGAGTCTTCTTTTCAGTTAGCATCATTCAAAGTTTTAATTATATTCTGTCTACTACAACATTTTTTGTATAAAGAAATAAACCAGGGTTCGAACACAACAACAAAAAAAGAGTAGTCTTTCAAATATCCAGTTTGATGTATTTCTTACATGATCTCAGCTTATCAGTTGAAATCTGGCAGGTAATCAGAAATAATACTAATCACTAGCACCTGCTGCACATGGACCACAGATTCTGTGCAATTATAGGTGACAAAATCCCTGGTCTTCTACTACAGCCTGCTACTACCATCTCCTGTGCTTAAGTACTGAGTCCGCGGACCACAGACCTCACAACATAATTGTAACAGAAGCAGTTGTTACCTCCACTCCTCATCCAAGCAAACTGTGGCACAAATCAACTGAAACACGAGCAAACTCTCTCTGTTCCTGCTCCAGTGAGAAGAGAAATCAAACTGAAGGATACAGAGTCCCAGCTCCTGATCCCAGGCATTACCAATTCCTTGGTTTTCTGCCTTTTACTCCAGTTTATGTCTCCAAGGACAGAGGGAGGAAGAAAATTCTTGGATGAAAACTTTCAATTCCTGAACAGGAGATACAAGGTACTTAACTCTGCTCTAAATAATAAGATTTCCATTGCCTCAGAGTAATCAGTTAGGATTTAATGGAAGTACAGAAAAAGACAAAAAGCTTAGAGAAAAAAACCCAAGAACTGTAAATACATTTTCTCTGGGGAATCATAGTCAGAACAAATAATCTCTCTTTCCTCCATTTAAATTCTCTGTATTTCCACTTCTGTCTCCTGGTAAAAGGTGTGAATTGGAAAAGGTTTTCTATTGTAAAGCCTTCTTTAGGGTAATGCATGCAGCATTAAAATAATATTGGGGACAAAAAACAGCTGTTCTAGAGAGGATTACAATTTCAGTGTTTTTATTCTGTTTTTATCATCAGATATTATACCTCCCCCATCTTTTGAGAAATATTTTCCATTACTCCAGATTTGGTTATACTTCCGCATATCTGTGGGTATAAAGTCTGCAGCATGCTTGGAACCCTGTGATGATTCAAGTAACAAGCTATACAGCAGACAGTAATTTCATTCATTTTAAGTATATAATTATAACGTGAAAGGTCAGTCGAGGATGATAACGTCCCTATTTTACAGCATCTTAATTATAGAAACCTTCATTTAGCTTGTATCTTTACTACTGTATTTGCAAATACCTCAAAGAAAGCCTTAAATCAATAACAACAAGGAAGAATGAGGCAGAAAGATCTAACTACTCTGCATCTGACAATCAACAGGAATAAAAACTGAAACACACACACACCCCCCATATTTCATGAGGGACATCTTGTCTTCCAAATGGAATGGTATCCCAGGGGTTTCTTTTGCTTAGGTGTTCGTACTCCTAGATGCTGTATCTGAATGTTGCCAGTCGATATCAAAGCAAAGATGAAAGGTAATGTCTCAGAAAATTATCTATCTTTTCATTCAGTCACTGAGATGAATTTACCATCAATGTAAGGAGGTACAATTCTTTACAAATTGCATGCAGTTATGCAAGCATAGAATTAGACTTGTAGCTCAAGAACACTGCGAAAACTCTTGAATGAAGACTTTTGGGTGGAGATGTATTAATGTACTAAGATTTTGAATCAAAATACATACATCTGAAAAAATACCTGCAACTAAAAAGTTAAACAGTATCTTCACACTGTGGTATAGCCTGTTCTAGGATTTTACATCAGTGATCCCAGATGACCCAAAACAACATTTTCTTGCTTACAGCTGAAAAAATTAAATAAAATCCAAAACATTAACTGAATGTAAAATGCTGTACTATTTTTATCTTCAGTCTGCAGAAAGCCTGAATCTTTGGAAGGATAACTGCCTGATTGGTTTCACTGAAGTGCTACTTGAAAACAAACTGATGCTATTCCGTAAATATCCTATCCATCTTTATACTCATCCTCAAAAGAAAGTAAATGAGGGAAAGCATCCTAAAAAGAGCCCTTTGCACGCTTCTGGGACCTGAAAATATCATGCCATGTTAACATAACTTGAACAATGTCAAAAAACCAAGAAAACAAAGCAAAACCCTGCTGTATGACACTGAGAATCAAAACTGAAATTAATATAAAATAAAGACACCTGTGAATGCTAGGCCAACTGCTTACTGATTTTTTCAATAAAACTTCAGGTTTTTAAGAGGCCAAACACTGTTATCATACTTCCAATCTGTTAATGTTTCAGGATCGAGTTGTCAAATACATTCTGTAATCCCATCCAACAGGTCCTGACCAAATACATACAAGAAATGGCAAAACAAACAGAACCACAAACCAATCACCTGAGTGTCTCAGTTACCTCATCTGTGAGACAAGGAAAGCAGTATTTATCTTCCTTTGAAAAGTAATTTGACCCTATCTGTTAAGTGTAACTACATATGTCAGCAGTTTGCTTGGTCCTCTCTGAGCACCTCACCACAGACAGATCCCACCTTCCTGCAGGCCTCTGAGCTGCTCCAGTCAGACACAACTTTATCTTTCTGCGAAAAAYGGAATTCTCTTAACACAAGATCTAGAAATGGCAGCAGTACACCATCAGGGGAAAAAGAGCTTCACAATGAAATAAAACAGAAAGTACAGCAGCATGACAGTACTATCTGCTCAAACTCCAGAAGTGGCAAACCTTAAAGACTGTTTGTTGGTCATCACCAGGGCTAATGTCGTGCTAAAGTAGTTAGAATTGCATACAGGAATGTGTTCCATCTGTCCAATGAGCAGAAGACACTTTATTTTTTTTCTTTCTTTTTTAATCCTAGCTTTCTGGCATCTTAGCATCTCATTCCTTCTGAAACTAGCTATAGTCATTAAAAAAAAAATTGTGAAAGTTCAATCTGAGCCCAGTACCTCAGAAGACGCAGCTGCAGAATTAGAATCTAATGAAGAATGATTAAAATTGGTGGTATACACTTCCAAATTTATTCCAAATTCACCCATCTGTGTTGCTTCATATTTATCCTGTTGCAACTCAATCAGTTAAAGCAGCTGAACTAAAAGGTGGAGTAATGCAGAAATCCAGAGCAGAGATGGCAAACCAGGAATAATCTGATATTACACACACCCCAAAAGTTTAATGCACTGCGTATATAGCTGGCAATAGCATTTCAGATGTAAAGGAAGAAGTTGCCTGGCATACTATCAGAACTTTCCGCTTGCTTGTTTGTTTCTATGTACACCAGCACATTAAAGAATGAGTGTTGCATGACAGGGTTGAGGTTGCCCACCTCTCATTGCAGCAGAAGGCTGCGCAGTAGCACTTTTCACCATCGGATTGCACTTCCATGATTGCAGAGCCACTCTCTATTTCTGTGGCACTACAACGTAGGAAACCCTGATGTCTTTACTGCTTATCCTAGTGAAAGACGAGATCATCATTTTCCCTGAAGAGAGCCAGCATAAAACTTCAGACCAAGCTCTATTTCTTGCACCTGGTACGTAATTACCTCTATGACTGCAAAACCAGTACCAGGTCATTTCAGGAGTTATTATTCTGTCTGTAATTAGGTCATACTGCTGTCTACAAAGAAAGAGTATTACACAGGTATATAAAACATTTCAGTAAAGTTCGTACCATCAGATCTCAGAAAAAAAGAGATAGAAGAGCAGCTCACCTTTGAGCATCAACAGAGAAAATGGCCTGATCAAAGGACCCCCATAGATATTGGTGGGCTTTGAACCAAGCTGCTGTCTCAGTTCAAGTTGCCTGAACACATATTTCATATTTCCTGCATTACAGATATTTGCATCTAACTATACAAAATGGCCAGATTAAATTTAATACCTCCATTGCATTTATATAAACTAAGCCTCTATCCTCCAAGTGAAAACCATAAAGTATTTTACATATTTAAATGAACAACACCAGACAAGATGACCTTTATAATCACTGTTATAAGAAACACAATTACAAGTGACTCAAGACATATGGCAAACTTAATTATGCTAAAACAGACTGGTTTCCAATCTTTTCAATCCTGACAAAAATTGATGTCTAAAATAAAAATGTATTACATGTTTTAGTTATAGGAAACGCTTAGCAGAACTTAGTCTTTGTATGTTACTAAATTCTACAGATAATATTTGTCAAAAAAGGCAATTCCATAACACAAAAACCCCTCAACTATCAAATATTATTTAACAGAGACATTACTAAAAAAATGGTTTTACTTATTTTATATAGATTTTGTGGAAGCATGACACGGAATGAAAACCATCAGTCTGAATTTGATCCTCAAAGCTTGATAACAATTTGAAATGCAGTGACTACCATTACAGAATTATAAGACGAAAAGATGTATATGGGTATACGCAACCTGAAAGATCCCAAATGCTTTAAAAATGACCCAAGAAAATGAGAATCATGCTCATAATCAATGAAATACAGACAAGCACACAATATGCATAACAGTACAAGTCCAAGCAAATGCAGAAATACCAATTTTTCAAATGAAACAGCAGAGAGAATACTGATGAGCAGAGTGCAATTACTCATGCTGTATTTGGCCATGAGAACACAAAAGGAGATCTGCAAGGTGGGTTTCTTGGGGGTTTTTGTTGTTGTTTTTTCATTTTCTTTTCTTACATTGTCCTGGCTTTTACATGCTGCCTGACAGAAGGCTGCGGACAGCTACTTTGCAGCATCAGTTGAATGTCAGCTCAGAATAAAGAATGCTACCAGCTGTGGTGCCAGTCTCAATCCTGCAGCACCACCGAGGGTTTTATACTTTCTGTGAAAGCTAAATAGAGTGAACGCTGGCTAAATCTGCCAAGATCACTGTTTAAATAGAGATGGCCATAGACATACGCAATAAGCCGTTCCATTTCACCACTCCCTTGAATGACAACAAGCATTTCATAGAGGTATGACATAGGGAATGTAATGACCTTGCACAAATTAGAAATGGACACACAATGAGACTCAGAACAGCTTCTTCCTCATGGAAGCCCATCTGTTACACACTATGTGGTTCTCCTTTAATGATTTATTTAAACAGAAGCAATCAGAAGGTTCAGCTTTTCAGTTTAGAATCAGATGATCACTCAGACACAGGATGAACGGTGAAACAATATGAAAAACCTCTCTGGTGCAAAAAAAAAAAACAGCACTGAGGAAAAAAAAATTAAAACCATCACCCCAAAAAATCAGTAAAGCGAAACATGGCATCATTTTTGTTACGTCATAAGCAGATACTGTATTGATATTTTTTGAAATAATTAAAAGCAGTATAAAGTTTCTTTATACATACAAACCTTTAGACATTTTCAAAATGCATTCCAAAAATCAGTTAGGAAGAGAAATAGAGTAAATAGAGTAGCTTTTGTACAACAACTATTATTAAAAACAAGTATTTAAACTAAAAGAAAAAAAAAGAAAGAAAGAAAGGTTTACCATCAGGAAGCACATTGTATGTGCTTCTATTATAAGACTTTCAGCTTTGAATCTATCAGAACAAAAATGTGACTTTAAAACAGAATAAAAATGCTTTGCAGTTAATGGTCATTAACAGTTTGGTACATTGCATCCTATACAATTGTATATGAAGCACAGAACCTGCTTTTCATAGACATTTCAGTATGCAAAGCCAGTATTACTTTAAGGAGCGGTTTCTGCTGTCCACATGATATTAAGCTTCAGACTAATTAATTGCATCCTCTGTAATGGCCAAATATGCAGCTTTCTAAACAATGACTGTAAAAGACTAAGAGAATTTTTGTTATTCTTCGAAGTACAGCCTGAACACATTTTATTCTTAAGTAGCTAAGTCAAATCATACTTTTTTAAAAAAAGCAAATTAAAAAAAATGGACTTGGATAGGGTCCTCTTCCGCCAGAGGACAAAAAGCTATGAGATATTCTGTGCAAACGTGCAGAGTATGTGCATTGAACAAGAGAAAGAAAAACTGAGTGGGAAAGAAAATTCCAACTTCCTAAGAAACCCCTCTGCTACATCTAATTCATTATTTAATAAATATATCTGATCAATTGCAGAAAGCTTCACTCTACAAGCAGGCTGGTAAGAGCTTTAGGACTTACACAAGCAATTTCTAAGACAATAAAACTCAATGATGTCAATGAGAGTTGAGCTGTGGAGACTGGAGTATCAGCCTCCAAACAATAGTTTAAAAAAAAGGGTTAAAAAGTTATTTTGATGTGCATGATGGCCTTTATTTTTAATTTCCTCCAGAAGTTAATTCAGTATAGAAATTCTACTTAAGATGACTTGGCAAGCACAACCTAGCAATTAGATCGCGAAATGCAGTCCCCCCTAGTTTTGTGCATACGTACATTATTTACCAGGAGATGCTTTCCCAAAAGTGTAATAGTGGCAGAAAATGGCTGAGTACAGCCAGAAAAGGAATTCAGCAAACGAGGCAGGGAAACCTGCCCATCAGTACTGGTAATGAGGAAACTGAGACGAGAGTAGGTTTCATTTCCAGCCTGGGTTACAAATGCCAATCAACCCAAGCCAGGATTTATAAGCGCAATCCAGCAGTTTGGCAGACAGGCAAGTAATTAAGCTTCACTTGTCTGGAACACAGGTTTAGTTGTTTTGGGCTGCAAAGCAGTTCTCTTCCTTGCCCTAACGGAACCTTCTGACTTTATAAGGCAGGTCTGCTCAACAGTAGAGCACAAGACCTTCAGCGATTTTCCCAGAACCATTATGTCTTAGGGTATAGAAATACCTGCAGTCTAGAAGAATGTAAAGCTCACACAGAGCATCACTTGATTTCAAAACTGTTTATTGCAAGTGATTAATTCAATCATGATTGATGCTACAGCATCGATCGGAAAACTGTTTCACCACCATTTCAGGTAAAAGTACATGACCTCCGAGTCTCTGGCTTTCCTATCTGGAAAATGGCAATAACAGTTCATGATTTTTATAGAAATGTTCTGATGCCCTCAGAAGAAAGTTACTGTCTAAAGGGCAAATTAGTACTATTCATCCTAAAATGCTAATACATAGCATTACTTGTCAATGCTTCTATTATCCAATGGGAAAAACATATTTTTGAGCATCTCTAAAAATATGAAAGGATTTTTGTCAAATCTCCTTTATAGGGAGCACTGACAGCTCTCAGCACAGTAAGCCAAGCCTGATTTTTGCACTACATCTGCAATATCTTTTATACTTGGGCAGCTGGCACAAAGTGAGAAAATTCATTAACATGCTAATGATGTGTCCTATTTAAAATTCCAGCTCTGATTATTGTGTGATTAAGTCTCTTCCCTTGACGTCTGCTTCCTTATATCTGCATTACTGTGAGAAATCAACAATTATTAATGAAGTAAAAAATAGGTGATCAATTTATACACAAGAGAAAGACAAACATACACACGTATTTTAGCGTTTCGATTTTTTTTATGTTTTCCAGACAAAGTGTTATTATCTTCAGTTCAATAAAAATTTCAAAATAAGTTTTCAAGAAGTTCACAGGCATGAAAGATAACAGTTCAAGTGGCAGATGATGTAAAAATAGCCATGTGTAGGAATACCTGTGCAGAAGGTTTTAGGGCTATATATAAAAAAAAAAAGAGAGAGGACTCTGATGCAGGGAAAGTAGAAGATTATGCCCTGGAAACAATATGAAAGCAAGAATGAGAGGAGACAACAGCTCCAGTCGATCTGATTACCTTTCCTGAAGAAAAATTAAGCATCTTCTTTCTACAGTGAAAGACATTTAGACCCACTAACTTATTTAAACTAGCACAAGCTACTTTCAGTAACCTATGCTTAGTTTATGGACAGACACCTATTTCATAAAGAGTTGAGCCAAAGCACAGCACAGCTCTGCTGCAAAGAAGAATCACAGGTATATCCCTACTGCACGCCAGGACACAGATCAACCAGCCTAGCCCTGATCATTTTTGCTCTTCAAATTAGCATGGCTAATTTGTCCTGAAGGGCTCCCTAATGAACTCTGGGCTGACAGCTAGTAACAAAGCCAGAGGACGGTAACATCCTCAGCTAGTAGAGTTAGATGGAGAAAGGATTTCTCTCCCTGGCTCGTACTGTAGAGGGAGAAGTCAAACTAACCAAGAATGGGCTGCACCAAGCAATGGTACCAACCACTCACACTGATTTTACCCACAGCACAGAGCAGCTGAGCCCATGCTGCACTACTAGCTCGAGGAGCAGAAGCATTTTCGGAGCCATTTTCCTGCCTAACTACATTCTCCCACAATCACACTGTCACCTAAACCAATGGGTCAACACACCCCCCCACCACAAGCCCCACACCCCTGCTGTGTCCCTTGTGCTGATGCTGGCGCTCCCACCACGCACTGGTGGGTCTCATGGGCACGCTAATGGCCAGCACTGAGCTGGCACACGGGATGGGGCAGGAACACAAGGAAAAGGCAAAACTGCCCTTCTCAGCAGCAACACAGATTTTACTGGCATAAATGAACCACAAAGCCTGAGGCCGTGCAGTAAGTCAGCTCGGCTACCCCGACTCAAATCGCACCTTTCACAGTGCAGATAAAGCCAATACAATAATTTCCAGTTCTTTTAAACAACAGCAAAAACAAATGGTAACAAAATCGTATTCCAATTGTTTATGCTTTATTCTCCAAACATAGAAGTACTGTACAAAATAACAACTGGTTCGTAAAAGTGGATGCCATCTTCAAGACACTATCTGTCTATTGTTTTCCAGAGTGTATCAGAAGGCTTATATTCAGTTAAATGTGTTGGTATCAAACTCATGCTAGTGTTCTCAAACCTAAGTGAGTTTCCATTTGTTAAAGGAGAAAATGGTGTGTATCACATGCAAGGGGGGCAGGGACGAGGAAAAAGGAAGATCTCAGAGTTCAATTTATGCATCTCTGACCAGTATGTGCTTGACAGAGTTTCATTTTACACAAGGATAAATTTCTCCTTACGCCTACAGAATCACAATAAACTAAAAGAACAATCCACATAATAAACACCCAGTTTTCGCAATTTATTGTCATAAATTGTAGGACAGTAGAGGTCAGACCAAGAAGACACCTCATTACAGCTACATAAATGCAAAAGGGAAAAAAAGAATCTATGAACTACTACCAATTTTGTTGCTTCAGTAAAAGTCTTGCACAGGTTTTGTTTAAAACCTTGCTGAAGCAAAATACAAATGAGAAGTACATGTGTATTATAGGAAGTTTAATTGTCCTAGAAACAAAGGAGCAACAAAAGCGCAGATTAGAAGGTCAGAACCCTCTTCAACTCATTTGCAAATCCAAGCAATGAGGAAGCATTGCCTGATGTGCGTTTGTGGGTTTGGATCACAATGCACTAATTTGAGGAATCATTTTCTACATTTTCATCTAGTTTCTGAAAAAGCAAGTTCTTATCTAATAGTGTGTCTGTGTGTGTATATATATATATATATATATATTCTTCTATGCATTTTTAAAACATTGTCTTTGATGCATCCAGTTGCATACAAAACTTTGTTTCTAAGATAGCTCTGCTTATCCACTTGCCTATGAAGAAACTTCATATACTTTTCAAACAGACACTTTCCTCTCTTCAACCAACCTACTGCTCATAAGATCCTGAAAAAGGAAAGACATTTCAAACCCCTAGAGCTTTAAAGTAGCTCTCAGATTTATAGTTAGCTGTTTAGAGGTAACTATAGTAACTGTACATTTGTAGTCAATTAAATGTTATTCAGCCTTTTCATTTAATCAAGCAGCAAGGCCACTTCATCTGCTTAACTTCAAGAGAGGGTACAGCAGACAAGAGGATAAGCCAAGTCTAGGAATGACTTTGCTATTTTGTTGTCACTAGCTTTCCCAGTAATTGCATAGAACTTCCCCAATTCCACCGTGACAGTACAATCCAAGCACACTGCTTATAGTTATATGTGAGCTGTGTTTGGCAAGCTGTTTAACCCCAACAAAAGCAGAAATTTACGAAGAGAACTCTTACCTTCAGAACCAGGCATCACTTGCACCTCATACCTTCAGACTCATCACCAAATATGTTATATATATACACACTAAATATTTAGTTCTAGATACTAAATATGGTTCTATTGTCACAGCCAACTGCATCTACTACTTCCACATAAAAGACTACATATGTTTCTCTGTATGTGAATAAATGCACAGTATCATCATCATTATTACAAAAATGGGCTTAGAAAAGAAAGTTTTTGAGAACTGAGCTAAGATAGATCTCCAAAAACTGTATATTGCTGGGATATCCCTTCTTCCCCTCAGCCTCCCCCATCTCCAGTGGAAACAGCTGAGAGCATATTCAGCATATTGCTTATATAGGTCCCAGCCAAACTTTCCTCAGAAAAATCAGTATGTTTTGTGAAATGCAGGATGGCTCATCAAACGCAGTAGACTTCTAGGCGCTCATGACTGAGCAAAAGCTGTAACAACCTGTGAACTACTTACCAAAGGCAGCCTCTCCTTGTTCAAGTTCTTGTTTCAGTCTGGTGTAATCATCTTTAATTCTCTCTAATTTTCGGACATTTCTGGCACTCAGAACCAACAGTTCATTGAGAAGTTCTTCCAGCCCCTCCTTCTCAGATGTTAATGCTCTTATTTCTTCTGTCAGATCCTTCGCAGTACCAAAATTACTTCCTGCATGTTTTATTGGGAGCAGGGGGAAGAGGAAGGAAAGAGACAATGAAGCAGACACTTGCAACATCAGTAGGTTACACAGCAAACAAGGGAAATTAAGCAACTGTACTTCCCAACAGCAACTGAAAGACCAATTTTGGAGGGAAAAAAAAAAAAAAAAGAAACTGCTTTGCAAGCATCCAATTCATTAACATACAACAAAAAAATCATAATTGTAGAACATTTGACCTTACACACTCAGAAAGAGTCTTTTTTTTTATTATTATTGATACAATATACATTTTTGGAGAAAACCTTTTCCTAAGGTCCACACTTCAGAAAATGTCATACTGTAAAATTCAGTGATCATTGCGGTGTGATCTGTCAGACCATTTTCTTGTTTTGGAGGACACCTCAACTCACAATACTTTTGAAATAGATACTATCAATCTGCTAGACCCTGAAGTATTTCCTCCTTGAACAAAGCAGCACTACACCATTGCTCATAACAAGCACCAGAAGGTTGTTTATAAATGACACGTCGCATTTCTTAAATGGCATGCACCCCGTGCAAAGACCATCAGGAGATGTTCTTCTGAGAGAACATACATAAAAGTCAAAACTCTTCACTTCTGGCTCTCCCTGAAGCATGAAGCCTCAGAGATGGGCAGAATACCTCAGTATCACCAGCTCGCACTGCTCTGGAGTTTTTAAAAATGTTTGGCTCCTTTGGACAGGGATCCAGAGTCAAAAGTTCAATTCCCAACCAGTTTACAGTGTAGCCTAGTAACATTTGCCCACTTAACCTTTCTGAAAACCATTTTTATAAGAATCTGGAGAGGAACGTTTCTTTACTTCACAGAGAAGTCTTAATTATAAATGCACAATGACAGTGAGATGCTCAGCTATTAAATGATTTTTAAATAGCAGTAGAGTAACTATTACAATGCTACATTTATGCATCTGTATCTGTGTCTCTTCAATGATTCAGCTACTGGGGGGGGAGAAAAACCCCACAAAAACCTACAAAAACCCCACTGTAATCTAAAGAATACTTGACAAAAATAATTTCCATGTAGACTTGTCCAATACAAGACAAAAGATCTCTAGCACAAGATCTAAACTCTAGCATTATCCTAACTTAGCAAAAATTTGGTAGTATGATCTAATAAATAAAGGCATCCAGTAAGTAAAGGCACTTAGAAAATTTAGCCTTGAAGCAAATATTATTGTAAAGCACATCCAGTCACACATATAAGATGTGTGTGTCTCATCAGCTTCTGAAGTATGTGCAATGACTTTAGACTCCTGAAATAACTTTGTAATACCACCAGCATTATTCACATATAAAGGTGCCCTTTGGCTTTTTTTTCAGGAATATAATAAACTGTTGCTTATACACAACAGATCAATTAAAAAGTTTATTTTAGAAAATTAAGACACAATCCAGAACATCAAATCCACATCAAAGTATCCTAAATTGCGGCATTACATCCTTTTTACCTGGTGTCTCAAAAGAGTTAGTCACAAAGTCTTAAACAGGAATGGTTTGGCTGCTGTTCAGTTCCTTCAGGACAGGGCAGCAAGAATGGGACGCAAGTATTTACACTGGTCGGAAGATGGCAAACCACCACCAGCTGCTGAGAGCGGATCCATTCCTTCAGAGCGTACGAGTGAACAGCAGCACTTCCAGCAAATAATTACAAGCATCCTTCTGGAGGAAAGATGCCGCTGCAAACGGGAGTGGCTGTATGAAGACAGGTGTGCCAAAGGGAGACTGCACTTCCCAAAATTTTGGAAAAGACTGTATCAAATAAATCAGGTTTAAAGATTGAGCATTGCTAAGTATGGTAGCCCCGTTTCAGGTTTTGTTTGTTTGTTTTTTAATTTAGTCCTAAGGCTATGGTAGTTTCAGTCAACCCCCCTTCCTTGCTTAAAGCTGACCCTTTTTTATTTCTTTTTAAGAGTTCAAAACTCCCCTATTTCTAATTCTCAGCTAAAACCCTGTTTGCCAGTTCTATCTTACAAAGAATTAGACGATTAAATAACTACAGGTATGCTTTACAAACAGTAGGATCTTATGGCTTACCACTTATTGGGAAACAGCAGCACAAATTTTATTGTCTTAATCTGTCACATGTTTCCAAATGGACAAAACATGGCAGCAAGATGAGCAAGACAAAATCACTGGAAAAATGGCAGATATTCAGATGCCTCTAAGGCAACAAGACTTATAATTAAACAGCGCACCTTTGCTTCACCTGAACTCATCTCAAGTATCAACACACAAGAGCCTTAATAAAACATGAAGGCAAGAGATTCTTCATTAGAATCTGGAGCCCGCTCTTACATTTCAGAAGACAGCAAGGAAAAAGGTATGATATTACATATGAAAGTTTAATACATGTTGAATGGATCTTAATTCCCAGAGGGGAAGTTTACATCAAAACTGAGGCTATGAGGAAATGGCATCAGATATACATACCCAAAAGCCAAAACTGCCTGATGCAGCTCCCCCTGACAGCAAAAATGTCTGGAAGTCTGCAGTGAAAATTCTGAAGAGCATATACAAACTCATGCACCACAAGTGCCACTGGTGACCTCAATCACTGCAACCAAAATAACTGTTTTCTAAATGCCGTAAGAAGGTTGATTTAAAAATTAATATATAATCCCTAGCTGCCAGCATTAAAAAACATGCCCTCCTGGGGTTTTTTGTTTGTTAAGAGACAAAGTCACATCAGATGCTATAGAAACATGCTGAAGACATGTGTCAAAATATTTTTTTCTGCTAATATCCTGAAAACATTAAAATTCCTCTTTTTGACGATAAAATAATTATTTTGCCTAAGTGAACACAATTAACTGTTATTTTGTCAACCACTCAGAGCTATGTTTTATATAGCCATACCGCTGGGAGAGTTCTAGTTGGGTGACATTAGGTAAATAAAGTCAGTCCTAATTCTTCCCAGGAAACTCAAAAATCACTGAAGCTAATAAGACTGCTCACTCAGAAAATCTGTACAGAGACAACAAAACTAGGAATTAATAGTCTAAGACCAAAGCAGAGCTTCTGGTCTAAACCAAGACATGAGACACGGATTCAGTGAAGGGGACTGAAGGGCAAAATGCCACTTTTCCCATCCTTCCCCCTGTCTCTCAGTGACGCTTACTAGCCACTGCATACATGTTCATATAAACATACTGGGCGCAAACGGGTACACCAAATGGGGAAACCCACAAGTTCAGAAAACTGTTTATAAATGTCCAGGCTAGAAAGCCTATTGCTCTATCAGAATCTTAAATCTATTCAATTTCAACTTGAATAAATACATGGAATCGACAGTGCTTGGATAAAACGGGGCGAAGGAGAAGGGGAGGAATAAACCACATGAAGTAAAACTGGGATTATAATAAAACCTGAAATCATTCACATGAACTTGGCCAAACTGATTATACTTCTACAAGTACAACACTGAAATATCGTATTTTCACTTTCCAGCTGATTCGAAGTATCCAGCGCTCTGAACCGGTGGAATAACGTGCTTGCAGTACACTGTCACAAGGAGCTGAGTATGTACGCCTAACTTTGAGGGGCTGAACCTTACCATTATTTCAAAAGACAGCAACAAAAACCCAGTTTAAACTTCCTCCTTAATCTTGCCCTCGGGGGCTCTCTCCTCACACACATCCTTCATCCCCCGCACTCTACAGATAGTGACATCAGGTAAGCTCCAACGGTTTGATGTGAAGGCCAAAAATACCAGCCAAATCAAGCAAAACAACCCACATTGGAAAAATAAAAGAAAATAATTATCCCCAGGCACAAAGCAGTTATATAATTGCTTTTACTCACTGTAAACATAAATAGTATATTTACCTTATTTTCCTCTCTTCCCAAGATATTACTTGTATGGCTATGTACTACAGCTAAACAGTGCTCTGCATATCAAGTATATTTTCTCTATACATAGATACATGCCACAAGCTCATGGCCATTGTAACAGCTCATTGTCAGATTTTACTATATTGGGCAGATTGTTGCCCATTTAGTAGCCTCAAACTAACATATCATTATTTTGATACCATTTGCCAGCAACAAATTGACTAAAAATATGGTTTGGAATCTGTCCCATTTTGTAAAAACCAACAAATGTGTTATTATTTAAGCTTTGTCAAATATTTCCCTTCAAAATACAAGACAAAGTTAATGGCCCACAACTTTTTTACTCCCATTTTTTCCCATATTTATGCCAGAAATTACATATGCTCATAGTTTCCATTATTCAGACATGAGCAGAGAGATACATCCCATCCCTACTGAAACTATGTTCATTGTAGCACAAGCAAAGGAGCAATTTTTGCATAACAGTAAAGCATACATACTAGACATTGGCTTGAATGCAAGAAAGAACGGACTGGTCATTATTTATCATTATCTATAAGCTAATTCTTCATAGACTAACACTACCTTTAATAATACATAATAAAGTGAAAATTTACATTTTAGCTTAGGGCATTTGCCACCATGGTATTTATCAATGGCACTGGAATTCAAAGCTGAAAATCCACCACCCTGTGATTAATGAGAATACAAACTGATTCCAACACCGGAAAAGAAATTGAAGAAAATAAATATCACTCAGCTGCTCACAAAGAAAAGAGAAGCAGCTAAAAACTGACAGAAATGTAGGATTTTGGAAGCACTGCCAGTATGTTTGCACCTCTGAAAAAACAAACAGCAAATGAGGGACAGTCCACCATCTCCTGAAACATTTTACAGAATTTCAGCATATTTGAATCACAATTATTGTTTTTAAGCAATACCATGTGGCAACATTTTTATGAAGCATAATGCAACTGAATGATTGATGTGATCCTGAAAGGTAAAGTAAGAAAATCAATCTAGAAACAGGCGAGAGACCCCACAGACATAGATTTGGAGGAGGAATCTCTGCCACAGAAAGCCTCTCGTACCCAGACTGAATCAGTCGCCACAGAGCGACAACAAATTATTCTTGAAGTTCACTGAAAGCCAGTCACATCCAGCAGTCTCATTTGGAAATGAGATAAAAAGACAAATAGCATAGCTGTCTGACGTCTGCATGACTGTTTCAGAGTTGATTTGGGGGGCTCACTGGCATTAGTTTTTAAGTGAGTTAATAGGCTTGCCAAAAAGTACATCACTTGCACCAATACATGGTGGCAAATTTTACTTCACGGAGCATAAAGTGACTGTTCTGGGAATTCATGCCAATACACAGCGCTGTATGCTGGAGCCAGACATTGCGATACAGGCATGAAGAAGAATTAATCTCAATATGCCTCTGAGCCATCAACCCAGACCACTGCTGGAAGCAAGAACCTGGAAGTGGGGAACCAGCTATGTCATCTGACAAGACACAGACCTCTATCTGACTCCAATTCATCAAAAAACTAAGCCTTCATGAGAAGGCACAAAGAGGCATTGGTATTTTTGCCTCTAAGGCTAGCCGAGTTCTCCAACTGTTACCAAACAACAGGTCTCAGAAACAGGAAAGATAAAAAAAAACCCCAAAAAACCCAAACAAACAAAATCCAAAAAAACCCCACCCAAAAACAAACAAAAAACCAACCAACCAACCAACCACCAGGAGCACCATTGCCTTCCAATGAAAGACAAATTAAGAGCTGTATGTAGCATGACTGGGGAAGACCTCAACACTGTGTCGAGAACTGTATGCCCATACATATTTCTGCATGAAATGACAGAATACAGCACAGGCATGAAAACAAGACATCCACATCACCAAAACACACAGATGTATGGCTGAAAACGTCCTTCAGCCTGCACTGGCATCTTCCGGCCTGACTGCTCTGTCTGTCCCCTCTCTAACGTGCTCATGCCCAACAGGAATGCTCAGCACCAAAGCTCGAAGGCTGGGGGCTTTTTTGTTACAGTTGCCTTCTGAGTCGTGCAGAACTTGCCCTAAGTGAGCATCAAAGAGCAGGCAAAGAGACAACAGCCCTAGCATTAAGTTTTGTGAAAATACGGTCTCTAGTATTTATGTCACGCTATTCATAAACTATACATAAGGAAAAAAACCTTTTCGTTGTATTGCTGGAAATCATCCCACAACAGTATTTCCAATCAGCTCCCACTTGCAGGTATTTAATGAAATAGAGACYGTGCTCATTACAGGATGATGACACACGATCTCTTACTGGTATAGATAGTTTTAAGATCAGAATTGTTTGTTGTTTTTTTTTAACTACTTACAAGTCACCTCATTCTAACTTCTGTGTTTGGATCTAATTTGTATTTGCAAAGACATAAGGGAAGTTAATTACATGCATCTCATAGATAACTACACACTGAATTCAGTATTTCATTCACGTCTGCTTAGCTCCCTCCTAGCCACTTTCTGGCTATCTAGTCCCATGCTATTACGCATTCTCAAGAGGAAAAAAATTCACATAGAGTCTATGAAGACATTCTAAAATATATCAAACTATATATTCAAATATAGGAAACATTAGATGACTAAAAATTCATTTTAGTTTACATCCTCCCTCCTATTCCCAAATTATTTTCTCACTAAGGAAAAATCAGAAACATACCATTTCTCACATATGATTTGCTCTCCTGCAAAACAGCCCAAAGTAGGAAAATAAATTTTAATAATATTTCTACAGTTACATTCACACTTGCTTACATATCGTCCTATTTGAATTTTCTTACTGGCTTAGGATTATTTCACCTGCAATTTATTCCCCCCCAAAATTTCATGCTAAATAGACATACGATGCTAACAGAAAGAACAGAGTATCATGTACTGCCATGTTCTTCCCATAACTGATGACAAAATTTTTATAAGCATGTTAAGAGCTACTGTAAGAAGCAACTGTTACAATAATCACATGCAGGTTTCTAAGCACTGACATAAAGGTGTTTTGTTTTAATAAAAAAAACCTAGTAGATGCTAAACCATAAGATTTCATCAATAAGTATTTACAAATGTGTATGTCAACAGTAACATCTCATGCAATCAGGAGTACTTGTTAGCTATAATTAGCTAAAGCTACTGACTTAAAAACCGTGAACAATATAATAAGATTCTACTAATTATGTTTGGAAAAAAATTCTGGACTAGCATCTCAGGAGTATTAACTGCAAGTTATTTATCACAACAGGCAAATGCCAATCAGAAGTAAGGGAGTTGTTGATATAAAGGATCTGAATTGTAACTGTTGATAGAAATACCTCCTGAACATTTAAGTACGGGCTTTTTTTTTTTCTCCATATGAAATCTCACTGGGATTTAATTAATCTACCGTATCTATTCTACAGCCTTCAATAATCCAAAGATTCACAAACCTTTCTTTCTCCTCCAATTTAAATTTTACACTTCTTCCAAGGACAAAATAATAGGGACGAGAGACGTTTACATATGTAGCATCATCTCTTACGTCCTTACAGTATCGTTTATTATACAGTCTTAAAATCCAAGGTATTATATTGATAGGACTAATAGAATTGTTACGCTTACATTGCATTTATTGTGGTATTTTCCCTTCAAAACAAGATCGGCTATATTCTTACATTTTCTGGTGCAAATCCACCAATACTGTAAATCAATGTGTTTGGAATAGAAAGTACAGTTCAYGTAGAAGATTAATGTTGTCTGAAGCTATCAAGGTAGCCATTAAAGGCTGAGGTATATATCATGCTTTCCAAGTTACCACATCATTAAGTCATCACATGTAAGCTCTGAAAACTAATGTATCACTTAATAACTATATTCTTAAGCTCATCTAACTTAACTGTTGGGATACCTGAATCCAGATGTGTGCAACTGCATTCAGTTACCTTTTTGCTTTGACACTGTTCCAAAATCACTTAACTCTGACTGCTTCCTCAAGGAAAATGCTACGTTAAACAAAAACGATGCAACATCTGTTTAGAGAAAAACAGTTGTTCTCAGTATCCGTTAGTACTGTTGTTTGAGGAAATTGTTTGAATGAATGATCTAACTGCTACGGTAAAAAAGCAGAAAGAACAGACATTTATCCCTGCCCAATGCTTCCAGACTAAATGAAAACCTCTAACTATGACTACCAAACTTGATTATTACTGCATATTTATATGTACACCATAATTCCCTCTGAATTTCATGCTATTCCAAGGCTGTCCTTAATAATTGCATACTACCCAACTGAAGATTCTCCCACCTTCTAACGATTTAATATATCCAGGCTGCTCATTAACATTCTGTTAGCTGCCTGACAGTTCAGGGGATATGTACATACAGTATCTTGCTTAAACCTTAACCAGTATTTAAAAGGTTAAGACTTACTTCTTAACTATACCTTATATAAGGGGTGTCATTCATTTATGCCTAACACAGGAATACACAGAAACTGAGTAATTCAGCCTTCTCTATATTATTCACTGCTCACTGTTTTTGCCTTATTGGGGGGAGGGTGGGGGGGAAGCTGTTTTTATCTCTTCCTTCCTCTTTCCTCTTCTCCATTTACCGAATCTTTTCTTCCTGACTTGCTTCTCTGCTAGCTGCTACTCATTCTGCATCCAGGCTTTCCTGATTTTATCACTTCATGCTCTAAGACTAAAATATTTCCATTTTTTCAAGAATTTTTTTTTTTTTTTTTTTTTTTACTTTCAGGTCTTCAGAGAGCTAATTTTTTTGATCCCTATATTTCCCCTGTATCCTCTGCATACTGCTCTGCATTTAACACAAGTGCCATCACATCAACTAAATGTATCCACATCTTACAATGAGGTAAAAAAATTACAGTATCCACTGTCACCAAATTACCTTTCGTCCTTGATTTTCAACAAGTTCCCTCCAGAATTTTGCCTTGGTAACAACTTAGGATTGTACCATTCACAGTCATTAAAATTCCCTGACGTAAGAGTTTTTCAGAGTAAGAATTGAAAGAGTGCTTCTTATCAGTACTAAGAAATAGCACCAATACTTCTTAAAAAGCATAGAAAGGCAATCATAGTCGCAGTACTGTGAAAACAGTTTATAGAAACATTGGCATTAAATTGTCTTTTGAATTCATTCCTGAAACAAGCAACCTCTTTTAAGAGCTAACAAGTATAAAATATTGTTATGAATGTTTTGGAAATCATCCTCAAGTTGTTATTTACTCTCTCAAAGTGTCAATCTGAGGTACATCTTTTCTGGCCAACTGCTTCCTGCTGGCAGCATGAAGCAGTTGCATGTCTAGTTTATGGGCTATTTTGTTCTCAAGAAAGTCATAAAATGACTGGGGAAAACTTTGACCCCGTTTCTGAAAGTGAGAAAATTACCTAGATTCAAACAGCCCACGGGTAGAGAAGAGCGATTGCTCAGCTTACCTCTCGCAGGTGGACACGGAGAAATAGAGAGGGTTTCCATTTCGAAAAGGTATTATGAGAAGCAAGGAAATTGAGCATGCTCACCACCAATACAAGATCTGGTCCTTAATTTCCTTCAGGATTTTGCTCAAGCCTGACGTTATCCACTTCTGGCAAACAAACCATGTGACACTGCACAAGGTTTAATTTTAAAATGATTTCTGTGTGACAATACTAGCTTCTTATATCTAATTGAGAAGGTAAATCACCGTCAGATAGCGACAACATCTTGCCTTGACACGTATTAAAAACCCTTTAGTCTTTCTTTACTTGGTGCAACACTGGAAAATTCCTTGTACCTAAGTCTACATTCCGTCCTATTCAGCTTCCTCTCTGAGGCAGGTGTCTAGCAAAGAGACACCTGCTTACACATCTGCAAACAATTTGCTGAATTAGAAAACCCACCTCTTCAAACTTAAGAGACAGAACTGTGCTTTGCCTTTTTCCCTTAGTGAACAGTGCAGTAATCCCCAGTAAATGGCATGTAAAGCTGTTATGTATCAGACTCTGTAATCACATTTCAATGTTTTACTGGTTGTAAATAACATGCACGAGTGCTCCAAGGACCAAATTGCTCTTTTGCTGCCAACATTAGTTGTTTAATGATCTGAACAGCAGAAGCTGCCAATTATTGTATTCCATTTTAAAGTGTCATTTAAAGCCACACTTGTAATTACTATACCTTTGCTGTAAATTTATGTTCCTAGCTAGAGAGCTCTAGGCATATAACTTGTAAGGTCCAGGAACAGCTATTGATAACTATTTATCAATTTCACCTATGGAAAAATATCACGTTCTTTGCATGTTTATTGCCTACCACACAGCACCCGCTTCGCCAGTAGTTCCCAGCTGTGGAGAGGGGCCTGAAGTACCTTACGCAAGGCACTGGTTCTGCCGGACTTGCCATGACTTCAAGGGATCTAGACAAGTGCACATCAATGACTTTTCCTAAGAAGTCTCAGCTATGAAAAGGTCAACAACTGCTCTAACACACCGATCACCAATGTTAGTCCTTCTCGTCACTTACAACTTACCTGAAACAGCCAGCATTTTGGCTTCAAGTAGAGCTGGTAGTTGAGTCTCAATATCACTCACTTTCCTCCTCAAAGTACTGCAGAGTTTCTGACTCGTACAAACCTAGATTGAGGCAGACAGCCATGATACATAATTCATTCATGTAAAAGTATAAGGCAATTTAAATGGGGCTTCAAATGTTCTTGGTTTACAGACACGACATAACATCCTACAGCAAGGTGAAGAAGCTAATAAAAAGTGATGTCTTTACAGAAATACCCAACATGAATCAAAATTTCCAGGCTTTGCTGCACGTTCTGTTATAAAAATAGGGAACGGTATTAGCATTAGCTACCCGTATGAGACAGGACATGTTTCTCTACTAGATACTGAGGCTGCACATAGAAAAAAGGCCATCTTAAGAATTCTGTACAAATTCAACATTAACAGTGATGCCTGGAGTGGAGCGTAAATAAGCCAACATTTGGAGTTTAAGATGTCATAACACAGAATGTACAGCGACTTTTATATAAAACATACCGTGCCATACATCTTAACTGAAAAAAGGCAAAGCAGCCATCATTAATTCCCTACACAGGCAATAAATAAGGCTATACCAGCTCAATACTGTACTTTSTTTCACAGTCAGGAGGCACAGCTGACTGGGGTTCAGGTTTCTGACTTTTCCTCTCTCTCTTTTTTATCTTTTTAACTGGAAGTTCCTTCAGCAATGAATCAGGACTAGTATTAAAAACATGGAGAGAGACAGGAGAAAAAAGAAAGGAGGTTCAACTGTTTCTGTACTTTACATTTAAGTGTACATTACCACCTCAGAAGGACCTTACACAGCATACGCAATTCATACAAACTCCCACATATTCAAAAACATTGGTTCTTATGTCATATTGCATCATTTGTGAAGGAAAGCCAAATGAACAAACAGAAAAATCCCTCATCAAGCTACGGCAAATCTCTTGTTCTGAAGGCAGACATCAAACACTTGCTTAAAATTGTAGCTGACACTTGAGAAAACATTGCATTCATTGGAACCAAGGGTAAAGCAATAGCCAAGAGAGGCACAGGCCAGTTGTGAAGAGATGAGATGTGAAATGAAATCTCCAGAGGAAAGTTTCCCTGCCCTCCATGACTTCCCCCCCTCCCCTCCCAAAAAAACAAGTGTATGTATGATGCTTATTAACAGAAGCACAGCTATCGCTTCACTTTTTAGGAGCAAGGACCTTACAGCTCTAATTGCTTATCTGTTTGTACAATTAAAGAATAATATTTCAGGTATGACACTAACTGTAAATCCTTTTAAATGGATAATAGCCTCTTGCTTTAGCTGAGAGCATCTGTTAACCATAAATGGGTCATATTTTTTTCTTGAGTCAACAGAACTATCCTCCAAGCAGTAACTATTACTATCTAAAGACTTCAGAGTCTTCCTATTAATTTAAAAACATATATCTTGTCACTTCTGCACCTATTATAATTTTTCAATTCCCAGATATTTCACTTTGTTTCAGTAYCCCCTTCTAAGTGACTTGCCTGCTAATTGACTTAAAATGTTTTAAAAAACCCAAACCTGTCAGAGGTGAATAAACGTGCCCAAAGAACCCAAAGGCCATTTCTGTCTCACATGTCCAAAATAAATCTGAAAGTTTTTAATGACTTCTTTCCAAGCAGTACTCTCTCTTTAGGGGTACTGAATGGCTCAGTGAATTGCAATTAGATGGGGAATCTTTCAGCTCCAGGAAAACTGCATGAATATATCCCATGCTAGTAGTAACTTAAAGTCATTACCACTAGACAGCTGTTTGGCAATTATGCAAAATAAGCTGAGAGGTTTAATCAGTTTCTAGTGAACACTGTCCACTTTGTAAGCACTACTGTCAGAACGACGCTCACTGGCACTCTTTATTAATGGACCAAATGCAGGGACCAGAGGCTGAAAGGAAGTTCCTCTAGCTCGCAGAGATGATTCTTCTGGAACATGAGATAAGTACGTTACCAAGCCTCTGCTTGTATCTACATCATGTGTATTCTGTAGATAAATGAACAGCATTAATCTTCAGAAYTATCATATAGCATAGTTCGACAAAACTAAATGAGCGACTAGGAGAGGCAAAATAACCTAACATCCTCTAAACTAATAGCACTGCTTCTATGTTACATCAGTTCTACTCTACAAGCTCCAATTCATTTTTTCTAATTATTTTCTCTTAATAACAGCTACCATTTTTCACTACAGTAGCTTATTCAGCCACGGAGGAAAGGCTACTTCTTAGCTAACAAAGATGACGAACATTCACAAAGCCAGCGTCCTCCTTTGCTGCCACCCTCCTTTAACCACTGCCCATGCCTGTGCCCCAGCACAGGCCCCCCTCTTCTCAGTGACCAGCTCTGCTGCAGCCCATGGACCAACGAGCTCCCAGCCTAAAAAAAACTCCCTTTCAGTTTCAGGGACGTTCTTTACAGCCAAATATTACCATATCTATTTAAAAATCCTCTTCAGTGGTTTGTGGGTTTTTTTAAAGCAGACTTTCAAAAAAAAAAAGGCTCTTGTTTAGGAATATACCTTACAAATCTGTGTTCAGACACATAAAGATTACTCAAAAAAGCTGYCTATCTGAAACCAGTAGGATGCTGGTTAGCAAAGATATGTGGAATCAAGATGAAAAGCAGCAAAATATCAAAAGCAAATTTGCCCACTGTCATCCTCTTCCATCTTGCCAGCGTATGATGTTAATTTAAAGCAGCAGAAACAGGGACAAGGACACTGACCAAAGCACTGAAATTTACTCTTCCTCCAACCATCTCCAGAAAAAAAGTAAGTTTTCAGTAACCTTCACATTTCTTTACAACAGCACCTTAGAAAAGATAGAGAAATTCTCTTTACACTGCATGAAGAAAAGGACAGCCCACCTGGATCTCCCATACAGCACAATCTTGCCATTAGCAAGAGGCAGATATTAATTTCTGAAGGAAGGTGGTGAATAAGGGAGATTGTTCCCTTTGTTAACGGGCTAATCTTACCTTTTGCAGCCTCAGCTGAAAACACCACAGATGAGGCAGAAAAGGACATATAAATACTAGTGGCACAGGGGGAAAGAAAAGACCTTTGACAAAGTAGTGTTTTCCCCATACAATGAAAAGGTTTAAAAGACCAGCTCTATTCAGTTTCAGAAGAAAATAATAGGATGAGTCAATCTGAATAAATAAAATAATAAATGATTTGGAGGAGTCTCATTACGTGCTTCCTATTTATCTTCTCTAATAAATAAAAGCCATCACATATGAATGGAATGAAATTAAAATAATATTTTATCTATTGAATTTTTAAAGAAACAAACAGGCTGTGGAATTCTACCTCCCAGACTTCTCAATCGTTACCCCATGTTTCAGCTTTTATTAAAAAAGTCTCTAGATACTACAGTTATAAAATAAAACTTCAAGAGGCAYACATTTTCAGGGGAGAAGGCAAAAATCTGTAACGTATATTTGAGCTTGCTGATAGCTTGAAACAACACATCACTCTTAGGTACCGAATGTCTCATTCATTTCAGTAGATGAGCTGTAGGTTAATTACAATCTTTTCGTTGATACTTTATTCATAGTCATTTAAAAAATACAGGGGGGACCATCATGTTATAATGGTCTATACTAATTTTTCCCAAGATGTGTGCATAAGCAAGGAATAAAGAAGAATGAGCTCAAAATAAAGTAGGAGAGAAGGACCGAGGGGTATTAAAATGCAGTCTTTAAATGGTCTTTTTAACAGTGCATGCTGAGAGTGTTGGTCAAGATGACTAGGAAGAATACATTAAAAAGGATAAAATTTTTACTAATTTTGGTGAATGATATTAGAGAAAGAACATGAAAAAGAAACTTATTTCAGAGTATACATTCATTACTGATCAAAACCCAGAAATATTTTCCACTCCACGTTCCATACAAACCTATATG
The DNA here is from genome assembly GCA_030449065.1 of Oceanodroma leucorhoa. Taxonomy (NCBI): domain Eukaryota; kingdom Metazoa; phylum Chordata; class Aves; order Procellariiformes; genus Oceanodroma; species Oceanodroma leucorhoa. Next base: position 11,029,356 of record JASVER010000016.1, on the reverse strand, counting down.
AATTAGCTACAATAAATGAGCCATTTTTTCTAGAGCACTCCTGGARGAGTGTGGCTCGCTGAGCCATTCTGAAATAAAAAGAAAACTTTATTATTCTCTTTCTTGGAAGGAGGCCATAAGAAATTAGAAAATTAAAGGCAAAGTATTAACATCTCTGGTTAGAAACAAAAGGTATGCTAAATACGCCACATCACTTTTCTTTGTCCTTTTAAAGAGGGGTGGGAATTAGATTGCTAGTTTATTATCAGTGAAAGGGTGGGGAAAAGAGGTACTTCATTTATGCTCTTCCTTCACACCAATGAAACCAGCTAGGAAAGTAAGAGACTCTGTATTAACAGTGAACACATTCAGCTGTGACCAGAGTTCACTTTCATTTCATGAAGCTAGGGAGTCTGTTCCTAAATGGAGACCAGTAAGAAGACTGATCACTAGTAAACATAAGCCAAGAAACAATAGATTACTCTGTCTGCTTCCTTAAGCATAATCTCTGTGGCCTGTCCAAATATAAGTTGGGGTTTTTTTTTTTTTGGAGTGTATGTTTAAAAATATTTAAATGCAAAAATCTGTTTAGAAGAAACACCACAAAACCAACTTTCTAAAACACAGACAATTTATTATGATGCAAGCTATTATCTGCTTCTCTAAATATTCTGAAGAACTGAAAACTGACGTGTACTTACTTTGGCAGTAGTTTCTTTAATGGACATGCTGAACGATTGTTCTTTTTCCTGAAGGCTAGAAGGGATTAAAATAAAATAAAGTTGACCTTCTTTGCTCATCACGGTCTGCTACACAAGACACATTTTCATACGGAAGCACATAGGCTTTAAGATGAYTCATACTAACACAAAAGAGCCAATACCAAGATAAAATCTGTATATTTGGTTCCAGTGTTGCTAGCGACTAACCAACACTTTTTCCATCCAATTTCTACCCACTTAATCCTGTTTATTTGCAAAACAGTTCATACACTAGCTTTACARTTCTTATTAAATAATGAGTTTCTACGCATTTTACTTACCATCTGAAACACAATTATGATTATTTGTGTAACCATAATATCTTAGAAGTTCCCAGCAGTGTCCAGGACTGGTGCTTTGCTAGACTACCATCCAAACACCTAACACAAAGGTGTTTCTGACACAAAGAGTTTGCAGCTAACTATCCTCTTATAACCCAGTTTCCAACTCTCCCAGGAAGAGTTCAACTGCAGTCACTTGTTCTCATGGTGATTTTATATGAAATATCACTACTCAGGTTGTTTAGCTTAATAAAGACCTACAAAATATTTTTACCAAACTGATTCAACAGTGGGCTGAAATTGAGGCATCATCCATGCTTAGATGAACAAATTCAAGGTTTTCTTCCACATATAAAAACAGGTAGGTTTACTACTTCGTTATTACTGAACGTAACGTAAACCTGTGCCTTTGGTGCTTGTAAATAAATTCACAAGTTACATTTTTAACATAAAGGTCAAAAATCCAAGTCAAATCAAACATTAGGAGTTAGTATAGAGATTATTTTTGCAACTTCATTATTCCCTCCCTCCTACTTAGCAGGCGTACACTTTTATACAGTGTTCAATTACTTTATCACACGCTATTTTCTTTTCCGTCAGACACCTCAATTCAGTGTACATGACAGTCAGCACTCCCCACTAGCAGCATTTCAATTCTTCCTTTTAGCTGCATTATAAAAATTGTACTTCTTTCACGACCTGCCGCTGATATTCTTCCCAAATACAGAACTATTAATTTTTTTCTGAGCTTTTCTTTAGTGTTCGGCACTGAAGCATCCAAACACTTCAAAAACATCACTGGATTTATTTCAATGTTACTCTCGCAAGATAAGGCAGCATTGTATTCATTTTACAGGTGGAAGAAACACAAGTCACTGTTATTCAGAAAGCACGTTAAGACTGAGTGCCCGTTCTGACATGCACACAGCCCCTGCTGCCTACCTCTATGCATTTCAGTTTTCTTTTGAGAACTTGCTCCTTTGTATTTTCCAAGCACAGCACTTACATAAATGCTGACTCTTGAAACAGGACTCAGTAAGCCTGAACCCTAAAGCACACGAAGCTGGGACTTGCACCCAGCTACTGAGCACCGACAGAAAGGCTGGCTGGAGCGTCTCGCCCAGCTGCACACAGGAGTGAGACAGCCTCAGAGGCAGAATTCAGCTGTCCAGCGTATCATTTAATCGCACTGATGAGACAGCTATTTGCACTGCTTTCCCTAATGCCCTGCTTCATGGAGCACACACCTTTTCAATCTACAGCCCAGCAAGGCCAGTCACCTCATTACCAGCACAGCACGTGGGGGCCCCTCCAGCTCCAGCTGAGGCAGTCCCCTCAGAAATAGCTCATGAAAGTGTAAGTCAATGCCTGTGTAAGGCAACAAACAGAAATACAGCTGGCTAGCTACGTAAAAGTGGTTTAACAACATTTCCCACGTAGCAGTCTCCAATTTCTCCCTTTTCTACAGCAATATATGGGCAAAACACAAAATACTACATGTGTAATGATGCCATTATCAGCTTCCTGCCTGCCTCTGGGCATGCCAGAGGGAATGAACTATTTAGCCATTTTTTTTTCCCAGGCTCTGGAGCTCCCAGTGACTTTCAGCATCTGAGCTGGCCAGGTTATGTAAAAAAGAGCTGGGCTTTGTATACAGATGTCAACGGGGAGCAGCAAGGCTGCGGTGTGTAATTGAATGAATAATGGGTGACTGACCCTATTGTTCTGAAACTGCCTTATAAAATTCAACTCAAGACCCAGGCCATAACAAAATGTAAAGTGCAGTTATAGCCAGAAGAACAACAGTATAAAGATGGCACCTCTATTTAATAAATCTCTTCCGTGTGCCTTTTCTCTTATCTGTTTACTCTCCTCACAGAAAGCCCCCCCAGGTTCATATGATGTTTCACTCCTCCTCAGAATTCACACAGTTAACAGGTAGAGAGATCAATTTTTAATTTCTTTTTAAACCATACATCCAAAACAGTATTACAAAATAAGACCCAGTTGTAGAGTCCATATTGCTAAGAAGGATGCACAAGCCCACGCGGACTTTTAGGTCCAGGTGCTGAGTGGGAAAAAACACCCTCTTTATGCCCAGATTTCTTTTTTATGAGCATCTATCAAGTCACTGAAAAATAAATAAGGAATTGCACGCTGCCATTTCAATGACAGCAGAACCACAGTTTTAAGAGAATTTTGCAGAACTATAGTTTTAAGAGAATTTTATATTAATCAATATAAATATTATCAATAAAGCACATCATTAGTAAATCATCATTTTGACTTAAGCTAGTGATAGCCACATTAACCACAGACTTGAATCTAAAGAATCCTTTTGTTACAGTTGCAGCATTCATGCAGACTCTTACAAGTGTATTGGTACTATTTATGGTATGAATTTCACAGTAGTATCCTATTTCGAATCCCTGCTAGTCTTCTGAGCAATACCGTAGGAATCCCTTATCCCTTTTAGAGATTAGCCCATCATACAATTCGCATGCAGCAATTAAAACCGTGTACAAACCAACCACAGTTACTAACTATGAACAGCTTTTAAACTAAGTTTATTCCCGCATTGTTTTCTTCTACCACAAAACACCATCACAGAGAAGGCCCCCACAAGCCTTCCAATTAACTGACAAGCTAATGACCCACAAGAGAAACCAGGCAGTCAATACGGATTCATTCTACCAACAAAGGGCTTTAACAGCCATGGTCTGTTACATGTGACTTGAACCAGAAATAATATTTTCTTTTACCACCACCCTGGAGCATCATATTTCATTGGGGTATTCTGTCTGCTTAAAAGTTGCTTTACTTATTACTACCAGGGAAAATGGCTTTAAAAAGAGCTCCTTGGAATAACACTAAATTCTTGCCCAGGAAGACGTCCATAGTTTTGACTYATTGCTATTCTTCTCTGGCAGAACAGCTAATCAAGAATTTGACTGCTTGTCCTCACAGTCTCTGCAATCTATTATAAGGACCATTTAGAAGTTACTTCTCAAATTCAATATAAGCTAACTCCATCAAAGAGAAAGCAAAGTTCTTGACCCAGCTGATGTAAGGACTAAAATAAGACAGGAATTCAATTAACACAAATTTAACTGACTAAAAGCAGGAAAAGAAAGCGTTTTAACACTTGCAGAACTGACAGCAATCTGTACATCCTGTGTAATTTCTTCATCACGCAGATATCCATGTAGGCCTATCATTTAAATGGCTTGCAATGGATTTACACAGATTAGGATCCATAATGAGGAGAGAATAAAAGAAAAGGAATGTAGACTTGCTACATCCTAGGGCCTCATTGTATACACCCTAGACCAGAACAGGAAAGCAGGAGCTGAGGAATTACCGTTTCTGGATGATGAATGAAGTAATACTTTGGCAAAACATGGACTTCAGCTGGAGAACTGCAGGAGGATGTGGGAATGCTGCAATATTCAGGAGCTGAGGCTGACTTGGCATGTAATAATAGACTATGGGAAAAATTTTAAGATCCAAATACTTCAAGCAAGTGCCTTTTAAGTATCTCATTTTAGTGACCTTAAAGAAAAATAGGTACTGAGTATGCCGAATTGTAATAACACAGTTGGGATCTGCTGAGACAATGATGTTCATAATCAGCAATGGTGTGCTGGCAAAATAAAGCAAGCCAATTCAACGCAACAAGGGACAGAAGGAAGACTGGGAATCGAGTGGTCTGGTTCACACATTCCTCGCTCTATCACAGGCTTCCCACATGACCGCAGAGGACATTAAATGTCATGATATAACAGATAATGTTTAAAAATCCTTTTAAAGAATATTCTGAGAAGTTATGATTTACATGCAGRAATTACAGATACTATGGAAGTGCCTTTGTTCAGAGGAAGGCTGACTAGCACAATACTGGGAAGAATGGCTTTCTACTAAAGGAAGGCATGTTTCTGAATGTCTTTCCTTCCACTTTGCTAGTATACTTCCCTTTGCATACCAAGGTATTGTGTATTTGTTTTGCTTCCTAAGAAAAAATTCAAAGAATGAAAACAGGCAAAAGGCAAGCCATGCTGTTCTCTACATTCAAGATATATAAATATACCCGCTGCTTAAACAGAAACAGTTCCTGTATTAATGACAAAATATATATATAGTGACAAAAAATGTAGTCAGAATGCAGTTTCCATACCTGCACAACAGAACATACCGCAAACATGGTACCAGTGTAAAATAAACAAATTTTGTACGGGAAATTCTTATTTTCATACAGAAACTAAGCAGCCACCTCTAATCTTTGCCTGAAGAGACTGAAAGACAAAAGGATGCCCTTTAACAGCAAATATTCTTCCTCACATTACTGTCACCTAAAAGATTATTCTGGAGCCTGTTATTTCACTCCCTATCTCCACACCACAATACAATGGTTAAGCAAAAAGCACTTTCATTTCTTTAAAACTAAGAACAAGTCAGAACAATTCAAAATTACCCATATTTGAATTTCTAATTCAAGAGCAACGGCCTAGAAGCCTACGCTCAGATTGTATGCATATGAGAAAGCATGATGGGCTGAACCTTCAATTCATATGGATATGTATTCCCTCCTAGATAAAATGATTATTAAAGAGTATTTTCTTGACTATCAGCAAATTTAAACAGTTTACCGTATGTCTGAATTTGACCCAGAGTAATGAGACTGCCTGCAAAGGATAACCTCATTCTAATGGTCACAGCCTGCAGAGAGCATGACTTTTCCAACTTTAAGCCTTCTAACATGATTCCTTCTCTGATTCTGAAGTCACAAGAAGCTGTACTCTCTTAGAAGATGAAAATACATAAACCAAGCCCTACACTTGTAATCTTGCTTTTAACAGGAAACAGAAGCTGACCTTCCAAAAAAGCCTTTGTCCAGTCCTTTGCAAAAGAAATCAGAAGTGCTACTCAGGGAACATTTGCTGTAAACATCTGCTACAGTCTACATCAAGGCAAAAATCCAACAAAAATCCACCAAAAACTGTAAGTCCAGGGACTTCACTGGGCCTTTAAGGAAGAAATCCACAATACAAAATCAAATCAAATAATCAATGACCTTCTTGTACTTTTATGGTTCCCTTGATGTGCCTATCGCAGAAAGCTTTGAAGACAAGCAGAAAAGAAGAAAAAAAAGCTTTTGAACAAAACTATACTTAACAAGAAGCAGCTTTAAGCTACACATGTACAACTAGGACTAAAAGAAAAAATAAGAAAACATACTTGTAGCCAAAGTTTTCTTAAGTAAAATCAACGGATTCATTATTACAGATGTCCTGGTAAAAAACTGCACATGGTAAGACCTACAAGGGTGTCGCCAGTCCTATACTTCTGCTCAATTAAGAACGTTCAGAGCTAGATTGCATTAAATGCACTAAGGTGAAACAGCACTTTTTGGTGGGTTTTTTTTTTTAAAACTCTTCACCACAAAGTTTGATTCTACCTAATCAAGGAAGACATTGGATAACAAGATTTTCATTCTATGTGATCTGTTCATAAGCCTGGCAGGGCTACATATCTGGGTATTACCATACCAGGAAAGCAATTTTTCAAGTCAAGCACTAAGTTCCTTTTCATCTTCGTGCAATGATCCATGGGACTTTAAACAATGATATTTTGTTTAAAGCATTATCTCTGTGTTGGGAAGCAAAATCATCGTTGAAACATAAGTCAGGGTTTTCCAAACAAACTCCGATTTTTCCTTAGATAATGCAGCCCACAGAAAACTTCTACAAGACGAGGAGCTGGTTAAACAATGATAAAACCACAAAATTTCTGCTGAACTGATGTGGTGAAAATCCAATTTCTCTGTCTAAACCTGCCAGTGCTCTTGAGGCATGGACTTTGACACTAAATAGAAGGAGAGAAAAGTTGTGTTTAATTCATACTGAAAATGAAATTTGTGGCAGTTGCAAGGACTAGTCACCTGAATTAGAAATAAAATGCAAAGTGTCACCTTGGAAAGCTTCCAACCTCAAAAATTAATCTGATCTGAGACAAAAATTATCAAGAGATGTACTTTAAGGTACAGGAGCATTGGACCTTCTGCACATTTCAATCTACAGAGTTCTCCAAGGAATATGAATGAGAACCCAAAATTAGGCACCTAGCTCTGAACCATCAGAGAGCTGATTTTGCTCCAGCAATTTGCTCTTCTTCTAGCTACCATTTGCAGAGCAGTATTTCTTCATTGTTGCTTTATGTCAATGATTGCTTCAATACATGTGCTCCCCCACTCAGAATTTATCAAGAGGCAAAACTAGAAGTACACTTTCCCAATGTCTTTGTAAAACCTCAGCTTATCAATAAGGTTTCCCATTGACTCATGGGTTGCTGGGTGACTGCACTTGTCTTTTCGACTCTCAAAGAGTTATACCTATATGAAGCGGACTATAATAAATCATTATCCTGCCCAGAAGCTCTTACATACACAAGAACTCTAAACTGAGACAACCCTTATTTGCTGCAGCGCTGCCAGACACTAACCTCAATTATGAGAGGCTTGCGGAAAAATCAGGGCATTAGATGACACTTCACAATTTTTTGTAAGAATGATTAATAAGATTTTTTTTTTTTTTTTTTTTAATGCCCACAATAGGAGGACTGAGGCAACACCTCAGTCTGCGTAGTACGGTAGCCGTTTTTTTTAGATAAAATCACTCCAACAGAAACAACCAGTTCACAGTCGCTTGACGATGCTGCTGGCATCTTCAATGATGATTCCAAGCTGAATTTTCATTGACATGTATTGAGAAATGTTCTGGTTCGATAACACACCATTCAGACAGCCGAACTGGCCATCTGTTTCAACCAACCATTCGCATGGTGCTGTATTTCCCACCACTCTTCTGTCAGCTGCTGCCGCAGAGCAGTTGGGGCAGTTGCTGCTCYGGCTGCTACCTGAAACAGGAGCATCAGACTGAAAAAAACAGGCACAATCAAACAGCTATCTGCAGCAGCAGTTCACCACATCCAAACACTTTCCCCAGATTTTCTGATGTGTCAAGAGATCCCCATTCTTCTGCTACATCTGTCTGGAGTGCACAAAAACTAGACCTTGCCCACAGCAGCTGCAATTATTCTCCTAGGAATAACATCCATTGTACTCCACTGACTGAAAGGGTCCGTCCCTGGATATTGTTGTTAGCTGTTTCTCTTTATTAAATACAAATGAATTCAGTATCATACATTGATTGGGACAGCTGGTCATTTTTCCCTAAAGAGAAGTAAATCTCATCATATACATACCCAGAGGAATCAGCACATCTGTGGCCTGGACTTTATAGGCTGCTACATGCCACTGGATGCTGTTCAGGCAAGCAGGGGGAACCAGATGCTCAGCACGGAAAACCAGATTCCTCATTACACTGCACACGTGGGTACTCAAGCGGATGGTACTCATCTTTCTGCTGGGACTTTTTCCTTCTATAATGCTGCTTGGAAGGACAAAAACCTGCCCCTAAGATTTCTCCAAAATACTTCAGGTTGCTAGCAGTGGCTCTGTCCTCCAGGTTGGAAGACCTGCTCTCTCCTTTCCCGGCTGTGTTTCCAACCCCTCCTGTTCTTCCCAAGGAAGGCCAGTGCCTATGGTGTGGGAGCAGACTTCGCAGAAGCCCTTTTTCCTCCCTACAACAGAGGTCTCCACGGGCCCCGGTGGGATCAGAGTCACTATGAACTGCTGAGCCACAGAACAAAAGACTCGGCTCAGACACAGGCAACTCGATCAAGAAGTCCTCTGCTTCAATTTCAAACTCTGGCAGCTCTTGTTCGATGATTTTTGTTTGCACATTTGCAGGAAGCAAATTCACTTCATGTGCTGAAGCACAGACATTTTACGGCACACCCGGCTTTCGGTACAGTTTCTTCTAAAGTTGCTCCCACAAGTGAGAAAAAAAGGAACAGACCCACTTGCCCAAGGAGTCTACCCTTCAATCCTAGGCAGAGAATAAAGGAATGAAATTAATCCTAGGTGGACAAAATGGAGAAGAAAACACCTATCTATCTACAAAAAGAAAGCTGAGCCTCCTAATCAGTCAGATCACAAAGGAAGAGGCAGACCTCTTCGTTCACTTGTGGACTTGTCTTARCCTCTCACAAAAGCCTGCAGCCAACTTCTTTGAGAAAGCCGAGATGATGGCCTCCTCAAAACACAAACCCAGCTGTGGGACTAGCTGAAAATGAGACAATCCTATTATCAAAGCTTGAGTTGGGTTATGACTTTTGACATGAAATTGGAGTTTCCCCTCAAAAAACCCCTTGTGGCAGAGGAAGCTGGCTGTACAGCCTGTCGCTCCGAGGGCAGGAGCTCTGGGGAATTTCCAGGGCAGAGTCCTCCCCAGGTGCCAGGGAACATCCTCTCTGGCTCTGCTCCTCTGCTGCAGGTTTTGTGAAGCTGTAGCGCACAGAATAAAATGGATCAATGGATCATTAAACAGAAGAACTACAATTAAAAACCAGGGCACCATACCATCTTCATTATACCTAGTCACAGTAGCAGCAGTGGTATCGGCTATATTTTAAGAACCCCATAACTGTTCATCTCATGTAGCATAGACAGAGTCATGTTTCCTACCACAGAGAACAGTTTTAAAATTCTGTGTTAAGCTTTAAAAAAATTAAATCAGAGCAGCATGAAAGGACCCTAAGTCAAGGAAGTAAGGCAAATACTCAAAGTGACCTGTGCATCGTCCTTGTGTCATGGAAGATGATTTATCGCTGACTGAAATTAAGCCAACACAAACAGGCCTGGGGGGGAAGTGAAGCTGTCAGAAGCCTTGAAGACTCCCATGCCCAGAGCTTATGACTGGGACAGAAGTGAAAAACAGGGAGAGCAGTTTCTGGGGTTGTRCAGCACTTCTTCATATGGTGTATTTCATATGAAAACACTGTTTTTCAATTCCTGCAGACCTGCAAATCTAAAATAACCAAACTAGTGAGGTGACTGAGAGCTCTCTCTTCTTCACTCCTATTACTTGGTGATGAAGCCCTAGCTGTGGTGGCCACTACACAAGTTACCTGTTTTGTCTGCACATCTGACAGCTCAAGACGCTCATTTCATCGTGCATATTTAGAAGAGGGAAACAAAGGGGGGAAAGCTCTCTTCTCTCACTTACCTATTTCACTTTTTAATATTATCCTTTCCCTGGACTTTTGGTATTTTATAGCAATACCATGTGGACAGATAGTGTGGTGCAGGTGTGAGAAAGAGAGATTTTTAATAAGGGGAAGAGGAAGAAAGATTGCCATACACAGCAGGTAACAGTACAGAGGAAGAAGCCCAGAGCTTTATCCTCTGACACAGCACAGGAGCAAGAACCTTACAGAGGTCAGACACATACACACACAAACACACATGCTTACACCACCATCGGTGAAATAGAACTGTATCTGGGAAGGCAAGTGGCTATCAGGTAGTGACAACTGACGGCAGGAGGGGGAAAGTCTAGGCAGAAGGGCAGAAAGCCCTTCTGCCAAGGGAGCACTACGGGATTGCTGACATCCTCCCAGGGCAGAGACATGATGATGCAGAACGTGAAAATCACCCACCAAGTGAAAGACCCAGCAGTAAATTAAGTTGCACGAGAAGGTGAAAGCAACAGTGACTTGCTGAAAACGGCTCCACGTATACCCAGTCCCAGGACCACCTAAAACCTCCCCAGCACCAAATGAGGCCAGAAGTAGTTACATCATGATGCAGTGTGCTTAGGGGTCTACTAAAACATCAGGGTCTTTGTGGTCCAACTCACAACAGAGCATAGGACTCTCTCCTGAAAAGTGTTCAGGAAGATTTAAAAAAAAAAAAAAAAGTTTAGATTATTTTGCCTCTAACCTACCTACCAACATCACTTTCTACTTGTAATTAAGCACTACTAAAGTTGTAAAATCAGGAAAAACTGCAAACAACAAAAAAGCTCCAAACAACCAAAAACCCAGGAAGTAAACCCAGAAGTAAAGACTCCGAGAGTATCTGGCATTGAAAGTACAATTCAGTTCTCTGCTGTCCCACACACAGACCCAGCAAACAGTCAGGAAAATTAACACTGTGCACTGTAGTAGAAACTATCTGATGCTACAAAGCCATTTCATCCCTCTGCTCTTTGTATTTATGCTACCCCTCTATTCCCAGAGGATATTTTTTATATGTATGCTTTTTCACAGAAATAGCCAAAGAAAACCTCAAACCACATATTTAAAAAGAACTTTCCTGGATTGACTGCATTTTATTGAGCAAACAACAGATATCTTTTTGAAAGGATAGGGTGCAATTTGTTTTGATTCTTCTAAATACAATTCGTTAAAGCTAAGATTTTTGTTGAAAGGCTAATGTGAATAAACATGACTGCATTCAGACTTCAGTAATTTCATGTAGCTTGCTAACTGCTAATTTGACTAGAAAATTCACACGGCCATATACTTTGAAGAACAACAAAATGTGTACAAAGCAGTCTCTCCTAATGACAGTACATGACAGCCCATTCTGAATGGCACTTTTCCTAAGTTAATATGTGAAACTATGTATAAGTCTTTTTTTCCAAATTTTCCCAAGTAAACCAACTTCTTTAAAAAACCCACCTTTTTTGGCTTTATCAGGCTTTGGCCTCAACTGAAGTTGCTGAATGCTTTGAATATATTCCAACTAATAAGGTTTTCAACCCCCTGAGCATTTGTATTTCACTTTGAATTAATCTTTGTCAGATGAGCTCCAGGCATCACTAAAGCAGAGTGAACTGGTCGCATAAAACTTCAAGTTCAGTTCCTTGTGCCACTGGCCATCACACTACTATAACAACTAATATATAGAATAGAGAATTTCCCTATCTTCAGAAGATCCCCCACACCCACTGTGGAACAAATTCCTACTAATTAAAAATTGTTCCATGGGAAGGGTGGAAGAAGAGGTGGAGTATTCAAATATTTTGAAAGATATTTAATTGAATTTCTTTCTTTCAACCAGCATTCAGTGCCCAGACAATAGTCCAGATGGAACTGTGCAATTTATTATAAGGATGACATGCTGTACAGTCACATGCATCTGTAGATATGGGTAAAACCTAAAGAGAAAATGCTAAGTGAAACTAAATGTGAACAGGAGTATAACAGACTTCCCCAGTTTTCACTGTGAAATGAAAGGAAACAGAAAAAAATGAAATGGCAGATACTGAAGAGAATAAGTCAAATAATTAATATGGTATTATTTTATAATTAGAAGATTCAAGTTACACTAGTTAAAAATATGTATTTCTGAAGTGGTGTCCTCTTTAGTAGAAGACACAGAAATGTTATATTTTGTTACCTTTTGCAATCTCCAGGAGAAAGTACTTCACACTGAAACACTCAAACCTATTCTCCTGATTTCAGTATGTCGTCTTTAGTTAAAACACTAACATGTGTCATGGTGCACACACCAGCAGCTGCTCCCACCTTTTAAACACATGTCCACACAACCCCACGCAAGCGAACTGAGCTTTTGCACTGCAATTTTCTCGTTTTATAATGATTACACCCTYTACCAAGAATAATTAGGCCTGTCTGGATGAGCAAAACGACCACATTCTGTGGTCTCAACCTCGATGTGAATCCCTGTCAAAACACAAGCTAACGTATTTGTTTGCACATTAACCGGCCAGGTTTTAACCTCGGCTTCCAACAGCCCTCAAGAAAGGGCCCAGGGTAATGTGTCTAACATTTCTCAATTCTTCAAACTCAAAGCATGCTATAGTTACCGACAAAGGCTTTTTGTTTTCAAAAAGTCCACCACATACTGAAGATAAACAAGACAAAACAAAGGATTATTAATCTTCCTGAAAATAACAATGTTTGACAAGCAAAATAAGCTTAGAAACAATGCTCAGCCCAACGTTACATTGACTTGCTCTCTTGCTTCTGCACACTTCTATCTGGGCAATTATTCTTCATTTAAGATGTTTTCTCAGGTTCCCTGAAGTTTGCTTTAATAAGTTGCTATTTAATAGCATTTAGACCAAGAAATGCAAAATAATTTGTATTTCATAGTGAGCTGCAAGCCACTCAATACAATTCATTACAGCAYAGATTGTCTTAAGAGATGCTTCACATCAGCCCCATGTTATTCCAGTGCTGAATGCAATTCATGTACCCAACAAATAATTATGCAAAAGCACATTATAGCAGCACTTTACTGACTAGCACAATGCAGTTAGAATAAATACATAGTATCTTGCAACCCAATATCCAGGAGCTTGTCACTTACAGCCCATCAATATTGAACGACTTTTTACATAAGCACTGATCTTTAGTATATGTGCATGAGCAATAGCTTTATTTCTCACACAGATAGCCCTAACTTTAGTAGATTTTTTTTTTTCCTCTGCAGTGATTCATAAAATAAAGTGTACATTTCCAGAAAAATCTCTTTCACATTAAATACCCCAAGACTTTGGAATTTAAAACTAATATGCTGAACTGGCTTCATCAAGTATTTTAACCTTTTACTTAATATACAATTTCCTTTCACAAGAAGTACTGATTTAGGATAAGCCAATGCGAGTTGCAAGGAGGGAAATTCTGGCTAGATACGAGACAAAAAAGTTCACAGCAAGGGTGGTGAAATGCAGGATGCCTAGCAAGGCTGCAAAATCTCCATCCTTGGAGATATGCAAAACTCAGACAAATGGGGCCCTGAGCGACCTGATCTCACTTTGAAATTGTGGCCCTGCTTTGAGTAGGGGTTTGACAAGATGACCTCCTAAATTATTCTATAATTGTATGACAATGTAGGGGATGCCCATAGGCACACGAGAAGTATAACCATACCAGATGTCTTACTATCTGCTTGCTGCTTTTTCATCTTACAGAAAGAGAGAACAGAATATGACTGGATGCAAACATAAGATCACTGTACTTGAGGTATGATGGACTGCACAGCTTTAAAAGGAAGACACCCATCACTTTGTTCAGTTTAACAGTGAGCCTAACTCTCACTGTTAATTAACCGCAACCGTTGTAGGAGCATATTCTTCCCCTCAGCCCTTCTGGATCTATAGCCTGCCCTGAAAGCAAGAAGTAGCAGAGAACCCATGCTGGAAACATGCCTGCCGACCATCACGCAAGCGCAGCTCTGGGATGCTTTCAGCCACCTAAAGTAGCAAGTGGTTTGGGGGAAGAGATTTGATAACCAAAGGCGAGGGAGGGGCTACATGATAAAGTCAAGCGGTTGAGTCACACAGCTGGACTGGAGATTTCAGTCTGTGCTACCAAGGCAGCTTGTGCATTTCTCAATAGAGCAGCAGGCACGACATATACAACACTTGGGCAAATTTTGAATGGGATTTACCAGACCAAGAAGCCACATCATGTAGAGAAAACACCTCCAAGGTGTTTTTAATTCAGAGAGAGCCACCATCTCCTGCTGAGAGGAGAGAAGCTGCTGAATGGTAGTGGTACCTTGCTTCTGGTGAGTGATACCTTGCTTCTTTGAAAGGCTGCATCAGCCAGGTTGTGACATGTTGCTACCAGCTCACTTTGCTTTTAAATTGGGAAGAAGAAGGAGGAAAAAAAAAAAAAAAAAATCTAGCACCTCATCGATGGACAGTGACCAGCTCCCTCAACAACTATGACCACCAGGTCTCTCTCTCATCTCAGCTGAGTGCTATAACCATTAATCCTCTCCACTTTCACTCTCCCAGAGTCAGATCCCCTCTTGCCTGTTAGACTTCTGGCCTTTTGCCAGATTTCTGCTTTTGCATTCCTGGATACATTAAGATCCAGCTTAAGAACTGTGATGGAGCACGCTCCCTGCCAGGACACTGAAATCCTTAGCAGGTAAGAGCTTGCTCTGAGGCTGTAGGTTCAGATCCAGACAGGCTGCAGAGGACCTAAATGCAGAGCTTCCACATTCTGAACCAAGGACTCTAGCTTCCACGTGACCATGCCATAGGAGGGCATCTACATCATTGCCATTAGTTCTGGTCAGAAAAGGTTTTGGGGTTTGACAAGAGGACACAACTATAATCTGACATAGGAGATTTTAAACTGTCCCCAAAAGCTGTCACAGATGCCTGTCTAAGTGTGCTTACTTGTGCAGCCCAAACCAGCATTTATCTGCCCCCACTTGCAATAGGGGAACTCCAGCTATGGTAAAGAGAGCAGAAGCACCTGATCATTGGCCCTGGTGACACAAAGTTGATCATACAAAATTAAAACAGAAAAGTTCCATTCACGGCATCTTTTAAAAATGAACAGAAAGGAAAGAAATTAATTCTAAATCTTCATTAAAGTTCTGAACCCACTTCAAATAATGAATGCCTATATTCCCTCAAGTGATTGTGTTATTCATGCTCCCAGTGAGCGAAGAACTCGGAGCAAGTTCCTCCTGAACCAGTACTAATTTAACTCATCTTTAAATAATTTCCCAAAGAGTTAAATGCAACTCAAATGTTGCATCAGCAACGTGAGAGAAAAAAATCTGAATATTCTTTCGTAAGCAAATCTAAAACTAAGAAAACTCAAATCAAAGCACAGGTTCTCAGACAGACTGCTTGAGACTTTTTTTCTTCTCAATCTTGGAAACACAGGTGTTAGATACTATTAAAACAAACTGAACTTAATTCAAGAAACTATTTCCCATAACCTAATTTAAAATTTTAAACAAACCTCAGAAGAGAGAAATATGTCCTCTACGAAATGTTCTGCTGACTTTAAGAAAAAAAAAATCTGTATAAATTAGCACACATGAGCAGCAATTTCTCATGAATGTTAATACAACCAAACTAAATGCAATAAACATGAAGGGAGAAAAAAATTGCAAGCAACATAGTTATTGCTTAGCTGGAAAGTTAAGATAAACAGGAATTTTATTTTGTCCTGGTGACAGCAGCAGCAGTAACACTTTCAAAGTTTCATCACTAACGTCCCATTGACTGTCAGTACCGTTTAGGCCCTGAAGCACTTCTATTGCTTTTCTAAATAAAGATGAGGTTATTTCCAAAAGGTTACCAAGAGTAGCTACTTTTCCATTTAAAGGAACCATACGCTGGTGCATTTAACTGTAGGTGTCCCAAAAGTCTTCTTGCTTTATCCCTTCCCCCACTACCCTGAGTCCACTCCCTGAGCCTAACACTCACCACATCGGACTTTATTATGATTGGAAGTTCGCTGAAGCAAGAAGCATCTCTAATATTTATTTGGATGGTGCCTCATACACACTTTCAGGCTGTGAGAAATACGTTGTAATTACTGCATTACCAAGCTGGGGAAAAAATTCCACCAGTTAACAAGAAATAGTTTAAACTGATGATAGGTATTAACAGTTAATGGATACATATGCTTTCTGTAGGTGGCTCTTTACCATAAAAAAAAATTAAGTGCAAGACCTTCAAATAACTACAAAGTCTTCCCTTCCTGAGGAAGTATATTAGTATTAGAACTTCAATATCTATTCTTAGAAAATTTTAAAGTGCCTGAATCCAGCTAATTAGCTGGCACAATTACGAAGAAAACAACTGACAGCCAATTCAACAGTACATTAGGAAGATACAAGACTCTACTTCACTGACAACATATTGAAATTTAAATACCTCTTTATTGTCCCTGGAAGATCCAGGCTGAATGGAATTTGATAGGAGGATGCTAAAGTGTCATCCACAGCCTTGCTTATTTCCTGTAGTTCTCTCAAAGAAACACAGCCAAGTAAAGCAGTCAGTTCACAGTCCTGTGACTGAATAAGCCTATCTTGTTCTTCAATTTCTCTTCTTAGCTGTTGATCTCTTGCTTCTAATATGGCCAGTCTTGCTCGGAGGTCTTCAATTTCTTTCTGCATAGAATAGAAACCTGAGTTTACTATGAACCCTGTTAAAGAAACCCCTCTGCCCCTAGAAAAATGCAGTACAAGTCTCAGAAGTAGCATGAATTAAGGTTGTCCAATTTAGCACAACATTAAATGAGAAGACATTCTTTTCTTGACACACAAAAATTCTGTTGTATTTAGAAACTCTAGTGCTTCCACAGTCTGAAAGTCCCCACCCTCCATTTCAACACCAAATTTCACGTTCCTCTTCCAACACCAACTGTCAGTCACCTTTTACCTTTAAAAAAACCAGGTATTTCCCAAGTTAAAAACTTCCCAAAAAACCCCAAAATCTCAGTTCARCCATGACAACAGAATCTTGCTACAGACTGGCAGCTAAAGTGATCAACCACCTAGCTGTCCTCCTGCAGAATATCCCTGCAACGGCTCCTCTAGGCTTCTAATCCAACTTCAGGCGCAGGATGCAAGTGCCAAATCATTGACTGTCTGGCCAGTTCTTTTGATTATTAATATTTAATTTTAATTAAAAGCACAAAATCCCTCCGTTGACTTAAAATGACTAGAGCTTCAACCTCAGTTGCACTTACCTTGCCAGAAGTTCAAACCCTGTGCATTATGATACTGATGTTGCTTGCAAAAGCACATTCTAATTTTTCCTTGAAAACCCAACAGATAGCTTGCACACAAGGAAGGAGCACTTCATGAAGGAGTCTGGACTGCTGAGTTAATAAAGTTATTTAATATACGGCCCTTTGCTCATTTGTCCCAGAATTTGAAAAGTGAGTTTAAAAAAAAAAAAAAAAAAAAAATCAAAGGAGAACTACTTGCTATTGAAGTAGTTGAAAGCCATACTGGAGAATTTTATTCTATTCCTACATTTTTTACAGTCTCTGTGAAACTTGGCAAGCCACTTAAACTATTATCTTAACACACAACCACAGATTGAATGTTCACCATGTTCCATACAACCAACAAGAGAGGTCTCAGAAGTGCTATCTATAGACTCTCAACAGAAATCAAAGCTCATAATTCCATGCTCTGACCATATTCAGTCCTGCTAAAAAGAAAAATGAAAGAAAAACCCAACTTTTTTCAGGTAAATAATTAGGCATTACAAAACTGACACTAGAAATGGCCATATAGCTTTTTATGGTAATTCACTTCTTCATTATCTATCTGTAAAATGGCAATAAGAATATCTCTTCACCCAAAGCGATGTTACGGAGATAAAATTAAGTGGGTTTAAATCACTCAGATGCCATGTTGATTAATGCTGTAAAAAGAGCCCATTCGCAAATTAGTAAATCTGCATCCAAAAGAGGGTTTGAGTGGCATACCGTAAAAGRGTTCTGGGCCCGAATACTGAGTAATGAAGATAAAATAGTATTCTGAATATCTGAACAAGCACTTTCCATCTTCAGCAATGTATGAGGCAGGGATCCAGGAAAAAAAAAAGGCATGCTTATACAATTAAAGACTCTCATAAAACATACATACTGTGCACAGAAAACTGGCTCTGGCATTTCTTTGCTTTTTGAGTGCTTCACTTTGAAACCTTAATATTCTTTTAATGTTTTCAATGTAAGTTGAAGTTTAGTTCACTAATGCTCATTTTGTCAACAAACATATCTTCAGGTTTGCTGTACTGCAACAAGCTCCCCGAGTATCACTTAAAACGACAAGAAACAGTCCTTGCATGTTCAAAGGTTGACTGGCTCAAAAATTTCAACTTATATTAGTGCTGTGCACTAGATTCATCAATTATTTTCCTCCTTTTTTGGTTTTAGATTTAGTGACAAGAGAACAGAGTGGCCCATGTTTCAACCCACAGGCATTTGTCAAGGACAGAAAGGTCACCAGGCCAAACACATCAGTTTTGTTTCTTTCAGTCTCAAATTAGGCTCTTAGTGCGCACAAAGGACAATTCCATCTCTGTGTTACTGGTTTGGGAATACTGCCAAAAATCTTAATAGGCTSTACTTAATACAAAGACCTTCATATTCTGTGAAAACGTAGTAATTGCAATCACTGCAATAAGCAACTTACATGGGAACAGAAAGGGAGATGAACAGAATTTGGTTTTACAAATACACTTTTAGTACTGAAATGTTTTTACAACGTAAATAGATACCAGAAGCACACAATCTGTATTCACAGAGAGAAAGCTGTTCTGCTTGGGAATAGTTCACAGGCATTCTTGGGAGAATGGAAATTTTAGTCAGTAAACTGGAATTCTCTCGCGTTCTTTTCCAGAAATGCCAAGAAGCCTTTAATGTGCTCTTGGTCAGCCTCCAGGGACAGATAAAAAAGGCCTAAAGTCTCAGCATGGAACAACAGATGATATTCGGTTCACTAAACATAAGCTGGAGTYTTACTTTGTGGATTTGAGTTTAAACTGATACTTCTAACACGACAGTTAATAAGTACTGATTGTAAACCTCCAACTTCACTTATGGCCTGGTGTTCTCCAGGAAGTACAGATTGCAGTAGAAACATTAATATGTAAATTTTAGATACTGTCACAGGCTCTCTCAAATCCCTGAAGACAAATGCAGAACCAACAGGAGAGAGGGTAGAAGGAAAAGGAAGGTAAAGTAGGGCTGAGGGGAAAAAAAATAAATAATAATTATTTCAGGTCATGTGAGATTTTGGGCAGGAGCAATCCTTAAGGAATGCTGGGAGCCACCAAACATCACAGGTCGGCCTTCTCCAGAACCTGGAATTCGTGATTATTTTGATCAAATGCTCATAAATAGCATGCCTGTACAACGATGTGACTAATTTGTCCCTAGTATAACTACACAGGAATAAAGATTCACCTGGAGCAAGTATGAAAACATTAGCTGGCATGGAGTCTTAAGTACAGCAGTTTTCAGTTGAATAGCTTGAGGTGGCTGGCTGGACACCTAGATTACCAAAAATAGTTTTCTGGACACTGATAATGTTGAACTAGACTACGTCTCTTCTTATATGTTGATGAAATAAATCCAAACAATACAAAGATGATGACTAGGATAGAAGAGACATTTCTTCATCTAAGTAAGATTTTGCAATGGCCATCTAAGATGCTCTTCTCCATTTCTTTCTGGTTTTTTTATATATATATATATATATATATATATATATATGTGTATACACACAGATTATTATACTATCAGATCCACCAAAGGAAGAAAAGTATCAAAAAATAATGAGATTTCAAGACATCACCACAGAAAAAAAGAAAACTAGACCTTCCAGCTCTCTCAGATGTCACATTGCCGACTGTGATCGCCAAGGTTTAAAGGGAGGTGGAGCAAAGACCTGTACTAGACAGTAAACTGGGATTTTTGAAGGACAGTGAAAAGAAAGAGCTAAATTTTGCTTAAAAGACTTGCAGATTTAAAATTGGACAGAAGCCATTTTAAAAACATTCCATTTGCCAGATTACCACGTTGTGACATCATGTGTCAGTGCAAAGTTATTGTTGGCAAATGCCGACTGCTCCATGATGATTCCTTCATCCTTATGAAATGCATCAATCATCTTTCAGGAACAAAAGCTGGTAAATCATGTGTTTATAGACAATTCTAACCAGAAGTGGATGAAAGACTGTTTCCTTCAAAACTTTTTGTCCTCAAATAAAAACTTCTGAGGATCAGTGAAATATGAAAATGGCAAATTAGAACATAAAGAGCACACTTAAAAAGATAATGAGGAAAGTTAAAGCACGCACAGAAGCCACTGAGCCTTCCAGTTCTGCTTCTCTGTAATGAAATTAACACAACTCCTGTGGCTGCCATCTCCAATCATCACTTAGATTATCAACTGGACTTCAGCCAAGGCTCTAATTGCGGCATAGAAGCAAAGTCACTATTACAATAAATTTATTTAATTCTGTGTGACAGCTTACAAGCTTTTCCCCACACAGCACTGGTTCTTATAGACAACTTTGCAGTCCTGTTACCTGTAACCATTTCTTTTCTTGAAAAAGTTGGTTTTGTTTTATGGCTGAAACCTGCGTCCTCTCCTGGTAAGTGGATCTCAAAAGTTTATGTTCGTTTTCGTGCCAAAGCTGGGTTTCTTCATGTCTAACCCTTTGAAAAAAAATGAAAAAAAGATAAAAATTAGCATTATTCCTGAGTATCGATGTCTCAAAGATTAAATAGATCAGAATACTACATGTTACCTTCAGAGTCATAACACTCCATCACCAGAATGATTACATCTTAAAGGGATACAGATAGAGAACAAGAGATTTTTCCTTGGCATATCTTCCTTTATTATCTCAAACATTTACACTGTTTTTACAACACGCTGAAGAAGGAAAAAGGAAAACTTGTATAGCTTCAGGCCTCCCCCAGCTTTCTCATATTTCAGAAATTTATCCATCACTGCCTTGAAAGAGACAAAACTAAGACATGTAATTTCTATCAATACAGAGAAAAATCTCTCGTAGACAGAAGTTTAGAAACTTGCCAAAGCCATTTTTGCAGCTTCTGTCAGCTTTTGGAGACTACATTAGAGATCATCTGGAGTGTTTGCTCCACGATGCCAAATTTTACTTCTCTCTTGCACAGCAAGTTATTTCAAAATCGCAGTCAGTGGGATTCCTCACAGTGGTCGGTACAACCCTCAGCTGTAAATCTCTGCATGATTGCACCCCAAGGTAATCAGTTCATTACATTAAGCGTCAAGTCTATAATCAGCCTCCCAGAATGCACCTGCAAACAATGCAAACCTATTTTGTCTTGCATGTTGCTGCATAAGGGCATGCGCGCTTGCAAGGCCAATTGCATTTCTGCGTCCATCTCTAGAGACAAGTGCGTGCATTTCCACATAAAGAGTACAGATGCATTTCGATATCTTGTTTAAAAAAATACTCTGTCTCAAACAAAGGATGTTTTTGAAGCATGATTTCCCATCGTAATCTTGCAAAGCAAATACATYCATGCCGCATACAAAACATGCATCACAAGTCTGGTTTAAGCATGATTAATCACACAATTATGATCTCCATGCACAGCTGTTTAACAAGTGTGTAGAACAAGAGGTTCCCATCTCTTCTGCAGGACCATCACAAGACACACATGCTTTACTCCCTCTCTATGGGCTGAAGAACGTACTGAAAAAGCAAAATAAAACCCTGGCACTAAAATGGCATTAACACTTAAACAAAATGACAGTGTAACTGTATTTCTGTAATAACAAAATAGATCAAAGAGACACCCATATTATGAGGTGCTAGGCCATCACTGTGTATGTGCCTTACAATCACTGTAGATTGCTGAGGCTCCAACTGACCAAACTTCCCAGCAGCTCTGAAGCCACCTTTTTTTACTAAGAGCTGAGAGCTGTATGCAATAGAAATTTCTGAGTGGCTGGTCAAAATTTAGGAAACATTCCACAATAAACATAGGTTATTCTCAGAACGTCCTTGGAAATCCCATGTACATCTGCCTACCTGGTACTGAGGAAACAGAAACAAGATYTCTCTGATCTCACCAAACCTGGGTGATTGCACAAACATGGTATTGTTCCTAAGCTAAACATAACCAAACCTGGCTCCTACCACCTGCCCCCAGTATCAGGTGTCAACACCGGATGCATTCACCTAAAAACTCATCTCATAATTTAATCAAGTGAAACAAAACCAGGGCATGAATTTCAGACTCATGTATTAAACAAATAACCTGACATACATACTTTTCATTTAAAAAGTTCTTTATTTGCAAAAAGGTGAGACTATCTTGACTACAGTAAAACTGCAATGATCTAGTCTTCTGGGGCTAGTCTGATCATCTTTTTAATTTTCCAGGTGAAAAAAGAAATCTTGGGTATATTGGTTTTGTTCTGATTCAAAATGAAAATAAAAACTGAAGCCTACAAATTTTCCTTGAAGAAGTGGTCAAGTTTTCCACCCTGTACTACCTAAAAACACTGTTGGAACAAAAAATTAAATTTAAACACCCCTATTGAAGACAAAGGGTGCACTTGCTGCATCAGCAAGAGTCAGACCACAGCCAAAGAGGTGTGAAAGGCTACAAGAATCAAGCGAGAAAAAGAGAGTGTCACAACAACAGTCAAACTCAAACTCAATGAAAGGAGTGTGCACAAGACAGAAAAGTGAAGAGGATATTCATCTGACCCTGAAGAATGGCACTGCTCTCAGACCTGTGCAAAGAGAAGAGTTACAGATATAATCATCTCAAGAACAGGAACACTTTCATAAATGTATATATTATATATATGATATATATTTTATAYAAAAATATATATTATATATACATTATATAGGAAAAAATAAGCAGACTACGTATTTCAAGGATGCTTTAGTGACTTAATTTCTATGACACTGAAAACACCACTTCTAAAGCCAAAATCATTATTAACGCAAATTAACGCATAGAGCGAACACGTCTTAATGACAAAATACAGAATGTTGTATCCTAATCTTTAAAGAATGGTAAAACAGCTTCTTAGGGCCTCAGAAGGTAGAMTGAAACAGCTCTGAAGGAGTGCGGTTTGTTTTAAACCTGCCTCATTACTAGATACTATAAATTGAAGCTAAAAATACCCTTAAAACTCTCAAATTTCACAGTAAAATCCTATTATCTGTACTGATTTTATCTAATTTTCATGTATATAAAAAATATGTATTGACTAGCACACTGCAGCCTTTATACGTACAAGCTGCCAGAAAACAAAAGGTTTTTCTTCTTTCATTTGTGCTACTGCATTTAAGAATAGCTTCCAACACCTGTGAAGAATTCTCTTACTTCTAACAACAGTAACCAATAGCATAGCTGAACAAAGAGCTAGAAATAGAGACTTTTTCTTCCCAAGCTAACTACCTCCCTTGGGTCATCCAACACATCTCACATTCCCCCAATCTTTGAAGTTGTTATCCCTTCAAGAGAAGACTGAGATTTATTTTTGTGACTTTGTACAGTGCTGAGCACATTACTGCCACCCAACAAGTGACGCATAAAAGGAAGCTCCCAAAGATCTATGCATAYCAAAAAAGAATCTGTTTTTACTTTATATTTAAATATCCTTTCATTGCCTGAAAAGGAGCATCAGAATCAACTCCACAGGGAACCGTTACTCAAGCTGCCTTGCTGTCATATGCTCAAGCTGCCGTGTCAAGGATTCAATCCCATTCCCACTCAACATCAGTGAAAAAAAGTTCCACTTAATTTACTAGTTCATCATGATCAATGTTTCTCAGGGCAATTCTGAAAGAATTGTAGAAAGAAAAAAAGGGGGGGAAGGCTTTCATAAACAAGCTCCATATTGATATGTTAGAAAGTCCTTAAAACTCTTTATTAAAATTATTCATATATTGCATCATTTTACGTAATAAGGAATCAACAAACTTACCGATGATYGGCAGCCCAGCGCAATGCTGCTTGAACTTGGGTAACGAACCTATCCAAAAAACTGCTAACTGAGGGATGCCTTGAAGGAAGCTGAAATTTTAAAGAGTTTTTCTCTTTCTCCAGTTCTTCCAGTTTCCGTCTAAATTTATCGGCTAGAAATTAAATAAAATTTWAAAAAAAGTTACTTAACAGTGGCAAAAAGGTTCCATTTTACCTGAAGAAGAAAAGAGGTCTATCAACAAAAAATAAAATCCACCTCACAGACGGTTCTTCCCCTTTTGATAAAATATATATTGGTCTGTTTTGCTCAAGGATGAATTACTAAGACTACAATGGAAAATATCAAATAACCTGGATGCTAAGCTACTTTCTTCTATGTCAAGGACAAAACTGCAGGCTTCCTAGCACTTTCACAAAGTTTTAATTTGTTAAGGCTCCAAAGAACTGGCTCAAAGTTATCATCTGTGCTCTTTTCCTAGAGTAACAGCTCTGAATTCAATTCTAAGAAAACTCCTACTCTTCACTGCTCCAGTTTTAAAACAATCTCTTAAACAATTGCATTGTTATTATTCAAGAACTGAAGAATCACATATGTATCTCAGCAGTATATTTCAGCATAAAATGCACGTGCGATTATAGCAATTAAACAATTATCTCATTCCACGCTCTCCTGAATTATGCTTTATCATCCAACAAAAAGATTTACTTTCAAATTTAAATAAAAATAACAGTGGTCCTTAAGAGAGTGCTTTGACTCTACCATAACTCTATAAATTTCTTAAACACTTCTCTAGATAAGTTAGTTCTTACTTTGTTTTCTTTCCCTGTGTAGAAAACAAAGGAACATAGCTCCAATTACAAATTATTATTTCTGGTACATATATTCTCTATTCTCTATAGTGCCAGTATACTAGCAAAATCACATACATGGCAGATAACAAGCCTGGCTGGTCCAAGCCAGAACACCTTTGATGATACATTAGTCAAATCAGAGAGTTTTGAGCTAGCCCACAAATGGAAAACCTTTAGAGTTCAGTACTTTCCTCATGACCTCGCTGCCTACAATTTCRCATGATTAGCATTCCTTCCCTTCTAACATTTTCAATACAACATGTTACTATCAGAGTAATATATCTATCTGTGCGTGCTTTTTACTGCTTATTTTCTTTCTTTATCCTCAAAGGGGTTTTAAGAAGAGGGGCGGTTTACATTTGCTGGTTTAGTGGAATGATCCATTTTTACAATAATCTATCATTGGTATTGATCTCCCTTCAGCTTCTGTGCCAATGGGGTGGAATAAAGACACAGAATGTACTAATGAGATTAGATCTTCTCCCTAGGTCAGCAGACCGTTCCAGGGTAGTTAAACTCATGTTGTTGTTATTAGGGTGCAAAATGCTGCCAGARGGCTCTAGCTGAAATGATCACCACCCAAGTTACTGCAGGGTCCAAGCCTTGCCCCAACAACCACATGTACACATGTGCATACTCTTCCTGCAAAGGAGAAAAACCTTTCCAGCAGTGGAGGTGAACCACATCTGCGGTGTGYTCCTCAGGGACCACAGCTGAACAGATTTGTCCTATCCCTATCACCACAAGGAAACTGGAATTTGGGCCCAGATGAGACTTCCGAGCCCATACTTCGACCAGAAAAACATATTGGCATTCGCATTTCGCGTGGAATATCAAACACAGCTATCRAAAATATCACTGTTGCAAACAGAAGAGTAAGGGTCGGATTGTGACCAATGACCACTGAATGCCAAAACACGTGGAAACACCTCCATTTACTCAAACCATTTGCCACTGGGCTTCCTGTGTTACCCCAGCAAGAGTTTCTCAGCACAAGACAGACATGGACCTGTTGGAGCGGGTCCAGAGGAGGGCCACGAAAATGATCAAGGGGATGGAAYGCSTCTCTTGTGAAGAAAGGCTGAGAGAGCTGGGGTTGTTCAGCCTGGAGAACTCTTCGGGGAGACCTTATTGCAGCCTTTCAGTATTTAAAGGGGGCTTGTAAGAAAGATGGGGACAAACTTTTTAGCAGGKCCTGTTGCGACAGGACAAGGGGAAATGGTTTTAAACTAAAAGAGGGTAGATTTAGACTAGATCTAAGGAAGAAATTTTTTACAATGAGGGTGGTGAAACACTGGAACAGGTTGCCCAGAGAGGCGGTAGATGCCCCATGCCTGGGAACATTCAAGGTCAGGTTGGACGGGACYCTGAGCAACCTGATCTAGTTGAAGATGTCCCTGCCACTGCAGGGGGGTTGGACTAGATGACCTTTAAAGGTCCCTTCCAATCCAAACTATTCTATGATTCTATGAGTTGTGGCAACCCTCTACAACCGTTCAATGATGTTGTCATTGTTCTTCGACATAATTATGCTCACACYGTGTTTGTGTGTCCAGTTGTTTCATCATTCTACTCCTACCCATCCTGGCCCTAGAAACAGGCTATTTTGAGAAGGAAAACAGATGGGGGGATCCACGTGCCAATTCATTCTCCCTCTCATTAATTCTTGGCTRCATCGTGCTTTATATATTCCAGTCTACACAGAATTCAATTAGTTTCTACTAACAGACGTTTCCAGATAATTTGTTTCACTGGCATTTTATAAGTACTATTGCTGGCCATATCTGCTCGTTATCTCTCAGGACTAAATGATGGTTTCCCCTTTCAGCAGTGTGGTTATGTCTCAAGAGACTCCATCATCACTGAGCTGAACACTGCAGCACTCAGCTTTCAGGCTCCTCTGCTAGAAAGGAGACCCCTCGGTTTGACCTGGCTGATGTCTTCAGTGCATGGAGAGACCAAGGCACCTCAGCGCCAGCTGCGGAGCAGGGAACCATGCAMGTAAGGCTTATCTCAGTCCAGCTTTCAGCGCTGCAGCTCAAGCGAGATCTGGATCAAGCAGACCTCAAGAAGATAATGGAAATGATCACAAGTCTAGTAAATAGGACRTGTGAAAAAGACGGCAATAAGCAGGGTTCCTCGATCTAGTGGAGGTAAAGACTGAGGGGAGTAACTTCCAGTACTATTACATACCATGAAGCTGGAAAGAAAGCAGTAAATACAATGCTTTTCACCTCTCCTCAGAACTTGAGTCCTCAGTAACAAACCTGAGTTGCAGCAAAGGAGATGAGGAAAAACATTAGAGATAGTAAAGCACTAGCTGCTTGGAACAGCCAGGAGATCTCCACCAGTGTTGGTTTTCAGGTCAAACAGCTCTCAGGAATAGCTCCGGCATAGTTTTTAAGGTCGAGGCCAGCAAGATCAAATGTGTTCTCCTGAGATTCCTTCCCACCAGATTTTCTAGGATTTTCCAGCCAAGAAGCAGACACAGAAGGCCTTTGCTATTCGTAAGCCATCAGACTCAAGGACACCACTTTCTTTTACCTTCATTTTAGTCTTTTAAGCATGCTACTTCAACACAGAAAAGACCTTCACAGGATCCCAGAGCTCACTGATGGACTGAGACACCGAAAGAAACCACACACACTCAGATACATCCATCATACACAAATGCTTAATACTTTGTTCCTCCATCCCATACTTCACCTCAAAATAAGTCATTTAACACACAGCTTACATGCAAAAAGCAATCCCCCCTTCTTAAATGAAGGAACTTTAATGTATTCAATATGTACTGTTTTACAGACAAGCATTTGGAATAAGGCTTAATTCTCTTTACCAGCCTTTTATTTCACTGTATTCTGTTGCATAGACAACAAGACRAAGACGAAGCTTCTACTTCAGTGCAAACAGCAAAAGTCAACACTTAAATTACCCTCCATCCCAAACCGTTACTGCCTGGTGCACTTCAGACATCCCACTCAATTTAAAGCCAAGCCAGGGTACAGGCCTGGAAGATGCTAACTGCTGTTCTCRATTAAACAGACAGCAGTCGGAGAACTGCACTGTCTCCAAAGATTATGTTTTGTAATAGCTTTGAGCAAARGAAGCAATTTCCATAATTTTTAATTGACCATATAAGAACATCTGGCTACCTCTCTACTTTTTACATATTCTGATGTTGGTTTTATTCCCTTGAAGAGAAAGTTCACTTTATCAGAACAATTTATCATCATTTGAAAACATTTAAGAAAATCATCACAGTAAGGGTAGAACCTCATCTGCTACATACTGCATATATTTRTGTTTGTTTATTTATGTCTGTTCTTTGCTGATAGGTGGGAAAATGATCAATCTATTCTACAAATTGCTGGATATTAAGGAAATGTTTCTTCACCTAGTTCAACTAGAGAAGGCCATTTGATCCTGCCCCACAATCCTAAAGCAGCCCCTTCCGCCTCTTTCCCTCACTTCCCCCAAAAATCTGAAGAATCTAAACCAGGATTTGTGCAGGGTTTACATGTGTAAATCACACATTGCAGCCTAAAATCTTTTTCTTACCTGTTAGATACTTCCACAGCCAGGTAGCCTCCCCAGCATTCACTTTCTTAAAAACTTAAAGCTTCCAAGATGACTGACACGTTTTTGTATACTCAGCATCAAAAATATTGTTACCTATTTTGTAAGAACTAAAGAAGTCCCAGGTTCAGATCTAAAGACCGCTCTTCTAGCAGTCTGTCTCCAACCACACACAGCAGCAGGCCTTTAGAGAGGAGACTAAGAACCAGAGTGCAATGTGCCCCTTCACCTTGATACTGCTCCTGAACCTCTAAAGTTTGTCAGCTGAAAGAATTCCTGAGCAGGACACTACTCCTAGATCAGGAAAAGGGGGTGGGAGGAGGGAAGAAAAAAGTCACCAACCGGTGGACATTTATCCACCAGAAGCTTCTATTTTCTCAGGCTATATATGCTTTTGGTCTCCAAAATATACTATGACAGAGAATTATGAATTATATAAACCCATACCCCATTTGGTAATTTTTAAACCTAAAGTCTAACCATCTTATTAGGTGTTTCCTTTCCTTTTTTTTTTTTTTTAACTGTAAATGCAATAAAACATTCCTTCTTCACTTTGCCTGCACATTAATAAATTAGGCATCATCATGTTCAAATTGCACCACCCATTTTCCAGGACAGAGAGAGACTTGCATTAGCTAAAGCAATGCTACAAAGGCTATAAATTGAGCAGTCTAATGCAGAGCTTGAATACGTGACTGAAATGCAGCTGGAGAACAGACTTACTAGTAAGCAAGGTGTCTACAGCCCAATTACTAGCATTGGCCTCCTGCAAAATTATTTGCAGGAGAACATGCAGACGAATTAATATTCAAATAGGACATGTAAAGACATATACTGTGATCAGAAATGAAGGCATTACAAGCAACTGGAAGATGCGTGTGCTCTTAATTTAAGGATAAAATAATTAACCATTTAACAGTACCAAACAGATAGACAGTAGAAGATACTCAATTCCTTGCAAGCCCTAACACACTGGCTATGTGTAAAAGGGAACTTCAGATTACATTTGGGTAGTTGAACAGCCAGCGCTTACCATGTGCTGTCTGGTCATTGGTACAGAGCAAAACCTCTTCTACCCTCTATTCAGCCCTGTATACGTAAACCAACAAAATAAACCCAGCACAGAGTCAAACTGCACACCCGGACAAGGCTGGCTCCAAATGTGGGCTAACAGGAGCACATTTGCAGAGCAAAACAGTTCACCACTGAGCAACCAACATCTGCAGTTTAGAGGGTCTTACTTCAGCCTAGGTTTAGTGTAGTCCCATGGACCAAAGGCCAGTTAGTAGGAGTTGGAGCCCCTCAGGTACACCGCTAGAATACATCGTCAGACTTTGTTCCACCTGAAAGGAAACCAGTCCATGCACTCCAAGACTGCTCTACAATGCAAAGCAAAGTACAGTAAATGGGACAATTGGGAGATTCCCTTCAAAGGCTCACACACGTAATCTGAACTAAAATGCTATTTGGGCCAGGGTCCTTGGAATACTTCCAGCAGTCAGTGGAAAAAGTAGCTCCTGGGAAGGCCAGTAAGTAGAGACTAAAGCTTTCCAGACAAGGCTATAAGTCCCTGGGTACCACAACCAAATGTTCATGTTCAGTTCATAAAAGGCTAGAGCATAATGTCTGCTAGAGCAAAACACAAATTAAATTACCCTGCATACCCACCACTTACTTTTTTTCCATTCCAACCAAAAAGGAACTTTGTGAAATTCAGCACTCCAGCTGTGCTCCTGAACTATCAAGACAACGTTGAGGAACTGCTGAGCAAATCAAACTCCTGGCTGCTGAACATCCTTTGGAGTCGGAAGCAACTGCTACAGAAATCGCCTCAAAGCAGGAGGGCCAAAATCTGTAGAGTGCTACAACTCCATAATTCTTTGTTTTGTGTGTATTCCTCGGTTATTTGGCACTCGGCACRGGTAACAAACCCTTCTAATTCCTGCTTTATCCTACCGAGATGCTAGATCGATGTTTGCCTCCGATTCTGGTGGTAATTAAACTTAAAAGACTAATAACCTGAAGAGTACAAGACAATATGTCTCCTGCATTCCCAGCCATACTCAAAGCATCAGAGTAGCCAAAACGCACAGCGATAACCTGATGTCACATTTGATGCCACAAGCTTCCCCTGCTGCAGGCAAAATCAGCTGTCTACCATCTCTCCACTCCTTTTTCTTTCCTAGCAACGAGACACCAGTATACATAAATCTGGTGGGGGAGAAAAGGGAAGGAAACCTGGTACTCGAAATAGTCCCTGCAAGAGAAGCAACGGAGAACAGTGTCTGAAGGATTTCTTACAAGGACTGCTCAAGCAAACTGTCTGCCTCCCAGCAAGCTCTGCATTTTCCCCCCATCAGGCCATACCAGTTACAAGCCAGGCATTTGCTGCATCCTTAAAATATGTATAAAATTTCAGAATTTAATGTACCGAATGTCAGTGTCGCAGCAGAGTTGGGAAGTCTGAAATACAAGAACAAACACATTTCAGCTGCTATACTTCTTATAAAGAGAAGCTTGACACATTGGCAGATATTGATTTTTCCCCTCTAATTCATATTGAATTTAAGAGCATTCATTTAGGCTTTTTCCCCTCTAATTCATATTGAATTTAAGAGCATTCATTTAGGCTTTGAACAAAAAGCTAAATTCTCAGAAGTTTCACTGATGCTTCCCCCAAAGCACAACACCAAGTTTCCCACCTACAGTTTACATCTTAACACTGAAAAGTCTACGCTGTATATGAAACTTCTTCCCAGAAGGGCACTAGTGCAAACCTAGCATAGACCCTCAGCATAACTTTTGACCAGTGCCCCTATTTCGCAGAACATCCATAGCAGCAACACCGCTGACAAATTGCCACTCAGATCTGTAACATTCTCTGTCTCCTAGTAATAACAGTTAAATGGATGGGTGATTTATGGGTACAAGCCGTAGGATGCAGTGGGTTTTGTGAAAGTGTAGGTACAGTTATACTTTCGACATCAGCAGGAAGATTAGCGAGAAGCCACAAAGCCAGAAAGGTTCTTCCAGCATGCCTCTGTGAAAGGAGGGGGTGGAGAGCCCAGCAGGAAAATGTCAGAGACCTGACTTAGGTGATTAATCTCTTAATTGGCCAGCATTAGAAAAATTTTGCTTTCCCATGTTTCTTTCTCATTATCACCTGGCAATGATGTAGGCTGAACTATCCTCACAGCTGTTTTTTCTGGGCTGAGTTTAAGGCACATCAGGACTATCTGGATAAACCTACACCACAATTCCCTGTAATATGACTATCCTGCAAGCAAAGTAGTTATTATTTGCCACTATCATCTCAGAGGCTAGGCTGAGACAATAGAAAAAAAAAAACCCAAACAAACAAAAAAACCCCACCACACTACTCCAATAAATTTACATTCAACAAAACAAATGACAGTCAAAAAGACAAATCGAGAGGACAAAGCATCAGACATACAATATGGGTGAAAATGATGTACAATAATTTCAGTGTACCAGAAGCAGCTTAATCTCCACTGCTCTTAATCTGACACTTCTGAAAAACGTTAAGTTTTTATAGTATTTTTAATCGCAAAGTTTTTATAGTAAGAGCTTCATAAGTATTTTACATAACAGCATAAACTAGCCACTTCCATAATTCTAAATGCTGGAGTGATTACATTTTTTAAAGTGCCTGACATACGTAATGGTTGCTGAAATAGTGGGCAGTCTTCTGTATGTTGCAATCCCTTACTCATCTTTGTAACTGCACTAAAATAAAGGTACAATTCTATACAGTGTATATCCCATATAGTCCTTATCTTCAGATTTGCTGCATTTATAAATTCCTTTGAACAGCACAAGGGATTTAATGCATAGGTATTTTTGGAGACGTCATTTCTGTTTTAGTCAAGTCACAATACAAAATAAACAGTGCCCTATTGACTGTTTGCTTTTCACATTCTTTCGTGAACATTAAATTTCCAATGAAACCACTGAGATGCCTACATTTCTAATATCACTTTACGGTAAAAATAATTTACAGTAACATCCAAAGATACATTAAAGGAAAAAAACAAGCTGATTGCTGGTGCACTTCATTTGATATCAACATTATTTTGTAAGCAGTACCCACAGTACTATCAGTACACATGAAATCGTACAGAAAGAAAATAAAAACACATACTGCTGATTCCAGGCTGAATCTGCATTATTTAAAAAGTAAGGCTACGCAGCACAATGGCACAGATCCCTATTCCGAATTAAATTCTRCTCTTAAAAAGATCCCTCAAGAGAAGGAAGCTATCAGAAATCAATGCAAAGCTCCTTGGCTTGCAATACAGCTCCTTCTTTTATTGGAGATGGTAGAGGAAGAGCTTTGGTAAAGATTTCCAATCAGAACAGTTCACATATATGAACAACTGTCAGCTACATATTAACGTCGACTGAGGATGATTCAATCCCAGTTCACTATGTCCCTTTCCTTGCTCCAGGAATCTCTAAGCCAACATCTGCCTTTCTTCACTGCCTCTGAATAAATGCCATGGCTTGATTAGAAGACAGGTCAGTCAATTAACAGTGAAACAATGCGATACTCTCTACATTACATTGTGAGATACTGGTCATTTTTATAAAGCAAGTTCTAAATATTCTAACACAAAACTAAAAAATCTGATGGACTATATCTGGGCTTTTATATCAAGGATTTTATGACTAGAGACCCAGTCAGATTATGTTGGGATTTTTTTATACCAGGCTCTATTTAAGCACATATTGTGAATCTAAAATGCTTTGTTCCAGCTGTCAAACAAAGAAAAGGCTCCTTTGTTATTGCCTAACCTGAATATATTGAGAATACCATCCTAAAGCACACCGTTTGAAATTTTTTTTTTTATGACAGAAGTCCAAAACTGATATAGATAATATAAAAAGTGTTCCGTAAAGGTTTATATTTAAAAGCCATGCTGTAAAAATGCACAACAAAGCAGCACAAAGTCTAGGCTATGAAACACCAATGAGTAGGTGTAGAGTTGCTTTAAGTTGAAGTTTGAAAGAAAATAGCACAGATTTTAAAATGTGGCATATATTAAATTGTGCAGCGTTCCCCAAGGACTATAATACGTGAAGAAATCAGCTCACAGTTCTGCTTAAGCCACCAGCTACAGATCAGCAGCACCAAAACTAAAATGCAATTAGACAACATTTTCTTTCTTCTGTGGCAAGGCATGCTGATGAAAAGGTATCAAATATTCTTTCTTATCGAATGGATATTACACACAGAAAACTATAAAGAGAATATAAATACATGCACACAAACTCCAAACCCACTGCTCTGAAAACCGCAGTGGGGAACTCTACAAGGTAAGAGAGAAGATAAAGGAAGTCTTTGTGGTAACTGAGCTGAAAAAAGTACATCCATTCATTATGGATGAGTACCTGGATGCCAGAATTTTGGTTAAAGAAAATATTTTTTCTTCCTCTCTTGTTCCCTGCATTCCTTCATGAGTTCCCACAATAGTGCTCGATGTTTTCTCATATTCCACATCTCCACTCTCACATTTAATAGTCT
This sequence comes from Oceanodroma leucorhoa, assembly GCA_030449065.1. Classification (NCBI taxonomy): domain Eukaryota; kingdom Metazoa; phylum Chordata; class Aves; order Procellariiformes; genus Oceanodroma; species Oceanodroma leucorhoa. The sequence goes on along the minus strand of JASVER010000016.1, from coordinate 10,995,202 downwards.
ACACAATCTCAAATACATACATCTAATTTCCTCTTTCATTGTTCCTTCCTTGTCCCCAGTACTCTTCAAGAATTAAAACTTTACCCTTGAATTAAGCTGATACCCTTTCCCAAGCACTCTGCATCAGTAGATGCAAAACCAAAACCCATTTAAAAACAACTAAAGATGCTAGCTTAGTTCAACCTAGCCACATTTCCAATTTCCACCATCCATCACTGTTCTAGCACCCAGAAGTTACACTGTTCTACTTCATCCAGAAAAGGCCATGTTCTAAGAAAGCAAGCAGTAAGAGAGAACAGTTTACAAAACTTGTAATTTGTTCTCAGACTACTTTGCCTGCTATAAGTCAAAATCAATTCACAAATTCTAAAATTTCATAGAATCACAGAATGGTTTGGATTGGAAGGGACCTTTAAAGGTCATCTAGTCCAACCCCCCTGCAGTGGCAGGGACATCTTCAACTAGATCAGGTTGCTCAGAGCCCCGTCCAGCCTGACCTTGAATGTTTCCAGGGATGGGGCATCTATAGTCTCTCTGAGCAACCTGTTCTAGTGTTTCACCACCCTCATCATAAAACATTTCTTCCTTATATCTAGTGAGATCCAGTAATTTCCAACAGCCCAAGGAATCTGAATTCAATAGCAAAGAAAATAATTTAAACACAGAATAGCTGCTGATTGTTAATAACTGGTAACCWATTTCCTGCCCTTCCCTTTGAACTTGGCCTCACAAACCAATTCCCTCTCCTCAGCAACTCACAGGCGCCCTTACACCCCCATTTCTACCCCCTTCATCCTCTTCCCTTCCTGCACACTCCACCTCAGCTAGCATCTGCTTCTTTGGTCTCCTTTCTTCCCCAAAAGTGATTTGGGTTCCTCCTGGACTTTGAATTACACTGCCAGATTTACACAGAGGCCTCCATCAAAACCTCTTTTTCCCCCACCACACTCCACACTGTAAACAAAGGTTAGAATAAAGCTAACTTTTGATGAGGCACAGAGACACAATAATAGACAAAATAAAGCTTTTTAGCTATTTGACCTACACATGCTGTTTATTTGGCTTACTGTGCTGGTTTTGGCTGGGGTAGAGTTAATTTTCTTCATAGTAGTTAGTATGGATAGTAGCTGTCTTTTGGATTTGTGCTGAAAACAGTGTTAATAATACAGGGATGTTTTAGTTATTGCTGAGCAGTGCTCACACAGAGTCAAGGCCTTTTCTGCTTCTCACCCCACCCGYGAGTGGGCTGGGGGTGCACAAGAAGCTGCGAGGGGACASGGCCGGGACAGCTGACCCCAACTGACCAAAGGGATATTCCATGCCTTATGGCGTCGTGCTCAGCATATAAGGCTGGGGGAAGAAGAAGGAAGGGGGGACATTCGGAGTGACGGCGTTTGTCTTCCCAAGTAACCATTACGTGTGATGGAGCCCAGCTTTCCTGGAGATGGTTGAACACCTGCCTGCCCATGGGAAGTGGTGAATGAATTCCTTGTTTTGCTTTGCTTGTGCGTGCGGCTTTTGCTTTACTTATTGGTAAGTATACTTCTTATGAGATAAACTGCCTTTATCTCAACCCACGAGTTTTCTCACTTTTACTCTTCCAATTCTCTTCCCCATCCCACTCTGAGGGGAGCGAGCAAGCAGCTGTGTGGTGCTTAGCTGCTGGCTGGTGTTAAACCGCAACACTTACATATACAAATACTGTGCTCTTGCCTATTTCCTAACTACCATCTTCAACATTGCTTTCCCAAGACCGCTTTTGGTACCAAAGCATACATAGGATAAACACAAAACAATTTACGTAATTTTGGGCAGTGACAACTGTAGTTGGATCCTGCAACTGCGGAAGGCAAAAAAAAAATATAGAATATCAAATGTAAAAGCTGTAAACCCCTTTTTTTTTTTTTTTTCTTTTTTTCCCCCTGGAAACCGTATCTCAAGCATACTTTGTCCAATTGATCCCCAATTTCAAAACATTCAGTATTTCCTGACATTCCCAAAATGGCACCAAATTCTGTAAAAAAACTCAGAAAGTTTGTGGGGCTCAGAGCACCGTGCAAAGTAAACCACCCAAAGTAAACAGAAACGGGTTCTTACACTGAACTGGAACAAAGCCGCATCTCGCTGCCATAACCTCAGAGGAGGCACTTCCTCTGCTATCAAGTCATACTTCGTGTCAGCAGCTTCGCAGTGGTGTAACGTATCACACTGTGAGGCACTACCTTCTGCCAAAGCACTGCCCCAAAACAAAGCCTTCTCCCGCTCCCTACGCATGTGTTACAGCCCTCGCACTACCTACTTACTGCCATGAGTTGCTCCACTGASTTAAAATGAGAAGACCTCTCCTTAACTGGCACAGAAACCCAAGGAAATTAAACTGCCCAAGCAGTCTTTACCTTTAAATATTTTCTAAGTCTTCTAAAACAGATTCTTACCCATTATGTTGTTGAGCGGTTATGTTTTCACAAGTAGCATAGACCAGCTGCCTACCAGCAAACAAAGGTCCCAGGTATCCCTCTCAGATAATGACTCCATACTGGAAATGATATACTTTCACAGACTGCTGTTCATTTAGACCTACCTAAAAACTCAAAAAAACCCAGCCCAGCAGGTTCTTATTCTAAAAATTACTTTGGTTTGCTGAGCTATTTCCCCTTTCATGGCCTGCACGCCTCTGTTAACGGAAGATGAGCAGATATAACACACCTCCCTTGAAACAGTAGCTGTGTGTTCTGCATGTGAGGAACAAAGCCTTGAAAAACTCAGATTTCCACCACAGCACAGTCATTTATAAATGATCCAGTCCATACGGTAGGACARTAGGGTGCAAAGCAGAGCTGGCGACTCAGGGGCACCACCCCCCTATATACCAACACATCACAATAGTGGTAGAGTCAACACACCCACCGCATTCAACCCGTTATGGAGCCCTCCAGACACAACGAAGGTGGCAATTCTGACAGGCTTAATCTTGGATTTGCCTGGGGTGGGGAACAAATACAAGGAAGTCAGGCAGCCACCCACACTATGTGCAGTATGGTCAGAAACAGAGGAAACACTTAGATTACTTGCTCAAATGTCCCATGTCCTACAAACAGTGTTCTAAGAGTATCTCAAAATTCTCTGTTTTTCCACACTCACCCATCCACCAGCACTCTAAAGAATTTATTCTGGAATTATCAGCACCTCAAGAGTACTATAGGAAGAAAAACAACGGTAGAGTTGTTTGATTTCCCTGAAGGGAGCTCACAAAACAATCTGTCCATCTGCTCTGCATTGGAAAGATTGAAGCAAACACATGAAAGGAATTAACATACAATACCTCACCAACATAGGTATATTTTCCTTACTGCTGGTTCCCATAAGGCTCTCAGAACACTGAATGCTAACCAAAACATCACAGGATCCTGCAAATTTTAAGCATAATGTTAGAAAAACATTAAAGAAAAAAGAAAAACAGGAGTAGTTACAGGCATAATCAAGACAGCCCATCTAGAAAGAGTAACTTTTCTTAGTCCACAGTTTCTTTTTATGCATCTACACATACCTACATTTTCAGGCAAAAAAAGCAGTAGAGATATACAGCACAGTTTCATGGAAATGGTTCTGCCCATGGCTATGCCAGGTGGCTTCAAGTCACACTCTGCCTATTCTCGCCTGAGCACCAGTTCTACAGTGCTGCATTACATGATCTCAAACGAATAACTCCATTTCTTTCAGCTTCTAGGTCCTCTGTAAAAATGTAGATAAAGTAACAATTGCTCATAGCAGCCTCATTAGGCTTAATTTAAGACCTCTGTGAGATCTTCAGATAAAAAGAGTGCTGTAATTACACAATCCAAACTACTTCTTGCATAAGAAACCTTTTATTATTCCTTTCATAATTTGACCTTTTCTTAAAAGTTAGTGCCTTTTTGTTCTTTTACAGGACTCTSTTCCCTATAAAAGACTATTACCTCTTGGAGTCACCTCTTAATTTTCTAATTTCAAAAGCAGATAAAGCCCAGCCTCTTTTTTCCTATTTGAACAAAAGGGATCCTTGAGGGTTTTTGGTTTTTTTTTTTTTAAATTTAAAATTATTGTTCCCCTACCTTCCTCCCTTTCACACACACACACACTTTACTTTTTTCACATTTGCGATATTCTTTTCATCCTGGCTCTGCAGCTGTCCCCACTGTCCCAGCACAGAGCTCCTTGAAGTGTTTCAGGCATAAGAATTACCCCCCAAGCACACAGGGCAGCAGGCAGGGCTGCACAGGAGGATGTCATCAGAGGTCAGTGAGGAGAAGACCAAAAGGCTCTTTAGGCAAGTTCCACAGCCCTTTAACTCCCCTTGGGTCCCCATTCAGCAAAGCAGTTACAAATGTGACAACATCCCATCGACTACCAAATGCAGTCAGAGGCCCAGCTGGATTGCATTCACACAGGAACAGCAGAGCCCACCCAACAACAGCCACTGCAAAGAAACCCGACCTCCTCCAGCATGCAGACCCACAGAAAAGGCTTTTGTATGTCCAACCTGAGTGGAGCGCAGCAGTGCCAAGGCACCTTCACTGGTCTCCATGCCTCACGCTACTAGACTTTAAAATTTTAAATACAGGCACACTGCCTTCTTCCAGCCTGAGCCCATGAAGTTTCTGCCTCCAGCAGCCTCTCCACCTGCTCATCGGAGCCTCCCCAGGCTGGAAATCAAAGCCACCAGACCAATATCTATGTTGACTTGAGAGCCAGGTGACAATCAGAGCCAGGAGGGAAGGGGAAAGAGGAGCAGAGTGGGAGTCTGATGGGACTTGGCCTGCAGAGGCAAGGGCAGGAGCACCTGCTAGAAACCAAGCTCAGCGAAAGAGGTTTGGGTATCACCATGCTCTCCAGAAGGGGTTCAGAAAAGCAGGTGCTCCAGAAAGGATGAGGGATTTGCCATTTTAATGTGAACCCACATACAAAAGACAGGACGCCTTTCAAGTGTGATCCTCTTGGAGGCCCCAGATGYGGGTTCTGCTTCCAGCCCTGCAGCTAAGCTTTCTACACATCTCCTGCAAGCACATAAAATAAATGCATTAAAGCCTACTCTCTTCTGTAGCATGCGTTAACTACAAATGAAAACACTGCAAGAAATAGGTTTTTATTAGCATACAACTTCAGAATAACTAATCTCTACCTTCTTCATGAGTTACACTTAAATAGTATTGCTACAGTAGTGAATCTTGCTATGAATTTCACTCTATGCCAGTACACCCACAACACCTCAATAGTTTTAACAAGTGGTTTTACCATAGCAAAATAAACATTTCTATCGAGCCTCCCACCTTGATTCTGTCCAGCAGCATCCCCTTCTATTGATATTTTTTGAGCCGTATGTCTTTGAAATAATGAGTAAGGATTACATTAATGTGTCTAAACAGCAACCTCTATAAACAATTTTTTTTCCCTTCCAAATACCTTCTGCAAATGCAACAGAAGATAGCAGCTTTCCCCTCCCACACCCATTCAGCTTCTTTTCACTTTACCTCAGCTGGACAGCTTGAGAAGAACTGTGGTAAAATATGTAGATCAGACAGATGGTATTTGCTGCTCTTTTATCAATCCTGCTGCTCAATAGTTTTAAAAAGCTATGATAATTCATTACCTGAATAGTCTCAGATCCTGGGTTCCACTACAACTTTGTCTTATMCATTTTGTAAGTGGAATTATTTTATTTACAGGAAGTACCAGAACCTTCAGCCAGGGCAGAAAGAGGTACTGGATTATAACAAGACACCTGAAACAACTGACTTTTTGTTCTTTGCTTTTAAATTTCTCCCCAAAAAGCACAATCCTCTCCCTGCTTTATTATTTCAACAGATCTGAAGAGCAGCTGTCCTCTGCACTTCCCAGCTGAAGCAGTGGGGCAGGGATGGTTTAGCCCTCCTTTATGGTTCTCTTTACACTATCCACCCTCACCCTAAGGCGTGCTCATAGCTCCCCATTCCTCCCCACGCTCAAAACTCCTCTCTTCCCAGAATTATATCTGACCATTATTTCTCTAATGTATTAATAAATAACCAAAGAAACTACTCATACATATATATCTCTCTCTCCATCTTTGGGGGTGTGGAGATACAGAGATATATATATATACACACACACACACCCTCCCATCCTCTTGGGAGACATGTCTCCCTCCTCATATACAGAAAACTGTTTAGCTGACTTCAATTCCTCTTCCTTTTATGGACAGAGGTTTTAAGACAGTAAGCGAGGTTAAAATATAGAAAAACATTGTTATTTGGTTACAGAACAACAAAGAAGGGAAAAAGAGTTAAAACAATAGATTTGACTCTGAAATATCACTATTTGATGACTGTTTTGCTAGAATCTCAGTTAATCAGTGTTCAAATTGCAATTTAGGCAGCAGTCGTTTCTAAGCAAGATGTTCCTTAGTGATGGAAGATATGCAAATAACTTTTATCATGTTATTTGCTAGAGGCTCCACATTTCAACACATATCTTCTTCCAAACAATAAGCTCCTGTCAAGTTAGCGTTCCATCAAATCTGTCAATTGCAACTCATTTGGTGCTACAGGACAAGCCGACACATTGCATAAAGGTCAACTGGAAAAATGTCCCTTCCACTACATCAATATCATAAATTGGTAAAGGTCACTCCATCCAATAATTGCTACTACAGAAAATAACTTCGTTGCAATCTACACGATAGGAAAAAAAAAAAGCAGTTCAAGTCCTTCATTTTWCTCCAAGATATGACACACTAATATTACTGCCATTTTCTTGCAGTCTATACAGTCTAATGAGAACAGCTTAACCTACAGGCTCTACAGCTTTCACAAGTACATCAATTATAATATACAAAATTACAAAAGGACAACTTTTCCATAAAAATATGAAAATTAAAATGTCAGCATTTATTGGTAGTAACACCTTACAACTCTGAAGTTCCAATCATGATAGGAGCTCAAAGGGCTTTACAGTCTTTAATTAAAACTCTGACGAGACTGGTATGGCAAGTGATGATRTACCCATTTTACAGACAGTTCATCTGAAGCAGAGTGAAGTAGCTTGCCTACAGCTAAAATAACATGAAGCAAATATGATCACATAGTCTAACATAAAAACAACCAAAAGAAAATCTGTTGTACTTTTTTTCTTTTATCTCCCCATTCCTGCATAGTAATTCATTCTCTTTCATCAAAACTTTTATCTACTTCTCTAAAAAGTATCACTCTATCGTTTGGAACATCACAGTGTATTGTAAAATGTAAAATTAATGTGTACAAATACAGAAGTTAGCACTAGGCCACTTTAATGATGGAGCTGAAATCCTAAGACTAAGTGAGCAACAACCCGACTTACACAGACGCACAACCCTTGTCACCCAAGGAAGCCTGGGTTGTGTTGCACAATGATGGAAGAGAAGGAGAAGGAAGATGATCAGGTTCACCTTATCTCACTACATCAATCCAAGAGAGATTCAGATACAACTCCGTGTACTCTCAGTTTCCATTGTTAATGAAAGATTAAAAATTGAATGCTAGCACATAAGATTCAGATTCTGTATCATCAAGACAAGTTTGGAAGAAATTTCGCATTTACTGGGAAGAGTAGTAAAAAGATCTTACACACTGGACTCTAAAAGCAAAAAAAAGAAATTGTGCATTTGGGGCTCCAATTGTAAGCACTGGGCTTCTATATCTGTTGCAAAGCTGCCTAGGTCTTACTACTTTCCCAGGTGCCAGCTGAATATAACTAAAAAGTGTGTGCATCCTAACCAAGCTTTAGATTAAATCAAGAAGAAACAACTTTTTGTTAAAGAAACATAAAAGTTAACCAGAGACAGCTGCAACTCTGTCCCTAAGACAGAGAATAAACATTAACTACCCAGATGTCTCCAGAATGAGGCTAATGGAAATTATAACATCATCAACATTAATAACAGAATCAGGCCAACCTGTCAGTAAGTGCTGTAAGAGATACAGTACAGATATGTGAAGTCACATACCTCTCTTTCAAAGCATTATTGCTCCATTAAAAAAAGATCTGGCATAGCATAGTACCATATAGCTCATTTCATAGGTTTTTGTTTCCACAGGGAAGGGGAGGCTGGAAGATGGCCAACGGACAGGGTGGCACTCTTCACAGACCTCTTCACTGCCACTTCAGCTGCCACATGCAAGAATGGGAGTGATGTTTGTTTTACCCTCTGGCACATTTCCTAAGTGTGTCAAATTCAACTAGTTATTCAAAGATACTCAATAACAACACTATCAAGACCTTAGAAAGCCATAATGGAATTGTAGGTTTCTTCAGTGACGAGCATTATGAATGATGGCAGCATCACAATGGTCGGTTGCAAGCAGCTGCAGTAAAGCACATCCAGAAGAAAACAAAATTAGTCTCAAAGATCTTTGTTTTCTRGATATTCAGTAATGGACAGGAAATATCATTCTGAAGTCTTTTACTCAGARGTTAGCAAAGCACTGTGTTTGAGGAATGCCCCTTGAGAAGTGGATCTTTAACTGTAACTGCATTAACACAATACAATATAACCCCCCCATTCTGGAGAATGTTATTTATGTCTACTTGGAAACTTAATCAAATAAATGCATTACTGTGTAAATAAAATTTGCCCTTGGCCAGCTGTCTCCTACCTGAAGGGGTGAAAGCTTAAAAATCCGTATTCAATAATCTAAATATAAAGACTGATATCCACTGAAGTCAGTGGAATTCTCAGGTGCGCGGCCTATTTGCAGGCTGGACTGGTTATACGAGCCTAAACTGCAGAAGAAAAATGATTATTTTTTTTTATAAAGGACTGGAAAGAAAAGTTTACAGACAATACCTTATACCTTTCCAAGCACAATCCAGCAGCACATAAATACATACAACAAAACATGGGCATATTACACCAGCAGAAGAAACAAAACGAGTCTCGAAGTGACAAGAATTGCCAGACTAGATCAGATTCAGGTCCATCCAGCACAGGATCCTGCGTGCTGCAGTGACAACGGGATGTTTCAACATTCCAAAGAATGGAGAGAAAGGACTACAGGGGCAGCCTGCCAGCCTCTGGAACTCTGCACACGCTTCTGGTACCGGGAAATCCTAAGATCTCTTCAGCAGGCTCCAGGAATTACCAGGCTGTGGTATCCTATACTTAATGCAATTATGCTATGAAGAACATTAAGAAATAAACGCTCAAGCAAAATTCCATTGTGCTAAGTTTCCAAAACCTTTTCCAGAAATACTTTTTTAAACAGATTAAGCAGAAGGTGCAATCAGGTACAATAGGAAATGTGTCAAATACATGAAAGAATATAATAAAAAAAATGCAACAAAGTATTTTTATAAAGTTTTAAAGAAAGTAAAAGTCTGAATGTTATTCTTTCAGAAAACTCCTATAGAATATTTCCCTCTGTACAACTACATTGTCTCCTACATTATATTCCCATTACTGAGCTTCACTGATGATCAAAAAGCCTTTTTATTTTTTTCAAATAATTTCTACAGAAATTCTCCCTGATGCTGCTAAATTTGCACTGTCATCATTCTAATTTATATTCACCTTCTTCCTCCACTGTTATTAGACAAGAGAATTAACATGAAACTCCCAAAAAGTTAGAAACAAAATCTTTTATAAGTAGCAAATATATCTCTTGTCCAATTCAGACATTCCTAGTCACTCCATCTAGTTTCATAAATCTTCCTTTAGGAACAAAACAAACCATCATKTGTCCTTATACCTAACCTGAGCCTTTAAATTACTTATTTTCTAAGGAAAGGATTGAGATATTTAGATATTAAGATATCCTCTAGCACTGCGGCTTCTTCTCCTTTCCTAGCTTGGCTTTATTTTCTTCACATACAAACAAGACTTTGGCTTATTTACCTAACTCCACTAACAATGAGCCCTAGCTGTGAAACAAGTTCAGATTTCCTCAAATTCTGACAAAAAGGATTGAAACGGTATTCAAATCTTGTTGGTGGCTGGCCACGAGGCTCTCATCAGGGCAAGGTGTGAAGCTCACCCACTGTGGTTAGAGCAAGGGGCGGTTGCAGCTGAACCCCAGGCCTGGAGGTTGCCAGCGCGCCTGCCGTCACATCGGGGCTAAGGAAGCAATCAGACCACCAGCAGCTTTAGCTCCAGGYGGTGACTTGGAAAGGGAGAATCAAAGATATGTGTGAGCTTCAGGAGCCAGGTCAACGGAGATGTCCCATGATAGCTCAATATGGGTGCTCCACTCCCAATACTAAAGGTAGCCTGGGAATTTCCTGGCGATACTGGAGGCAGGAAGAGTGACTGCATGGGACTGATAGAGAAAGAGGAAGGAAAGAAAGGAACAGTGATGCAAATGATTAAGAAGGTGCAAGTGTTGCCAGCTGCAGTAGAAGGTATGGCAGAAAGCACAAAAGACAACGACTGCAGGCAGTGGGCAGAGAGGTTTCAAGGTATGCAATGTGAGGTGAGAGGTTAGACTAGGAAATAACAGAAAGCAGGAAGAAAGCTAGAAGAAAACTAGAGTATTTTAGGCCAGATGTTTAATTCATCTGCCACCACCTCTTGGGAAAAAGAGAAAGCAAAACATATATGGTTCAATATAAATATTTGCTTTAAAAAACCAAACACAACACACAATCCCACTGTTCTTCCAAAATGGGAAGCTCTGACAAGCCCAAGGACAAAAGGTATCCGCAAAGATCAAGCCAGAAGTACAGCACTGCTCCCTCACACAAAACAAACCAGGACAGCAAAGGGTACGTTTAACACAGTCTCTTCCCGTTACAGCTTCCTGCCAGAATTCTTCTCCTGCAATCACACATAGAAGCCTGAAGCCTCAGGAAGGGACAGGGAACTCCATTAGGAGCCAAGGATGGCCTTGCAGAATCTGACCCAAACCATTCACAGAAAGCAGAAAAACAGCACACAAACACACACCACCACCCCCCCAAATACTTTTTACTAGTTTCCCGAGGGCGCAGATTCAAACCACCAGCATCTAATTTTGATGCAAGCAGATACACTGCATGAGGCTCCTTCCCATACTAAAGAGCACAGTGGCTTGACCTCCAGCTCCTTTCATACACGCACTGTTGTTCCTCAGGCTTCTGGGGGGCTGCTGCAAATAAAGGAATGCAGGGAAACAACACCTGGTAAGAAAAGGTCAATAGCTTTCCAGTCTGGTGAAAATTAACTCATTGAGAGAAAGGGACAAGGAAGATGCACCTTGTCATCATGCCCCCATCTTGATTTCAGATTACAGGGAGGCAGCAGAGTGACTATTTTGCACCAGCTCTGAGCCTGCAGCCCAGAGGACAGGTACAACCACAGAAATGCAGCACAGCAGCAGGCTGATAATATCCACTACCGCCCCCAGGGGACCACAATTAGCAGGTGAGGAGCAAATTCAAGCCCTGCTCACCAGGTGACAGGCAGAAACAGCAGCACTACAGGCTAATGAAGCCTGCTGGCTGAATAAATATGTGAGAAGGGCACAGGAGAGGAAGAACCTGTAACTCAGGGGCGGAGACAAAAGACACTTGCAAAGCACCCTCCTAAAACACAAAGTGGAGGGAAGAAAAGTTTCTGCTAGGAGATACTGTAATGTTGTAAGATGAGGGCAGGGGAACAGAGAACATAAGAGCAGGAGMCATGGGAAAGCAAGCTTCTTGCCTTACAGTCACTAAAGTTCCTCATACCGCCCTGTGCATGCAGGATGCACTCTTCTTCGTGCGCAACTCATGCCTGAAAGACGGGAAATCTTCATTTTTAAGACAGCGTCTGCTGGGGCTGAATTTGAACAGTAGGAGCCCTGGCAACTCCCCATAGCCAAGGTTAAGGCAGTAAAGAATAACCATTTGTTAGCCCTTTTGCCAAAAAGGAACCCCCAACCAGCATATTTCTCAACAAACAAGTGCAAAACCTCAGAATCCGCCCGGGGACAGCAGCCGACAGATCCGTACTTCCCACTGGGATTACCCTGGTAATTAACACTCCGTTTTTCATTATGGTCATTCCCGCACATTTCAGTAGCAAGCAGCTGCCGATGCTTAAAAGTAGTTGAGCAGTAAGGAAGAGGCTATTTAAATATCAGTTGAAAAACCTGCATGAAGACCATGCAGAGGCAGTAAGGCGCTGAACACAACGCACTACTGCTAAACATATCCCGCATCTACAGGAAGTAGATCAACCTGAGGCCAAGCTGGCCTCCTCACTGGTAGGAGGCAGGATAGTCATGAATTTCGTGAGAGTTGGCAGTGATTAAATACTCATTCAACTTTTTGACCTTGCCCTGAGCTCCCAAGAAGAACATTCTCTGACTAGAAATAAGCATTGCTACAGCTTCATCCTAACCTTCAAAAGAAAACTGTGACAGTTAGTTAATCTTAGCTGTGCAGAATATTAACATCAAGGAAGATCCAGCCTTTCTGTGTCTCTCTTCTGCAAGCTGGTTTGGGTTGTTGCTTTAAACCCCTTTGCATAGAAGGGGCGATTGGTATTTTTCGTGACCTTTAGCTGGCGCCAGTATCATCTGCCTACTCACTTGGAAGCTGAGATGATAGGTGTGTGCACTATACATCACTTCAAAAAAGACCTCCAACTGTCAAGCGTCAATTGGCCTGCAGATGAGAATTGGGGAAAAAAAAAAAAAAAAAAAAAAATCTAGTATTTCACACTGTTTTCTTGATTTTTCCAAAGCTTATCCAGTGTACTTTGGTATAGGTAGCCTTTCTGGTTGCCTACCAGGGCTATATAAATGCTTTCTTTGCTTTCCCAAGGGTACTTCAAGAAATTCTGCACCACAGGTAACATTTAGCAACATTTCCTTTAGGTAGGCTCCTATTGGAGATACTAGGAACAATGTGTCCTGTTGCATTACATGACAGAAAAATCTTGAATATTAAAAATGGACTTTGGTAATTTTAGGTAGACATACAGTGTATCTTTGTAATGGATGGGGGAAAAGAAATTAAGATCATATAAAAAAGCATGAGAAAGAAGATGTTCCTTAGAACTAATAGGCATCAACTATACATACCTGAATCAACCAACCACCCAAACAACAGCTCTTTACATCTTCCTACAGACAAAGAAATATGAACCCCACAGGCATCTGCCTTACATGAAAGAAATGAAAAAAACCACATCTATCTTGGCTAAGAACACTCTAGCTTCTCTGACTAACTCCAGCAGGGGGGCAGGTACACAAGCCACTGACCCACCCACATCTGTTATAGAAAGAAATAACTTGGGTAAGCACAGAGGCGGCCAGGCAGCACGCTGAACTCCAGAGCGGGCAAGTGGGAGCACAGAAGTTCACTTTTCTAATAGAAATAGAGGAAAGGCTGCCTCTTAGGAAAGGGAGAGCTGGGAAAGCTTTTAGAAGCAAGGAGGGTAAGCTTCTCTGAAGAACTAATTTTCTATCCCTCCTAACTTCTGAAATAAAAATTGATTTTGTAGGCAACCATTCAGTTCATTATTAGTTGCGCTTAACAGCATTCACTCTGAATGACAATTAGCGGTACTTCGCAAGGAAGCTTCTATTAAGCAATTATACACTATAAAATTAAAGCAATGAAAAAAGGGCTTCTAGACAAATTAAAGGAGGCACAGCATACGAGGCAGTCTTGGCCTCTAACTCCAGAGAGACAGGAGACACACGCAAGGGAGGCCAGGAAATGATGGCTGGCACCACTAAGCACAGTCCCTGCAGGAGTATACATGGAGGTACAAGAAACCTCTCGCCGCAGGCTTGTTGAAGTCAAAGTCCAAGTTTGCTTCCTTAAAGCTCCAACCCAGGAGATGCTTGTCCAGCAGCACCGGGCCTGCTGCGTATCCCCCCCCGCACCACCCCAGCCCTTACACATCCTACGCCTCCTGTAGCCACCACGTAACTGGGCTCTGACTTGGATAGGAACGGAATTCATTTTTTTTTCCTTGTCTGAGCAAAAGCAACATTTTTCCTGACACTTCAACAAGCAAAAAAACCCCCTTCGTTTCACATTTTTTTGACATAATGAATAATTTTTTTCCTGCATTCAACAAGTAAGCGTGCCACAAGAAAAGTCAGTCAAATACAGCTCAGCTGCTTTCCTGCCCACACTGTTTCTGAGTAACTCCTGTCTGTTTACACTGGGGAGGCATTAGCCATTCACACACAAACATGCAGCCTTGCCTTCTCCTTGCTTGATTTAAAAGGAAAGGGCTTTTTTCCATTTTCTTTCCCCCCCCTCCCCCCCGAGAGAAGTAGTAGCAATGAAATAGTTTTGCTCAGCATGTAAGGTTGCCCCTAAATATTCAGACTAAATGGGTCAGTCAATACAACACCTATAGGTAAAAGAGCCTAAGTATTTTGAAAGCAGGAAGAGGGAAGATAGAAACACCTCTTCTGTACAGTAACAGGCAGGTTCAACCAACAAGGAAAGTGGCACATAAATGAAAAAAATTAAGACATTTGATAATAGCACAAATACAGTGCATGGCATGGGGAATGAAGATTATTTGTTCCTCTGCCAGAWTTCTCTCTTCCTTCTTATTTGGAACTGCATGATTGTTTTCGAAAATGTCCAAAAGAAGTGTAAGAGTCATTTAAATGAAATAACAGCATCCTACTGGATCCTGCATATTCCTCGTTACAAGTCCTGGGAGTTACAGGTGGGGAAAAAAGCACCTGAGACAGAAGTATAAAACTGCACAAAACTCAGAAGGCTATCTACAGGCAGACATGAACAGACTTGTGATGGCAGAATAATTAATATCAGAAAGCTATTCCAGTAGCAGTGCTTCTGCAGGCACAGTGCTCTGAAACAGAATTAAATTTTAATTTTGGAATAATTCTACTTCGGATTTTTTTTTTTCCCCAAAAAAATATTTCTCATTCTTTCTCCTCCTCAGCATCTTCAGTGTTTCTTTCCCTGGAAGATCTTGTCATTTTATACAACATTATGAAAAATCTTTAATTTTTTTTTTTTTTTTTGTTAAAAAAACCACTTGTACATCTTGACTCTTCTTGCCCTAGATACTGTGAGGCAGGTGACATAGCATGGCTGGAACTCCTCACTATTTTCATTCTTGTTATTAGTTAGATGGCACCAGAATAACCAGCAGTTGAAGCCTGCCTGTGACTGGGGCGATTTCAGGTCTTGCTCACAAATGTTTTCTCCAGCAAGGAAAGGTCATAATTAAAATATTTCAAACCAACACCCCGTGCACTTCAATATGAATTTGGGTTTGTTTTTCATTACTGCTTTGCACTTAAAAGAGCTGAGCTTTTTTGTTTTATTCCTTTTGTTTGTTCTTTGAAAGGACAGGACAGCAGATTCTCTATGAACTTGGGCAACAAAGCGTGACATTTGGCCTATGAATATGAAGTAGCAGATACTGCTTGTACCCATTTGGAGAAGGTCAGGATCAGCGTAGCACCCTTAAGTCACCAGAGCTACTTTCTTAAACCTGTAAACACAAGACTTCAGTAGAATTACTAATGTGCTACCGAGCTTTCTGCTTCCAGTTCACCAGTTTGACTCCTGCTCAGATTAAGGATTGAGAAATTGTTCCTCTTGAATGGTATATGATAGATGAGAATTTTTCAGCAATAAACCCCAATAGTAGGCTTTGCACTGCATTATGGAGTACAGCAGGAACCTTTTCTCTCTGTATTCCTATATGCTCATCATTAAGAGAGTAATTTAATTTCCAATGACTTGCACTGAGAAAGTTCTCACCGTCGCTCAGGATTCATACTGAAAAGAGCACAGCTTCAGCCCAGTGCAGAGTAGCAGCCAAAAGTCATTCCACTACAACACCATTTGCCAGTACTGGGAGTCACCCATACCCTTGAGACTGAGCAGGTGTAGGTCAAAACATGAAAAAAAAGAAAAAAAGGGAGAAAAAAMCCCAACTTTATTTGGTAAAACACTGGAATGTCATTTTGGGGGCAGAACCACACCCTCAGCTATTTGAGCTCTAACAAATAGTAAGTCACACACATCGCAGTTTATGCGGTCCTGATTCATTGCAGTCTTAAAGCTTCTTGAACTCTTCTTTGCCTCCACAAAATCCAACTGTACTAATAGTTTCCTACAACTCAACTTTATCCCTTCCCTTCCTGAAGCCTAGCTGTGACATCTCCTCATAATTTAGACCTCATTTAGAGATGGAAATAAGTTGCCATCTCCATCCAGTGCTGAGCTATATATAGGACTTAACCCATAGATTTAAACTTAATGTTAAACCATGCTTCCCAGCTAAAGAAATTCCTCTCCTCCCATAACCCTAAGAGATGCTCAAATCCTGCCATCTCCTCCAGTGCACACATGTCCACAGACCTATCGCTCTCACCTCGACTCCCTCTCCTCTCTTTTCTATCGAGGGCCTCAATGCTCAAATCAGAYCCAGGCTTGCTCAGTGCCAGGCCCAACCAAAGCATGATCAAACCACTCAATGCAGTACCATAGCCAACAAATATAGACTAAGATGACTGTGCATTGACAGACCAATTGTTTGTAAGATAATTCAGAAGAAACCAAACATGGTTTATATGTTGTACCACAAGACCCTGCTGCCTCTGCCATTATTTTAGCATTCCATCAGCAATCATTTAATATCCTGCTCCACAAGCTGCAATCAGTCTCACAGATGAAATAGCTCTGGTGAGCAGACAACAATTTTTTCCCCTAAGAACTGATGTAATGCAGGGGGAATACATGCAGGGACTTGAACACACACAATTCAAGTTCACAGGGACTGTATATATGATGTGTAAGATAGAGATGCACAATGGGAACATCAGTATGGTCAGCTGAAAGAAATGCTGACTTTTTGGAAAGGGTTACCATTCTTAAAGCTCTCAACTGCTTCACCTGAGACTGAAGGCTTTATGCAAGTCTTCTACTGGAAGCATTCTTGTTGCCTCCTTCTGAATGGTTACATTTTAATGACCTTTCTGAAATGATTCAGAATAAGGCCAGTTAAGGGTGAAGGACAGAAAAGCGCAATGCTGGGTATGCAGTCTCACAGCTGAAGCAGAAGAGAACACTCAGAACAGCAGTCCATTCCAGAAAGCAAGCATCTCCTCCACCTGATGAGGCTGATGGTCTTCTTTCTGCAACTCTATCTGCTATATCATCTACATTGTCCCCGTGAATTTATACGTTATGTCAAAAGGCCCCCTTATATTGATTTTTACAGGCAAAAAAAATGTTTTGTTATGCATCACATTGCTAAATGACATACTGTTTGGGAATACATCCTCAGTGGATAACATGGTATGTCCATACATATTTAGAGGGTTGGCTTGCATTTTTCGTGAAAACTTAATTACCTATTAGTAAAATTCTTATCTCGAGTCATAAACACAAGAGAACCAGACATGGAGAGGAAAGTTTCATTAGCGAAATATGAAAATAATGAACCACCTTTAACATTTCCTTTGTAAAAAAAACACAAAAAAAMCCCATGAGAGCATTTCATATGCATTTGACAACACAAGAAAAATTCACTTACAGGTTGTATTGTTTGGGGTTTTTTTAACCATACACTTTACTTTAAAACTATAAAACTCTTAGGACTAAAAATAATTACTCCATATACAGATAAAGTAGAATTAGGTTCAAGAATAGGCTGATATCCACACCCCTATTCATATGCCTTTTTCTGATACCATGATTCATTTCAAGATATGTACAATTCCAAAAGTGACAGATCATTGGTGTGACTGCATGGCTGATCTTCATCTCTATAAGGAAAACTAGAGTCACACCATGGAGTGATACCACCTTTTCCACCTGTGCTTTCAGAAGAAATCCAGCAGCCAAGTGATGTACTCTTCATCTACTATATGTTTTAATTTTAGTTTTTCAAATTTAAATGGTCTTATTAATAAACAATTAACTTTACCTTTAAAAAGTGTTTTCTAAGACACCTGCTAGCTGAAAACAAAACTGAAAAAATAGTTTCCCCAGTACCTGCTACACCCAAGAACTTTGTTTGCTAATTCATCCAGAAGTCTGTAAAAATATTTTTAATTTCAGCAACATTTCTTTTACTGCTGTTGGTATGCACAATGGGAAATTCCAAACTACTTGCTTTTGAATTTCCAGTTCTCCAATACGTGATCAGTATTTCTTTTTCATAAAAAGAAACCCTTCCTAGTTAGTGATTTTAGTTATCTACGTGTTCTCTTGGTTATTCAGATGTAATGAAGCAGGTAAAACTTGTAACTTATAGAATCATAGAATCATAGAATCATTAAGGTTGGAAAAGACCTCTAAGATCATCGAGTCCAACCATCAACCCAGTACAAATGCCCACTAAACCATGTCCTGAAGCACCTCATCCACACGTTTTTTGAACACCTCCAGGGATGGTGACTCCACCACTTCCCTGGGYAGCCTGTTCCAATGCCTGACTACCCTTTCAGTGAAGAAATTTTTCCTAATATCCAATCTAAACTTCCCCTGGCGCAACTTGAGGCCATTTCCTCTCGTCCTATCGCTTGTTACTTGGTAGAAGAGACCAACACCCATCTCTCTACAGCCTCCTTTCAGATAGTTGTAGAGAGCRATAAGGTCTCCCCTCAGCCTCCTCTTCTCTAGGCTAAACAACCCCAGCTCCCTCAGCCGCTCCTCATAAGACCTGTTCTCTAGACCCTTCACCAGCCTCGTCGCCCGTCTCTGTACACGCTCCAGCACCTCAATGTCCTTCTTGTAGTGAGGGGCCCAAAACTGAATGCAGTATTCGAGGTGCGGCCTCACCAGTGCCSAGTACAGGGGCACGATCACCTCCCTAYTCCTGCTGGYCACACTATTCCTGATACAGGCCAGGATGCCGTTGGCCTTCTTGGCCACCTGGGCACACTGCCGGCTCATGTTCAGCCGGCCGTCGACCAGCACCCCCRGGTCCTTTTCCGCCGGGCAGCTTTCCAGCCACTCTTCCCCAAGCCTGTAGCGTTGCCTGGGGTTGTCGTGACCAAAGTGCAGGACCCGGCATTTGGCCTTGTTGAAGCTCATGCAATTGGCCTCGGCCCATCGATCCAGCCTGTCCAGATCCCTCTGCAGAGCCTTCCTACCCTCAGGCAGATCAACACTCCCGCCCAGCTTGGTGTCATCTGCGAACTTACTGAGGGTGCACTCGATCCCCTCGTCCAGATCATTGATAAAGATGTTGAACAAGACTGGCCCCAAAACTGAGCCCTGGGGMACACCGCTCGTGACCGGCCGCCAACCGGATTTGACTCCATTCACCACAACTCTCTGGGCTCGGCCGTCCAGCCAGTTTTTTACCCAGCTAAGAGTACACCCGTCCAAGCCATGAGCCGCCAGCTTCTCCAGGAGAATGCTGTGGGAGACGGTGTCAAAGGCTTTGCTGAAGTCCAGGTAGACCACATCCACAGCCTTCCCCTCATCCACTAGGCGGGTCACCCGGTCGTAGAAGGAGATCAGGTTGGTCAAGCAGGACCTGCCCTTCATGAACCCATGCTGGCTGGGTCCGATCCCCCGGTTGTCCCGCACCTGCCTCGTGAGCGCCCTCAAGATGAACCGCTCCATGATCTTCCCCGGCACCGAGGTCAGGCTGACAGGCCTGTAGTTCCCCGGATCCTCCTTCCGGAGGATCAACTTACTTGATATTATCCATTATCAACTACTGCAAAGTACCAAGCTGACATTTTTAGAGAAGCAACTGTCATATGCTCACTGTCAAGTTTCAGTGGTAAGCACGGAGTCTACCATTTTGTAAAGCGAAGCTAGAACTGGCTTTTCCCCTCCCCTGTGGTACATCACAATACCACACCATTGTTTATAATGCATTTTACCACAACACCGTGAAATAGGCAGCACAAGGCTTGTCCTGCTAACTAGTCAGCCAGGGCAACTAGTTMAGTTGGAACAGTAAGACAAACTTCAGGCATACAAGCACTTCCTCAAGCTGTTGTGTCCAAAAGCTTGTCTGATTATGGTCAGACTCCTAAAGATATTTCCCCCTATGACAAGCCTTGTCTGGAAGTCAAAATGGCCCTGCAAAATACCACCCTGAGAAATCAGTGTATTTAACTCAAGAAAGTCAACACCTGTGCCTATGGTCCAAGACTAATCTTATCTGACTGCCTCACAACACAACAGGAAGAAAACAAAGAAAAGTTTCCCACATGTTTTGCACAACTGAAATCCTAGAACTAGACAAAAATGTTATAAAACACATTTATTCAGGAGTGCTTCTTAACAATTTACATTGTTATGCATGTCAAATTCAAGCCTCTGTCTCCTGTGTGCTTTCACTCAGTAAACCTCATGTACACCGGCTTTTCAGGATACACCAGTTAGTACCTCCTTGCAACATGCCTTTTGAAAGTTTCTTCAGGCAGAGGCAGAAACTAGAAACAAGACTGTCTGAAATTTAGATATTGTAATTCTAGATCTTAGGTCAGCTGCACCTATTCTAAGTTTAGGGTTGGATATTGGGACAACATAGAAGTATTTCAGGTTCAGCACATCATGAAAAAAAAAAAAAAAAAAAAAAAAAATCGAGACCCACTCATTTATAAGCAGGTCATTGTTGAGACCATTATCCCAGGTGCTCCAATCTACAACACTGTCCCTGACACTTTGGTGCGATGCAACAGATGCTTTGTATGGTGCCATGGCACATATAAACCCAAACTGGTTTTGCTTTTTACTTCCACTGACACAGTTTCTCAAGAAGTTAAATGAACAGTGGAGAGCATCTAGCAACCCAAACAGTAAAGCCTTTTCTCTAAGATGCTCTTTCGCCAGTGAGCTACCATTAGCAGGGAGACATACAGAGGCACTTGGGAATGCCAGAGGCGTGCATGAATGAACACCCACAAATAAGTCAGATGAATAGTACATTCTGCAATGACCTAATCAAAAAGGCTGTACATCTTTATTTGTATTGGTTCCTACATCATGTCTGAATTATGCCTCTGATTCACCTCACTTTGCTTTTTGTTCAATTTTGCCATACGTCAAACCAATCCAATCATTAACTTCATCTACTTTTTCASGCTTTAAAACTTTCAGTGAACATGGAGATGTCCCAATCACTTCCCACTCCTCAAATCAAAACCTACCAGGAATCCTGACTAGTATTAGACTGGTAAGATAGTATCAACAGCAGAAGTTTAAAAATCGCATTACCTGGCATCAGTTTGGATGCTCCCACAGTCAGCGTTTCCTGTGGACTTGGTAACTCTTTGTCCAAAGCATGTTATTGTGTAAGAGTGCTAGGAATTTGAAATTTCCCTTCTTCACCTTTTTGATTAACGCTCATCGCCACAACCATAGTCCTGACTAAAGATGTCCATAAAACAGCACATTTGCTACTTTTACCTTCCATGGGCTAAAGATAAGAAAGGAATACACAAAAGCTTGCATATGTCGAAGGGAAGGGAAGCATCGGAGAGGGCAGACGTGCCTGCAGAACTATGAACACGCCCCAGCATGGGCAGTTGGGTCTCAGCAGGTGGACAGAGAGGACATGAGGGAAACCTCAGGAGAAAGGAGAAGTTAATTGACTTGAGGCAATCCCACTTTGCAGAGGAGTTTGGCAAGYGATGGAAGGTCTGCGGAGAGCTCCAATAAAAGCATCCTATTAAGGAATTTGACCAGACACCACCCAGCAATCAGCAAGGAGCATTATCAGTTCCCCATGGAGGACTTGCACTGGAAGACTTTTGTGTTTGCTTTTAAATGGTAGTCAGAGTCATTCAGCATCTTTTTAATCCCCAATTACACAGAAGTTGTATTACCATGCCATCTAGAAGTTTCTGTCCATGTCCAGTCATTTATTAAGCAGACAATAATTAAAAAGAGCAGACAATAAGCAGACAATAATTAAAAAGAGCAGGCGTCCCCCCACTCCCTTAAAATGTTTATATCCTAAGTGTAAGACAAGGGCAGCAAAATCAATTTCTAGTTCTTGGTTGAATTAGTAGTCATACTGTCTGCAGTGGTCACATCGCAAATGAAAGACAATTTTCTTATCTGGAGTTAATATTTCTAAAGAGCAAGGGAAAGATAAGTCTGTCCTGAATATAAAATTGGGCTGCATGATTTTGCAAGTGCAAAGTAAGCAGATGGGCTGGGTAGCAGGAGAGCCGTGTCACTCACTCAGTGGGTACTGTCCAGATAGCATGTCAACACTTCTCCCGAGTTACACACATCAGAGCTCTATGCTTCAAACTGCAATCCAGCAAGTAGGCTCTTAAATTAACCATAATTGCTTATTTTGTTCAGATTTTTTCATTGCTTGTTTGTTTGTAAAAGACTAGCCAGGCTGTCTGGGAACAGCTTGGCTGCATCACAGACTGAGAAATAGAGCCCGACTATCATAGGAGGGGTAGCCCGCGGTGTCAGTTTTAGACAGCAGATGGCCGGGAGCACAGAAAGCTTCCAAGCACATGGTATGCCAAAACTTCAGCAATTTTCTTTTTGTCAAGCAGCTTCCAGAAACACAAGATGTAGCTGAACCTCTTCACGCTGCCCAAGATTAAAATAAGAGAGCATAGTAGAATCCCACAAAATACTACCGCTTCCTAAAAATATTTAGGCTGCACAGTCTAAGCGAGATACTGCATGACTACAGCAGCTTCCTCTCCAATATTGGCTAAGGAATTAAAGATGCAGAAAACACAACTGCATTTTCCAATGTGTGGGCATCAGCAAACGAACAGCAAGATCCTGATCTACCTCAGAGACACACCCTGACATGATGGAAACTGAACAACTGGGCTAAAATGAGGTTTCACATGAAAAATGTTTCAAGAAATTGCTGAAAATGCATCTGCTACACATATAAGAAGCAAACACAAGAAGCTAAAGTACCCAGAAACGTATACCAGACCTCCCTCTCGTAAACATTGGCCATTACTATACTGTCTTAGTATAAAAAAAAAGTCTGACAGTTTTCCAGCTGTCTACCTGAAAGTAAGATAAGGAGTTTTAGACCTTTAAATTGTGACTGGCTCAACTCCTGTCCCAATTATGTGATTAAAAAAAAAGAAATCAATAGCAACTGGATAAGCCTGACATAGACTGCATAAGAAACAGTGATGTCGTTACTGCTGCTAGTAGACAGAAGCCAAGACCAAGCATTCGAATGACAGCATCTTGGTCCATAGCTTCAGCTAGCACCAAACAATAAATAGATATAGACAAAAAAAAGTCTTATCTTTTCATTTCAGACTGGTGTCTTAAACAGAGAAACCCAGGCAAGGTATCAGAATTGCAAAGCTTGCGTTGCTTCTGTTTTGTTGCAAGGAAAATTAAGTCTAATTTATACTTCATATAAGTATTTACTTTCCTTAACCACCCAAACCTTTTGTAGAGTTTGAGTTTGTCATAGAAAGACAGGATAAACAAGATCCATGCAAAGAAGATTTGGTTTTGAGAATTTGTACAAGCCTTTCCCCCCCCATCCTCTTAACAGCTTTACTGGGAAGTTATAAAAATGAAACCCAAAGAGACTTACCCACAGATTTCAGGAAACTTCTACAAGCTTACGACCTAACAAGGCTCTGACAGTATAGCACAGCAGAAAGCCCTATTTGTCCCATCCACCCCAAACCCATTTCCAATTCAGTGGCCCATAAATGGAAGTGACAAGCTCCCAGTAAGTCTCCTGTGTCACACACAAGCTCTGCCCCTTCAGCATCCACTGCCTTTTATTTAATCAGTAGCCTCAGATATAGAGCTTCACTCAATATACAGCTAGGTTTAAGGATTTTACTTCCACAGGTACACGCCATCCTGAAACAAGTACAATCCAAAGTAACATGTTTTTTGAGAGTTATTTCCAGATATAGCTTCTCTCTCAAATTCACTGTCCCTCCTCAGAAAGAAGCTAACTTGCCTTTGTTTCTGTGTCCTGTTATAAGAGCTATCTGTCAAGCAAGCATTTTAGTTCAAAATAATAGAAGTACAGCAAAGCAGGGATTCTATCCAACCCTCATCTGCAAATAGCTCTTCCAGGGGAAAAAAAAAAAAATAAATAAAAAAAAATAAAAACACCCACCTGCTTGAAAATCAGATTGGTTCAAATGTTTAAGAGCTATGACTAGAAATAGCACTTTAAAATATTTTTCCAGTTTAAACTGCAAAAAGAAATTTGGAAAGACCAAACAACTATACACCTGGCCAGGAATTTGGGGTTATTGCATAACTCAGCGTTTGCAAGTACCACCATAAGAAGTGGCCAAGACCTCCCTCTGAATACCATTTAACAAGCGAAATTTTCAACCCAGACACTACTTAACATTATACTCTACTGTTTTCTCTCTCTACAGTTGCCTTAAAACAAATAGCTGGTTCAAGTGAGCAACAGCATCTCTTTTAGTATAAACGTATGGGAGGCTAACTGCTACAAAGCCTTTCCTTTCCCTTCCTACACTTGTGATTAACGGAAAACGTGTGAAATGAGACTCAACTCCTACACAGCACAGGGTTCTGCCCTTGATGCCCTACAGATCCTGAGACATGGAAAGGACAATTAGCATGAAGAGGTCTCAAAGAGCACAAGCAAAAAAAAAGGCAAACAACATACAAACACTATTTTTCTGCAGAGCACGCAGTGCACAAGCCCATGGCAGCTCACCAACTCATATAGCTCAAGCTTTGAGACTTCAACTAAAATAATTGAAGGCTCACATGACGTTAAGTGTATCTACAGCACGAATCTTCATTGCAGAGATAGGATAGGTTTTGCCACGACAAGCGTAAATGCTTCTATATTCTAGCTGCCATGTTGGACTGATGAGGAGTTGCTCTGATCTACTCATTGACCTTCAATGGAGAACCCTAACTCTGAATATAATCTCATTGCATAGGGAATTTACCGTTCCCTACCAGTTGCAAGCAGTGAATCCATATGGCTCACATGCCTGCACACAAGTTAAAAAAAAAAAATCATAAATAAATTGAAAAAAAAAAAAACCACCAAACCAGTAGTTCTGCAGAAACTTATTTCCGAGTAACAGGATGGCACGTGAACCAGTAGTGGAGTTCAGCAGCAAGACTCAGTCCTGACACTTAGTTACCAATCCATTTGGCCCTTGCACCAAGCAAGGTTGAGGAGTTCAAGAAGCAAAGAACAAGAAAAGGGTTTTTAAATGTTTGGGCAATACTTTTGTACTGAGCGAAACACACTTGCTTCCACTGCAAGCACAACTCCCACAGACACAAAAATATGCTGCCTTTTTTTTTTTTTTTTTTTTTTTT